>CM053037.1:188609616-188684616 GCA_028564925.1 Lithobates sylvaticus | reverse complement strand
ACGAATTGCACATGTCTAAAAAAGACCGACTGTTTCCATCGGAAATTCCGACCGTGTGTACGCGGCATAAGAGTCTTTTTTTTTTTTTTTTAGCCATGTTGGCTTTTCCAGTTGTGCTTTAAGTTAAACTCCAACTCTTATGAGCTCTGGGGAAAACGAACAGTAAAGGGAGCATTTATGATGATTATTCCTGTTATCCGTCTCATTTCATCGCAGTCTTCCTCAAGCCGCTCAGAGCGTTGCTGTCCAGGTAGATGTATAGATCAATAGATGGCAAAGCAGAGCTTTGAGCCTGGCGGTTTTCTAAAGATGCCTGGAATAAGAACCGGCTTGTGCGGACGTGGCTGCAAAGTGCTGAGTCTCAAGGAAGTAAAGACATTATTGGGAGCCAGCTCCATAAAGACATGGTGTGACCAGTTTAGTGTGGAGGAACTCGAGTGTCCTGTTCGGAGCCCTCAAACCTACTGAACACTCTTTGGGATGCAGTGGATTGTGAGCCAGGTTTTCTCATACAGCATCGGTACCTGACCTCAAAAATGGGCACACATTATTACAGACACCCTCCAAAATCTTGTGAAAAGCCTTCCCAAAAAGAGTGGAGTATGTTATAGCCACAAAAGGGGGGCAACTCCATATTAATGGCCATGGTTTTGGAATGGGATGGCCAACAAGCTCATATATAGGTGCGATGGGTGTAGGAACTCCAGAGTCCTGCACAGAGCCCTGCCCTCAACCCTACTGAACACCTTAGGGATCAATTGGAATGTTGACAGGTCTTCACATCCAACATCAGTACCCGACCTTCCAGGCTCACGACTAAAGAATTACATCATTAATGCATGTAATACACACATCAACAAATCTGAGAAAGGGTCAGCCTACTCCAAACTATATGGCTCAATGTATGTGGACACCTCTGTAGATTTTGGAGTTCAGGTAAAGGAGCCTAGTTATATGGATACGCTGTCATTCAACACCAGTCTAGGATACAAATACTTAGGGCTATAGACAGCGTTCTCAATCCCTTGGAACCAAGTCCACTGCAGAACTTGTTTTTCCGGTCCTCTTATGCCCCCCGGTCACATATGGTCCCCTTGACGCAGACAACCTTCTGAAAATCGTGGCACTGTTTGGATCTACTATAGGAAATATAGAAGGCTTGTACCTCAAAACTGGACAGCATCCCCTGAAGAAGCCTGACATATGGACGAAACATGTTGGGAAGTCCATCTTTACAGTGCTGTCTTGTGTTACATTGTACTTGCCAATTGCTTTACCTTTTAACAATTTTTTATTTTGGTTTTCAAAATAAAAAAACTTTTAAATATTATATTTGATATTTTTGCAATTTATTCTGCACCTAAAAAATCCCTTATATCCCTCCTGTTCATTTACCAATTTCAGGGATGTGGTGCCAAAACTAATGTCGTACACACGATCGGAAATTCGGCCAGCAAAAGACCAATTAGAGCTTGTCGCTGGAAAATGTGACCGTGTGTAGGCTCCATCGGAATTTTTCTGGCCGAAATTACCACCAGCAAAAGTTTGAGGGCATGTTCTCAATTTTTCCAACGGCAAAAAGTTTCTATCAGAAACTCCGATCGTCTGTGGCAATTCCGACGCATGCTCGGAAACAATTTGACGCATGCTCGGAAGCATTGAACTTCATTTTCACGGCTCGTTGTAGCGTTGTAAGTCACCACGTTCTTGACGGTCGGAATTTGGTGTGACCATGTGTAGACAACACAAGCTGGAGCGGAATTCCGTTGGAAAAAACATCCAAGGCTTTTCCGACGAGAAAGTGTTTACGTGGCATAAGTTGATAGATCCGTGATCAAAAAAACTCTCTATATTGAGTTCAGGTGTAGCCAAGTGAAGGGTTCCGTTAATCCTCCAGCATACAAAAGACATTACATACAATTGTTCTATTCCAAACTTGTGGTAACAGTTTGGTGAAGACCCTTTTCTGTTCCAGCATGGCTGTACCCCCGTGTACAAAGCCAGCTCCATAAAAACATGAGTTGACCAGCTTGGTGTGGAGGAACGTGGGTTTCCTGCACAGAGCCCTGACCTCAACGATACTGAACACCTTTGGGAGGCATTAAAAACACCAACTGCAAGCCAGGACTTTTTGCCCAACACCAATATTTGACTTAAGAAAGGCTCTTTTTGATGAATGGAAATAAACACACTCCAAAAGATTTGTAGAAAGCCTCCTTAGAAGAATGGAGGAAACTTTATATTAATATGTCCATGGTTTTGGAAAAAGATGTCCAACAAGTTTAGGTGTTAAAGGACACCCAATATCATGCAATCTAGTTCTTGTGAGCCAAGGGCGTCCAAAGCACACCCCTTGGGGAAGGGTCATCAAGCCTATTCGGGCTCACAAGGGAACGTTTAATGACCTAAATTCAAATTATTACGCTTTAGATAATCAAAATTATAAAAAAGAAGACCATATGCGTCATATGATAAGACTGAATATAATTAAAAAAGGTATAAACGTATATACTTGAGTTATTCAGCACATATAATCGAGTCGAGCATTTTTCTGCAGCAGAGAATTAAATTTTACGACCCGACTTTGGGGCCCACTTGGTGCCAGGAACCCCAAATTTGGTGTGCAAACCCAGAGGAACTAACTCTACAACATATCCAAATTTGGAGTTCCTAGCACCAACTGGCCCGAGATACGGGGCCCCAAAGTCGGTTTCGGAAAATGCAATTCTCTGCTGCAGAAAAGTGCTCGTCATTTTCCGAACCGACTTTGGGGCCCCGTATCTTGGGGCCACTTGGTGCTAGGAACCCCAAATGTATTACTACAACACATCCAAATTTGGAGTTCCTAGCACCAAGTGACCCCGAGATACGGGGGCCCCAAAGTCGGTTTCGGAAAATGCAATTCTCTGCTGCAGAAAAGTGCTTGTCATTTTCCGAACCGACTTTGGGGCCACTTGGTGCTAGGAACCCCAAATTTAGCACTACAACATATCTAAATGTGGAGTTCCTAGCACCAAGTGACCCCGAGACACGGGGCCCCAAATTCGGTTCGGAAAATGTAATTCTCTGCTGCAGAAAAGTGCTTGTCATTTTCCAGACCGACTTTGGGGCCCCGTATCTTGGGGCCACTTGGTGCTAGGAACCCCAAATTTAGCACTACAACATATCCAAATTTGAAGTTCCTAGCACCAAGTGTCCCCGAGATACGGGGCCCTAAAGTCGGTCAACTGTGTCCATCTGCAGCAATGACATTTCGGGACCCTTTGGGTCTAGAGACCCCACATTTTGGCTGCATCTAGGGGGCATCTATACCCTTAACTACAGAGTTTGAAGTTCGGGGGGACCTATGGCTGCAAATGGACACAGTGAGGCTGCAAATGGGCATTGTTGACCTCTTTTCCACTTACAGTAGCTGCACATTTCTCACCCTAGGCTTATACTCGAGTCAATACGCTTTCCCAGTTTTTTGTGGTAAAAAATTAGGTGCCTCGGAATAAAATGTAAAGAGCTCATTCCAACAAGTCACAACTACCTTGCCCCTCCCGTAAAGCGATTATTGATATCCTGACCGCGAGAGCCCTTGTCCTTCCACCAACCTGTAATGGAATGTTTACAGGAAACAGCAGAAAAAATATATTATGATTATCCTATTAATTAATGCTGGGAGTTTTTAGTTAGGATAATTGCTTTCATCCTCTAACTACAATTGCCATGTTTATGCACACAAGCTCCTCATTGTTTACCGCTTTCAATCACAGCTGTACAAATCGCAGTGCTGCGCCGCTAACAAGGAGACACAGCATGTATTTATCATTAATAAATAGCAGCTACCTTCTGAAAACAAACAGATGGCTTTCAAAAAGGGAATTTATCCCCTTCCCGTTCAGCGTACGCAAAAATTGTGGCCTCGGCTTTCGGGGGTTATACCGGGATGATGCCCGTAGCTGCAGGCATCATCCCGGTACCGTTTTTTTTTTTTTTTTTTTTTTTTTTTTTTTTTAGAGCGGGCGGTCGGCTCTCCAGGGATAACAACCGATGCGGCTAAAAGCCGCTCAATTGTTATCCTGGAGGAGCGGGAGGGGACGTCCCCCCCACTCCCGCCGCTCTGACCGGGCCTCCCGTCCCACCGGGAGACCCGATCCTCGATCCGCCACTTCCGGCGGCTAGAGAGACTGGCACGAAGCTGGAAACGGCCTTGTTCCAGTCTCCTGGCTGCCAATGGCGCCGGAATTAAAAAAAATATATACAGTATTCAGAATCGCTGTTTTCGGCGATCTGAATACTTTGAAGTGCAAAGGAGGGATTGGAGGTCTTTTAGACCCCCCAATCCCTCCCTAAAGAGTACCTGTCACCACCTATTACTGTCACAAGGGATGTTTACATTCCTTATGACAGCAATAAAAAAGTGATCACATTTTTTTTTCTTAAAAGCACAATTAATAATCTAAAAATAAATAAGTAAACATTTTTTTTTTTTTTAAAGCACCCCCGTCCCCACGAGCTCACGCACCAAAGAAAACGCATACGGAAGTCGCGCCCGCATATGTAAACATTGTTCAAATCACACATGTGAGGTATCGCCGAGATCGCCAGAGTGAGAGCAATAATTCTAGCCCTAGACCTCCTCTGTAATTCTAACCTGGTAACTGTTTTACCGTTTTAAGTACCATAGTTTGTCGCCATTCCACGAGTGCGTGCAAGTATGTTTGGTATCTATGTACTTGGCGTAACATCATCTTTCACATTATATAAAAGAATTGGGCTAACTTTACTGTTTATTTTTTAATTCATGAAAGTGTCCCTTTTTCCAAAAAGTTGCATTTAAAAAACACCACTGCACAAATACCGTGCGACATAAAATATTGCAACAATCGCCATTTTATTCTCTACAAATTATATATATATATATTATATATATATACATATATATATATATATATATATATATATATACATACATACATACACACACACACATACACATACATACGGATGGATGGATGGATGGATGGATGGATGGATGGATGGATAGATAGATAGATAGATAGATAGATAGATAGATAGATAGATAGATAGATAGATAGATAGATAGATAGAGAGATAATGTGGGGGTTCTAAGTAATTTTCTAGCAAAAAAATATGGATTTTAACTTGTAAACACCAAATGTCAGAAATAGGCTTAGGCGTGAAAGGGTTATAAGGCTACATGTACACTGGAACTAAGGCAAACGCCAACTCTACTGGCAGCAGAAAAACGCTAAATGGCAAAAACATGGTACTGCGTTTAGCGCTTGGACACTTATTCATGTCATTGGCCAAAGTACTTGCAACTGAAATGAATAAAAACCCAAGTGCTAAAACGCAGCCAGCGCTTAGGTACGTTTACATGCATTTTTTACGCATTTGGCGTTTTTTGGCCAAAACGCAGAAGAATAGCGTTCAGGAGAGGGACGTTTATCTTCCCCTAAACTCTGGTAAAAAGCTATGTGTTCATGGACACACAGGCTTTTATTGAATTGCGTTAAGAGGCTTTGGCAAAAAAAAAAAAAAAAAAAACAACACCAAAAGCTCCTTACCTCACGTTTAGGAGCAGCAGTATACATGAGGCCTAATGGTTTTTGGCCAAAATATTTACAGTGGCGAAAATCATGATTTGATCCCTGCAGATTTTGTAAGTTTGCCCCCTTACAAAAGAAACAAAGGGTCTATAAATGTTTATTAGTGGTGCAACGGATCGTCACTGATCCGTGATCCGAACGGGTCACCCTGTTCGGATCGGTACACGCCGCGATCCACGGAGCGCTCTGCGGCCTCGGCCTTAGGAAAGGTGGCGGCTTCGGCCTAGCTCCGGAGCGGCGGCCATCTTGGTCGTTTACAATGTGATCGCCCTGTCAAATGATGCCGGTTCCTCTCTCCCCTCTGTGTACAGATCTGTACAGTGGAGGGGAGAGATCGGATGGCAGCAGCGCTGTGGGCTGGATCTGTAGTGCCACAGCGCTGCTCTGTGACAATTGCAGTCACAGCCATCCCTCCATACCCTGCCAATACTCTGCAATACCCAGCAATACTCTGCAATACTCTGCAATACCCAGCCATACTCTGCAATACCCAGCCATACTCTGCAATACCCAGCCATACTCTGCAATACTCTGCAATACTCAGCCATACTCTGCAATACTCTGCAATACCCAGCCATACTCTGCAATACCCAGCCATACTCTGCAATACCCAGCCATACTCTGCAATACTCTGCAATACTCAGCAATACTCTGCAATACTCTGCAATACCCAGCCATGCTCAGCCGTACCCAGCCATACTCCGCAATATCCAGCCAGGCTCAGCCGTACCCAGCCATACTCAGACAATATTACAGTGGGGGAGATTGTGGATATTACAGTGGGGACTATATGGTGGTGGAATTTTCACAGGTTTTTGCAAATTCAATTATTATTTGCTGATCCGAAAAATGATCCGATCCGTGACTCCGATCCGAGGAACGATCCAATCCGAGGAACGATCCGATCCGTGAGTTTTTTGATCCGTTGCACCCCTAATGTTTATCATAGGTGTATTTTAAATGAACGAGAGAGAATATCAACCAAAAATCCAGAAAAAAAAACACACAATACAAATGTTATAAAATGAAGTTGCAATTAAAAATAAGTATTTGATACCCTAACAACCAACAATAATTATGTCTCCCACAGACTGGCTACAGTAGGTGCTCATGTGGTACACAGATCAGTCCTGTCAATGTAAGAAGGTTCTCCTAACGACAACTCATTATGTGTATAAAAGACACCTGTCCACAGAATGTTTTTTCTTCCATTCAAACCTCACCATTATAGGCAAGAACAAAGCTGTCAAAGGATGTCAGGGACAAGAATGTAGACCTGCACAAGGCTGGAATGGGCTACAAGACCATTAGCAAGAAGCTTGGTGAGAAGGAGACAACTGTTGGAGCGATTATTCGCAATTGGAAGAAACACAAAATAACGATCGATCTCCCTCGGTCTGGGGCTCCATGGAAGATCTCACCTCGTGGAGTTTCAATGATCATGAGAACGGTGAGGAATCAGCCCAGAACTACACAGGAGAATCTTGTCAATGTTCTAAAGGCAGCTGGGACCACAGTCACCAAGAAAACAATTGGTAACACACTACACCGTGAAGGACTGAAATCCTGCAGCCCCCGCAAGGTCCCCCTGCTCAAGAAATCACATATACAGGATGGTCTGAAGTTTGCTGATGAACATCTGAATGATTCAGAGGAGAACTGGGTGAAAGTGTTGTGGTCAGATGAGACCAAAATCAAGCTCTTTGGCATCAACTTTAGAGGAGGAGGAATGTTGCCTATGACCCCAAGAACACCATCTTCACCGTCAAACATGGAGGTGTTTTTCTGCTAAGGGGACAGGACAACTTCACCGCATTAAAGGGACGATGGACGGGGCCATGTACCCTCAAATCTTGGGTGAGACCCTCCTTTCCTCAGCCAGGGCATTGAAAATGGGTCATGGATGGGTATTCCAGCATGACAATGACCCAAAACACAAGGCCAAGGCAACAAAGGAGTGGATCATGACGAAGCACATTAAGGTCCTGGAGTGGCCTAGCCAGTCTCCAGACCTTAATCCCATAGAAAATATGTGGAGGGAGCCGAAGGTTCGAGTTACCAAACGTCAGCCTCAAAATCCTAATGACTTGGAGAGGATCTGCAAAGAGGACAAAATCCCTTCAGAGATGTGTGCAAACCTGTTGGCCAACTACAAGAAACGTCTGACCTCTGATTGCCAACAAGGGTTTGGCCGCCAAGTACTAAGTCATGTTTTGCGAAGGGACAAATATTTATTTCACTCATCAAAATGCAAATCAATTTTTTCTGAAATGCATTTTTCTGGATATTTTTTTTGTTATTCTGTCCCTCACTGTTAAAACTAGAAAATGCATTTCCTGGAGAACCACTAGGTTAACCACTAGGGGGAGGGGGGTTATGGGCTGTGACGTGTGTTTTTTTTTTTACAGTAGGGGGCGGGGCTGACGTCTGACGTCATTGATCGGCTTTCCCGATGACAGGGAACAGCCGATCAATGACAGGCAGAGTAGGAAGCGCGGGGAGAGGTTTGTTTACACAGACCTCTCCCCGTTCTTTAGCTCTGTGACCCGATCGCGGGACACCAGCAGCGATCGGGTCCGCTGGTACCGCGGCCGTGGTCACGAAGCTCCCGCCCGGGTCGCGAGCGCGCCGCCGGCGGCGCGCGTGCGACCCACGGCTAGGCTCTTAAAAAGGGCCACGTACCTGTACGTGGTTTTGCCCAGCCGTGCCATTCTGCCGACGTATATCGGCGTGAGGCGGCCGGGAAGCGGTTAAAGAAAATCAACATACAATCGATGATCTGTATCGGCACTCTCAACACATTTATTGGGAAACCAGAGCACGACCTTCTAGACTCAGCTTTGAATTAGGACAGTCAAGCTTTGGAAACAACGAAAGGTTCGCAAAAGGTGCCTACTAAACAATGCAGAGGTTGGCTAGCCATGTTGTTAAAAGCCAAAAGGCAAGCTTAAAGTGGATGTAAAGTGGATGTAAACTCCAAAAATGTTTCCTTTCATTTGAGCCCAGTCTTCACACACAGATTTACTCGAGGCCTGAGCAATCGTCTTTTATTGTTCAGTTAGAGAAATCTTGACAAAGTCTTGAAAACTTTGTCAAAAAACGCCCCCTTGCTGTGAGTGACAGGTGATTTACATATCTCATGCACTAGCCTGAGACAGGCACATCCTGTGTAAAAAATTCACATCCCCCTCCCCCTCCCCTCCCCTCCAGCTCTCCCAGGATTGGCTGCCTTTACTGTGTTTTGACTGGATGTTTCTCATCATGGGATGCAGTGAACAGTCAGCAGACTATAGACAGACAAGTGATTTAGGGGACATGTATGTAGTCAGAGCTGGGCAGAGTAGAACATCCACTGATCTGATGATAACCTGTCTCAGGCTAGTGCATGAGATATGTAAATCACCCGTCACTCACAGCAAGGGGGCGTTTTTGACAAAGTTTTCAAGACTTTGTCAAGATTTCTCTAACTGAACAATAAAAAAGAGGATTTCTTAGGGCTGGAGTAAATCTGTGTGGCAAAACTGGGCTCAAATGAAGGGAAATCTTATTCTCTACATTAGGACATCAAAAAAAAAAAAAAAAAAAATTGGGTTTACATCCACTTTAACCGCTTCCCGACCGGCGCACAACGATGTACGTCGACAGAATGGCACGGACAGGCATAAGGGCGTATAAATACGTCCCCTTTAAGATGCCGCCGTGGCATCCGGCGCGCGCCGGTCGGGACCCCCGTGAGGCCGGTCGCGGATCCCGCAGACTCGATCGCCGCGGGGACACCCGCGATCGTCTCACGGGAAGGCTTAACGGGGAGATGCAGAAATAAACAGCATCTACCCGTTCTGCCTAGCAACTAGTGACGCCGATCTCTACTCCCTGTGATTGGAGCAGAGATCAGCATTCACTAGCTGACAGCCACGCCCCCGCCCCCCCCCCTACAGTAAGAAACACACCTCTAGGCATACTTAACCCCTACACTGCCACCTAGTGGTTAACCCCTTCACTGCCAGTGTCATTTATACAGGAATCAGTGCATTTAAATAGCATTGATTGCTGTATAAATGACAATGGTCCCGAAAATGTGTCAAAAATGTCTGATGTGTCCGCCATAATGTCGCAGTCACAATAAAAAAAAAAAAAAAAAAAAAAAAAAAAATCGCTAATCGCCGCCATTACTACTAAAAAAAAAAATTATTAATAAAAATGCTATAAAACTATCCCCTATCTTGTAAACGCTATAACTTCTGCGCAAACCAATCAATAATCGCTTATTGCGATTTTTTTTACCAAAAATATGTAGAAGAATACGTATCGGCCTAAACTGAGGAAAAAAAAATGTTTTTTTATATACATTTTTGGGGGATATTTATTATAGCAAAAAATAAAAAAATGCGTTTTTTTTTCAAAATCGTCGCTCTTTTTTTGTTTATAGAGCAACAAATAAAAACCGCAGGGGCGATCAAATACCACCAAAAGAAAGCTCTATTTGTGGGGGAAAAAAAAAGGACGTCAATTTTGTGTGGGAGCCATGTCGCACGACCGCGCAATTGTCAGTTAAAGCGACGCAGTGCCAAATCGAAAAAAGGGGCCTGGTCCTTTGGCTGCAAATTGGTCCGGTGAAAAATGGTTAAGGCTGGCCACATTCATCCAAAAACCAGTAAAAGAAAAAAACAAAAAAGGAAAAAACAACATAGATCTCCACTATCCTGACTTACAAAACATAACTGGAAATACATTATGCATCTGGATGGTAATGCCTCTCAATGGTGCCGGCATAGCAGACAATGATATCAGAGGCCGGACACAGGCTGGACTTTTAATTTGCCTGCTCTAACTTGATTGATAATTACTGCTGGCGTTGTGACAGAATTTTTTATTTTTTTTCCCCTCTTATAAAGGGAACTGGCAGCGTTACCAACGGGCAGCAAACCATGGGGACGCATGTATAAACCAGAAGATAAAGAAGTGCCAGTATACCTCAAAGGAGAGCGATTAAAATCTCTGTTACATTTTCTAACCTTCATCTGAAAAATGGATGTCCACACTCCGTAGTTGCTATAGGTAACAAAAATAGATTTTTCTTTTAGAACACATAATGGCTGTACAGGGAATATCAGACTGATTAACCCTTTGCCCTCCAGAACATTTACCACCCTTCATGACCAGGCCATTTTTTTTGCGATTTGGTGCAGCGTTACTTTACCTGACAATTGTGTGGCCGTGCGACGCTGTACCCAAATAAAATGTATGTAAAAAAAATGATAAAAATTTAATTTGGGTACAGTGTTACATGATCGCGCAATTGTCATTCAAAGTGTGACCGCTGGCCTAGGCAGGAAGGGGGGTACAAGTGCCCAGTAAGCAAGTGGTTATATGGAGGGTGCCAATAATTTTGTCCAGTCCATTTTTGAAGTCAGATTTGGCCTTTTGTTTCTCCACTTTTTTGTTTCATACCAATACAAAAAAAAAAAAAACGCAAGAAATACGGAGACTCTTTACCACGTGAACAGCCGTGTCCAATTACGGCTGATCACAGTGTAAATAGGAAGAGCCGGTGATCGGCTTTTCCTCACCTCGCGTCTGACAGACGTTAGTAGAGGAGAGCCGATCGGCTGCTCTCGTGACAGGGGGGGTCTGCGCTGATTGTTTATCAGCACAGCCCCCCCCCTCGGATCCCGCCTAGGGCCACCATCATGCCGCCCAGGACCATCAGGGACGCCACCACACTGGACCACCAGGTATGACCCCCCCCTAGACCCCCAGGGAAATGCTCACCTGTGCCAAGGGAGCTGCCAATCAGTGCCCACTGACAATGCCTGCCAGTGCCACCAGGGATGCCCATCAGTGCCACATCAGTGCCGTGTATCAGTACCCATCAGTGCCATGTATCAATGCCCATCAGTGCCGCCTATCAGGGCCCAGCAGTGCCGCCTATCAGTTCCACCCATAAGTACCCATCTCTTCATCCTTTCAGTGCCCATCAGTGTCGCCTATCAGTGCCCATAAATGCCCACCAGTGCCCACCTGTGCCACCCATGAGTGCCCACCAGTGCCACCTGGCAATGCCCATCAGTGCTTCATATCAGTGTCACCTCATTGGTGCTTATCAGTGCCCATCAGTGAAAAGAGAAAACTTACTTATTTACAAGATTTTATAACAGAAACAAAACCAAAACTAATTTTTTTCCAAATTTTCTGTCTTTTTTCATTTTTTCAGCAAAAAATAAAAACCTCAGGAGGTGATCAAATACCACCAAAAGAAAAGCTCTATTTGTGGGAACAAAATGATAAAAATGTCATTTGGGTACAGTGTTGTATGACTGCGCAATTGTCATTCAAAGTGCGACAGCGCTGAGAGCTCAAAATTGTCCTGGGCAGGAAGGAGTATAAGTGCCCCCCGGTATTGAAGTGAAGTGGTTAAAGGGGTTGTAAAGGTTTTTTTTTTTTTTTTTTCTAAATAGGTTCCTTTAAGCTAGTGCATTGTTGGTTCACTTACCTTTTCCTTCGATTTCCCTTCTAAATGTTTTTTTCCTTTGTCTGAATTTCTCACTTCCTGTTTCTCCTCAGTAAACTTCACACCATTATCCGAGCGGTGTTTAGTCAGCCAGAACAGCTTACTGAGGAGGAACAGGAAGTGAGAAATTCAGACAAAGAAAACAAAGAAAAAAAAAAAAAAACATTTAGAAGGGAAAGCGAAGGAAAAAGGTAAGTGAACCAACAATGCACTAGCTTAACCACTTCCCGCCTGGTCAATAGCAGATTGACGTCCGGGAAGTGGTTTCGTTATCCTGACTGGGCGTCATAGGACGTCCTTCAGGATAACAGCCGCCGCGCGCCCATGGGGGCGCGCATCACGGCAAACGGTGAAGCGGTGTGTCAGTCTGACGGAGGCTCTTTACCACGTGATCACCCGTGTCCAATCACGGCTGATCACGATGTACACAGGAAGAGCCGTTGATCGGCTTTTTCCTCACTCTTTTTTTCTGACAGACGCGAGTAGAGAGCCGATCGGTGGCTCTCCTGACAGGGGGTGGTATGCGCTGATTGTTTATCAGCGCAGCCCCCCCTAAGATGCCCACACTAGACCCCCAGGGATGCCCCCAGGACCACCAGGGAAGCCCCCAGCATGTGGATGGCCCGGTACATCCCCCATGGCCAGCCACATGTTAAAAAGAAAATGCACAAAATATGCCAATCAGTGCCCACAGATGAGCACATCATATTTATGTTTTAAAACAGGGATGCCCAGCAATGCCACCCATCAGTGTCATCAGTGCCACCCATCAGTGCCATCTGTGCCCACCTATCAGTGCCCATCCGTGCCCATCCATACCACCTATCAGTGCCACCTATATGTGTGCATCAGTGCCACCCATAAGTACCCGTCAGTGCCGCCTATGAGTGCCCATCAGTGCCGCATACCAGTGCCACCTATCAGTGCCCATCAACAGTGCCACCTCATCGGTGCCCATCAGTGCCACCTTATCAGTGCCGCCTTATCAGTGCCCGTCATTGAAGAAGAAAACGCACTTATTTACAAAAAAAATTAACAGTGACAAAGAAAAATTTTTTTTTTGCAAAATTTTCGGTCTTTTTTTGTTTGTTGCGCAAAAAATTAAAATCACAGGAGGTGATCAAATACCACCAAAAGAAAGCTCTATTTGTTAGAACAAAATGATAAAAAAATGTTGTTTGGGTACAGTGTAGCATGACCGCGCAATTGTCATTCAAAGTGCGACAGCGCTGAAAGCTGAAAATTGGCCTGGGCAGGAAGGTGTCTAATGCCGCGTACACACGATCGGAATTCTCGTCGGAAAAAAACTGTGTCGGTTTTTCCGACGGAATTCCGCTCAAGCTGTGTTGCCTACACACGGTCACACCAAATTCCGACGGTCAATAACACAGCGGCATAAAACACGTTCGACTGCACTATAAAAGGGAAGTTTAATGCTTCCGAGCATGCGTCGGAATTTTGCGTGTTGGAATTGCATACACACGATCGGAAAATCCGATAGAAAGGTTTTCCGTCGGAAAAATTGAGAACAGGTTCTCAATTCAAAGTCCGGTGGGCAAAAGACCGATGGGCATACACACGGTCAGAAAATCCGATGAAAAGCTCCCATCAAACTGTTTCCATCGGAAATTCCGATCGTGTGTACGCCGCATCAGTGTCTGGTATTGAAGTGGTTAAAAGGAACCTATTTAGAAAATAAAAAAAACGAACCTTTACAACCCCTTTAAGGCTTGACATCTCATCTGGTTGTACAATCAAAAGAGTGTGAAAGCACCGCGAATACGCGGTCTTCTTGGCATTATATTCTCCGTTTTCCATGTAAATCAATTTCATAGGATAAGCTTTCAGTGTTTAATAATGCATAGATCGCCTTCTTCCATGCACCTCTTGGTCTATGAAATTGATTATTATGACCCCTGGGAGACATTACCATATTCCCATCCCTCATCTCATTGGTCCCTCCTCTTCGTTATGCATGATTTATGCATGGCATTAAAGATATACTGTTTAACTAGAGAGCTGTTTTACAGGTCCCTGTACAATTCCTAGGCCTGCGGATGTGTTTATGCAGGAAAATTCCATCATTCATTTATAGAGAACTGACATACTCATTAAGAATAGGCACATTCAAATGGACTTGTTCTGTAATGCTGAAGACGTTTTCGTAGTTTACCAAGCCACATTTTCAGTTCTAATGAGTGTCAGGAAGATAACCCGGTATGTATACCCACCCCTTAAAACCTTAATCCAAGCTGGGGCTACAAGAAAATGGCGCCCAGCCGCCCAGTATGTATACCCACCCCTTAAAACCTTAATCCAAGCTGGGACTACAAGAAAATGGCGCCCAGCATGTATACCCACCCCTTAAAACCTTAATCCAAGCTGGGGCTACAAGAAAATGGCGCCCAGCCGCACACAGGACTAGCCGACTATAAAGCCAAACCAGTGAAAGATGGTGGAGTATTGTCTTCAGCTCGGTTTTCCACCAACAGAAGAACCACTCTCTATGCATTTTGCCCATGTGGGGGGCTTAAGCCTCTAGGCCAGTGATGGCGAACCTTGGCACCCCAGATGTTTTGGAACTACATTTCCCCATGATGCTCAACTACACTGCAGAGTGCATGAGCATCAATGGGAAATGTAGTTCCAAAAACATCTGGGGTGTCAAGGTTCGCCATCACTGCTCTAGGCTCATCTATGGGCGGAGAACTGAGCTGAAGCCAATGCTCACCATCGTTCACTATTTTAGCTTTAACTACTTCAATACCGGGCACTTTCACCCCTTCCTGCCCAGACCAAGCTTCAGCTTTCAGCGCTGTCGCACTTTAAAAATGGTAATTGCACGGTCATGCAACACTGTACCCAAACAAATTTTTTCCCACTAATAGAGCTTTCTTTTGGTGGTATGGTGGCCCATCATTGGGATCAGTGGCAGGAATGGTGGCCCATCATTGGGGTCAGTGGCAGGAATGGTGGCCCATCATTGGGGTCAGTGGCAGGAATGGTGGCCCATCATTGGGGTCAGTGGCAGGAATGGTGGCCCATCATTGGGGTCAGTGGCAGGAATGGTGGCCCATCATTATTGTTGGTGAGAAAAATGACGTCATCATTGGTGGCAGGAATGGTGTCCCATCATTAGGGTTAGTGGGAGGAATGGTGGCTCATCATTGGTGTCAGTGGCAGGAATGGTGCCCTATCATTGGTGGCTGCGGTGGGGGGGGGGGGGTTCTTCTGTGGGTGGAGAACTGAACTGAAGCCAATTCTCATCATCTTTCATTTATTTTAGCTTTACAGTCTGCTGATACTGTGTGGGGCCGAGCGCCTTTTTCTTGGCCATGGTGAATGGATTAGGATGTCTTGAGATGTGAAGGAGGAATAGTGCCCCATCATTAGGGTCAGTGGGAGGAAAAGTGGCCCATCATTGGGGTCAGCGGCAGGAATGGTGCCCCATCATTGGGGTCAGTGGCAGGAATGGTGCCCCATCATTAGTGTTGGTGAGAGAAATGATGTTCCATCACTAGTGGCAGTAGCAGGAATGGTGTTCCATAATTGGCGTTAGTGGGCGGAATGGTGTCCCATCATTGGTGACGGGAATGGTGTCCCATCATTGGTGACGGGAATGGTGTCCTATCATTGGGATCAGTGGGGGGGGGGGAATGGTGGCCCAGCATTGGGGTTAGTGGGAGGATTGTTGGCCCCTCATCGGTGTCAGTGGGAGGAATGGTGTCCCATCATTGGTGACGGGAATGGTGTCCTATCATTGGGATCAGTGGGGGGGGAATGGTGGCCCAGCATTGGGGTTAGTGGGAGAATTGTTGGCCCCTCATCGGTGTCAGTGGGAGGAATGGTGTCCCATCATTGGTGACGGGAATGGTGTCCTATCATTGGGATCAGTGGGGGGGAATGGTGGCCCAGCATTGGGGTTAGTGGGAGAATTGTTGGCCCCTCATCGGTGTCAGTGGGAGGAATGGTGTCCCATCATTGGTGACGGGAATGGTGTCCTATCATTGGGATCAGTGGGGAGGAATGGTTCCCCCATGGGCCATATATGGGCAAGCAAAGGGCCACATCCATTTTTCGGGACGCAGTTTGGAGACCACTGGTATAGAGGAAAGGGATGCTCCTGGTTTGGAGGTTCAGGAAAGTGGGATGAGGTGCAGGAGCCTCCGATGTCTGCTTTTAGGCTCTTCTGAAAGTTCTATAAAATGATACTAGTGAGAGGGGCACGTTAAGGTCATATTGTTGACCTGACACAAACCCCAAGCATCTCATGAAAATGACACAGGCAGGTGTTACCTGCTCAATTATCGACCAATCCACTTTACAGGTCTGTGAAGTTTATCCTTGTGATGGCAGCCATCCAAAAAAACAGCTTCCCACCCCTCTGTTTTTCCCTTCTGTTTTCGGCAGCGAAGAGGTTACATTATAGACATGTTGTTTTCTTACATCCGACGGCTTTGATTGCTACCTTGGTTATGTCAAGTGCCGATCGGTAGTCAACAGTTCCAGAGCAGGGCACATGTTGACCTTTCTGAGCAATTTGCGTTTGGCAGGTGCCGTTGCTGTGGCAGTTTTTCTTGTCACAATGCAGGTGTCTCACCGCAAGACAACGCCAACTAATTACAATGTTATGCAATTAGATTTCTTTAGCACTTTCAACTGACAAAAGTGGGAAAAAAAAAAAAAAAAGGACTTTTCTGTTCGGAGTCCGCTGCAAGCCCTCTAAAACTAAATGTAACGTATATACTCGATTATAAGCCGAGTTTTTCAGCACTTTTTTTGTGCTGAAAGTGCCCCCCACGGCTTATACTCGAGTCAAGCACTTTTCTGCAGCAGAGAATTACATTTTCCAAACCCGACTTTGGGGCCCCGTATATCTTGGGGCCACTTGGTGCTAGGAACCCCAAATTTGGTGTGCAAACCTAGTGGAACTAGC
The DNA here is from genome assembly GCA_028564925.1 of Lithobates sylvaticus. Taxonomy (NCBI): domain Eukaryota; kingdom Metazoa; phylum Chordata; class Amphibia; order Anura; family Ranidae; genus Lithobates; species Lithobates sylvaticus. The sequence continues at coordinate 188,667,551 of CM053037.1, read as the reverse complement.
ACTACAATATATCGATTTGGGGTTCCTAGCACCAAGTGGCCCCGAGATACGGGGGCCCCAAAGTTGGTTCGGAAAATGTCACTCTCTGCTGCAGAAAAGTGCTTGGACATTTTCCGACCCGACTTTGGGGCCCCGTATCTCGGGGCCACTTGGTGCTAGGAACCCCAAATTGGGTGTGCAAACCCAGTGGAACTAGCACTACAACATATCAATTTGGGGTTCCTAGCACCAAGTGGCCCCGATATACAGGGCCCCAAAGTCGGTTCGGAAAATGTCATTCTCTGCTGCAGAAAAGTGCTTGACATTTTCCGACCCGACTTTGGGGCCCCCTATCTCGGGGCCACTTGGTGCTAGGGACCCCAAGTGGAACTAGCACTACAACATATCCAAAGATGGGGTTCCTAGCACCAAGTGCCCCCGAGATACAGGACCCCAAATTCGGTCAACTGTGTCCATCTGCAGCAACGTCATTTCGGGACCCTTTGGGTCCAGAGACCCCAAATTTTGGCTGCAGCTAGGGGGCATCTAGTCAAGCACTTTTCTGCAGCAGAGAATGACATTTTCCGACCCGACTTTGGAGCCTCGTATCTCAGGGCAACTTGGTGCTAGGAACCCCAAATGTGGTGTGCAAACCCAGTGGAACTACAACATATTCAAATTTGGGGTTCCTAGCACCAAGTGGCCCCGAGATACGGGGCCCCAAAGTCGGTTCGGAAAATGTCACTCTCTGTTGCAGAAAAGTGCTTGACATTTTCCGATCCGACGTTTGGGGCCCCCGTATCTGGGGCCACTTGGTGCTAGGAACCCCAAATTTGGTGGGCAAACCTAGTGGAACTAGCACTACACTATAATCGATTTTCTGTGATTTTTCTGCAGCAGAGAATTACATTTTCCGGCCCGAATTTGGAGCCTCGAATCTCGGGGCAACTTGGTGCTAGGAACCCCAAATGTGGTGTGCAAACCCAGTGGAACTACAACATATTCAAATTTGGGGTTCCTAGCACCAAGTGGCCCCGAGATACGGGGCCCCAAAGTCGGTTCGGAAAATGTCACTCTCTGTTGCAGAAAAGTGCTTGACATTTTCCGATCCGACGTTTGGGGCCCCCGTATCTTGGGCCACTTGGTGCTAGGAACCCCAAATTTGGTGGGCAAACCTAGTGGAACTAGCACTACACTATATCGATTTTCTGTGATTTTTCTGCAGCAGAGAATTACATTTTCCGGCCCGAATTTTGAGCCTCGAATCTCGGGGCAACTTGGTGCTAGGAACCCCAAATGTGGTGTGCAAACCCAGTGGAACTACAACATATTCAAATTTGGGGTTCCTAGCACCAAGTGGCCCCGAGATAAGGGGCCCCAAAGTCGGTTCGGAAAATGCCACTCTCTGCTGCAGAAAAGTACTTGACATTTTCCGACCCGACTTTGGGGCCCCGTATCTCGGGGCAACTTGGTGCTAGGAACCCCAAATTTGGTGTGCAAACCCAGTGGAACTACAATATATCCAAACTTGGGGCTCCTAGCACCAAGTGGCCCCAAGATACAGGGCCCCAAAGTTGGATATGTTGTAGTGCTAGTTCCACTGGGTTTGCACACCAAATTTGGGGTTCCTAGCACCAAGTGGCCCAGGGATACAGGGCCCCAAAGTCGGTCAACTGTGTCCATCTGCAGCAATGTTATTTCAGGACATTTTTGGCTGCAGCTAGGGGGCATCTAGGAACCCCTTAACTACCAAATTTGAAGTTCGGGGGACCTATGGCTGCAAATGGGCACAGTGAGGCTGCAAATGGGCAATGTTGACCCTCTTTTACACTTAGTAGCTGCGCATTTCTCACTCTAGGCTAGTACTTGAGTCAATAAGTTTTCCCATTTTTTTGTGGTAAAATGAGGTGCCCTGGCTTATATTCGGTCGGCTTATACTCCAGTATATAAGGTACTTGATTCGGCAAGTCCTTTAGAAAGCAAGGAGGGAAGGCAGGCATCATCTTTTTACTTTTTCGGGTATATTTCGGAGTGTCTCAAAAAAGTACCAGAAACAAACAATAAAACAGGGCAATAAACTCTAAACAATCAGGACAGGGAGCTGTCCAGCATTTCAGGGGGCTCAGCAAGAAGAGACACCGCCATTCGTGGCAGAGGCCACAGGTTCAGACCCGGGTCCTTACACCTTGTTAACAAAAAGCATACAAAAAATAGGAGGCATCTGGCAAGGGTTTCAAAAGACCAGCCAAGCCCCTCCAACCTTTAATGCCTTAAAAAAAAAAAAGAAATAAAAAGAAATAAAAAGAAAAGAAAAAACGTATCACTGAACACCCAGCAGTGGATATCATGGGGAAATGCTCTGATCCTGCCAGACATAGTTATTTTATTTTATTGTAAGGCGCATCTCTCATATAACAGGATTGCCGGCATGAAAAGCTTTTTTGTGATGCCAACCACTTTCGAAGAGGGAAGCTTCAGTCATTCTTTTTTATTTTTATTTTTTCCACACCCCGCAAACGATCTAAAATCTGAGTGCGAAAACATTGGCGCACATCTTGGTGGCCCCTTGCTGAGACGCTCTGAAGGATAATAAAAACAAGGCAAATAATAAAGAGAGGCGATTTGCGGTTCTGCCGTCTCTACTGACCTTAATAGCATGGAAACTGGCTCCCGCTCAACCCCGCTGCCTATTACTGATAGAAAACTGGCCAATGTTGAAAGACTAATTGTGGCATAGTGGCACACCGTGTGTACAAATTGACTTTCATATTTCAAGTCCTCTGTGGGTAGACGGATGGCAAAGCTTTTATAGGCAATAGCTAATTGGTCCAGCCAGCAAATAAAAATGCATTAAATGATAACTACTCCCACAACTCAGGCGTTCCATATTGTGTGCGTGTCCGATAGATAAAGCACACGCCGACTTGGGTTTCATGGGGGGGGCTCCAGCGGCGACATCTCCCCCAGCAGAATTCACCGTTCCATCCAAATGCTGTCACAAAGCAAAAGGACGGTAATATGCAACCTTAAAGGAATTCTCAAAGAGAACGTGTGGGCAAAAACAACAAGAGTAACATGTCGGACATTGCTTTAATACACGCACAACGTTTCATCCCTTCAAAAACAATGGAAAAAAAAAAGACAGAAACATACCAGCTGATCTGATTCCTTGATCCTCTTAAGACCCCTTTCACACTATGGCGTTTTCAGACGTTTTTCAGGCGCTTTAGCGTTAAAATAAGCGCCTGTAAAAAGCCACAACTGCAATCCCAATGTGAAAGCCCGAGTGCTTTCACACTGAGGAGCTGCGCTGGCGGGGCATCAAAAAAAGTTCTTTGCAGCGATTTTGTAGCGGTGAATACACGGCTCCAAAAGCGCCCCTTCCCATTGAAATCAATGGGAAGCGCCTGCAAAATGTCTGAAAAGTGCTTTTGGCAGCGGCGCTTTGTGGGCGCTTTTAACCCTTTATTTGGCCACTAGCAGGGGTTAAACGTGCCCCACTAGCGCTCGAAAAATGCTGGTAAAGCGCGGCAAGTTTAAGCGGCCCTTTACGAGCGGTTTTCGGGCGCTGGCAGTGTGAAAGGGCTCTTAAAGCACTTGGGCTTTCACATTGGGATTGCAGATGAGGCTTTTTTGAAAGGCGCTTTACAGGCGCTTTTTTTTAAACGCTAAAGCCCCTGAAAAAAGCCCCAGTGTGAAAGGGGTCTAAGGCCACTTTCACACTGAGGCGCTTCTAAACTGTCAGTAAAAACACTGAGCGCTTTTGAAGAGCTTTTCAGGCGCTTTTGAAGAGCTTTCCATTCATTTCAATGGGGAGGGGAGTTTTTCACAGCCCTGCCAGCACACTGCCCCAGTGTGAAAGCGTTCATTGATTTTAATGGAAATACGTTTTCGTGAGCTTTTTAGGCGCTGTTTTTAGCGTGAAAGCGCCTGAAAAGCGCCTCAGTGTGAAAGGGGTCTAAGGCCCCTTTCACACTGGGGCGGGAGCCGCGGTGACGGTAAAGCAGCGCTATATTTAGCGCTGCTTTACCGTTGTTTTGCCCGCGGGATTCGGTCGCTCGCGGTGCGGTTTTACCCCCCGCGAGCGGCCGAAAAAGGGTTAAAATCCCCCGCAGAGCGCCGCCGTAGCGGCGCTTTGCGGCGGTATTGCCGCGGTGTCCCATTCAAAGCAATGGGAAGGAGCGGTATAGGAGCGGTGAACACACCGCTCCTATCCCGCTCCAAAGATGCTGCTAGCAGGACTTTTTTTGCCGTCCTGCTAGCGCACCGCTCGTGCGAAAGCCGGTGGGCTTTCACACTGGAGTGAATGGGGCCGTTTTTTTCAGGCGGTATGCAGGCGCTATTTTTAGCGCTGTACCGCCTGAAAACCGCCCCAGTGTGAAAGGGGTCTAACTGTTTGAGCTGACAACACAACGCCTCTGTTGAAGTGTTTAGCGTTGTCAGCCCTTCCTACTGGCCTACAAGACTCTGCCTCTGCCCTATCCTTCGCTGTTCCTCTATGTCAGGGGTCTCCAAACTTTATTAACAAAAGGGCCAAATTACTGTCATTCAGACTTGACTTTGGGGAGGGGGGGATGCAGCGTGGCCACCGGGAGTTGAAAATGTCCTAGTGTCAGTGGAATTAAACAAATGCATCAGGCTTGGTGGCCAGAGGGAGTAACAAAAATGACATGGCGTCTGTGCTCAGTAGGAGAAGAAATAGTGCCCTATCATTGGTGTCAGTTAGAGGAATATTGCCCCATCATTGGATTCAGTGGGAAGAAATGGTGCCTCATCACTGGTGTTAGTAGAAGTAAGAGTGCCCTGAGGGCTAGATAAAGGCAAGCAAAAGGCCACATCTGGCCACTGGGTCACAGTTTGGAGACCACTGCTCTATGCAGATATACACTATATTGTCAAAAGTATTGAGACACCTGCCCTTACAAGCAAATGAACTTTAATGGCATCCCAGTCTTAGTCCGTAGGGTTCAATGTTGAGTTAGCCCACCCTTTGCAGCTATAACAGCTTCAACTCTTGTGCGAAGGCCGTCCACAAGGTTTTTATGGTCAAAAATGTGGGGGGGGGGGGGGTAGGATGTGGAATGGTTGAACCCTACATGGATACCATCCCAAAAGATATGTGCAGAAATGGAGACAAGGTGGGTCGGACTTTGTATGCACCATGTAGGGTTATAAGAAATACGCAAATCAAAGAAGTTTAGAAGGAGAGAATGTACACAATTTTATTTAACATGTATACATGAAAAAGTTAAAACATTAAAAAATAAAAACACTATTAAAACCATTGTTACAGTGTAATTTATCCAAGGTGATATTAATCCTGGTTGGAAAATCCGAGAGGTTGGACAAGACAAGACAAGACATGGTTGAGCGTATTTGGGGTGGAGGAACTTGTGCATTCATCAATAGGAAAAGATATCAGAGAGTAATAAAAACTCACTATAGGAGCAAGGGGAAAAAAAAAAAAAAAACAACACTAGTCATGATCTAGAGCAGGACCAGTTTATTGTCTTGCAGATTTTAGGGGGGCTGGACTGTGGCCAGAGGTAGTAGAAAATCACCAAAAGTAAATAATGTCTCAGGCTTGTTAGTCAGTGAGAGGAAAATAAAATTACATAGCGCCTGTGGCCAGTAGAAGGCGGAGTAGTGCCCCGTCATTGGTGTCAGTGGAAGGAATAGTGCCCCGTCATTGGTAGCGGCAGTGGCGGTGCGTGCATAGAGGGCGCAGGAGCGCCGCCCCCCCTCTCCTGCACCGCTCTATCACCAATAGATAGATTCATGCATTGCATGAATCTATCTATTGTCGCCGCTGCCGCCCCCTATTCAGGTGTCCGGCCCCTGATCGGGCGCCGGGCATCTGAATTACAGTGGGGGGGGGGGGTGTTGCTGGAAGCGCCCCTATTAGAGCTGTCAGCTCTAATAGGGGACCTTATTAGAGCGGTGTGCTCTAATAGGCTTCCCTAAGTGTAAACAGCGGGCGCACGGCTGTGCGTTCGCTGATTACACAGTATTGTGTTAGAGAAGCGAATACATCGCTTCCCTAACACAGACCCGCCTCTCAGCCAATCAGGTTGCCAGGTCTGTTACCTGTCACCTGATTGGCTGAAGTCACAGGCGCTGTGATTGGACGCTAGGCGTCCAATCACCTAGCGTCCAATCACAGCAGAAGAAGACAGGAGGAGCGCGGGAGAAGACATCCGACGGAGACACCGCTCGTCGCCTGACGCCGTCACCAGCTGCACACCGGGACAAGGTAAGTGCAGAGGGCAGGCAGGGGGCACAGTGGCAGCACTTAAGGGGCACAATGGCAGAACTTGGGGCACAGTGGCAGCACTTAAGGGGCACAGTGGCAGCACTTAAGGGGCACAGTGGCAGCACTTAAGGGGCACAGTGGCAGCACTTAAGGGGCACAGTGGCAGCACTTAAGGGGCACAGTGGCAGCACTTAAGGGGCACAGTGGCAGCACTTAAGGGGCACAGTGGCAGCACTTAAGGGGCACAGTGGCAGCACTTAAGGGGCACAGTGGCAGCACTTGGGGCACAGTGGCAGCGTTTGAGGGGCACAGTGGCAGCGTTTGAGGGGCACAGTGGCAGCGTTTGAGGGGCACAGTGGCAGCGTTTAATGGGCACAGTGGCAGCATTTAATGGGCACAGTGGCAGCGTTTGATGGCACAGTGAGGCTGTTTGTTTGCGCCCCCCCAAAAATTTTGAGCACCAGCCGCCACTGGGTAGCGGTGGAAGGAATAGTGTCCCATCATTGGTGTCGGTGGAAGGAATAGTGCCCCATCATTGGTATGCAAAGTGCCTCATGTCAGTGGGGTCCAGTAGCAGATAAAGCAGGTAGAGATCAAGTAGAAGTGTAGTCAGTAAACAAGTGAAAGGTCAGTAATGAGTGGCAGTGGAGATAAGGACAGCTGTAGGTACCCAAAAGGAGCAAGATAGCAGCTGGGGAGAGCACAATAATCTGGCAAACAGGAAGTGCAGAGACATGGCTTAAATCAGAAAAGGAGGAACAGAAGGTTCAAAGTTCACCTGAAACAAGAGGCAAGGCAACAATGACCTAAGTGATTAGACATCCAATGACCTAAAATCCAATAAATAAAAAAGGGGTGGAAGAAGAAAAAGAAGAAAAAGAAGAAAAAGAAGAAAAACGAAGAAGGACGAAGAAGAAGGACGAAGAAGAAGAAGAAGGACGAAGAAGGACGAAGAAGAGCTAGACAGTGCTGGGCATTCTCCAGCCAGGAAATGAGGCGGGCTCTGTCCGTCATTTCAGTCCAGGAGAGGAGCCGGTACAACTGTGCAAGACTGAAGAGAATTTAATATTTCCACATCCACTCTCGCACTTTTTGAAGATATTCATAGAAAACGGAAGTGGTATTCCAAAACGCAGCGATTTCATTCTTCTCATTTCAAGTTCATCTCCAGTTGGCTTTAAACGGCAATTTATGTAGTCTATGAATCCGGTGGGGTTCGAGAATGACTTTTTTTTTTTTGATGGAAAACTTTTACGAAGTAAAAAAAAAAAGGCTGTTTCAGATCAGCCCGGCTTTAATGCGAGCCCGAGGAAGCAGATGACAGACAGAATTCAATATCAGCTTCACGTAGAGCGAGGAGGACGGGCGGCTCGCCGACGAGGTGGCGGAGTTATTTGTTCTGTAAGATTAGCCCCTCTGGATCATAAGCCTCCCATGTCAGTGCGGAGCATCAAAGGCGCCGACAAGGGATTCATTAAAGAGATATTCATGGGCTTTGTTGGGTTGTCAAATTTCGAGTCCCGATTGCTGTATAAATAGTTTTCAATTTAAAAAGCCAATTCGACTACAAGCCGACATTTCAGTATCGCGTGGCTGCCGGTACGTGGGCCCATGGTGGCTTCTTATAGAGCTTACACCAACTTTAATCCCTTCAACTGATCGAATAACCTCTTCCATAGTCTCAACGAATCCAAGAAAACTAAAATCATGGGGCAACTCTTTTCGATAATTTTTCTATCAGGCAAATCTCACAGACAAAATATTTTTTTTTAAAATGGCGTAGTGCCAAAATAATTTACTAAAATTCTTTTTTTTTTTATTAATCCTCTTTAGCAACAGAGTTGAAATGGAAAGTAGACTTATGCCGCGTACACGCGGTCGGAATTCTCGTTGGAAAAAGCTCTGATGGTTTTCCTGTCGGAATTTCGCTCAAACTGTCTTGCCTACACACGGTCACACCAAATTCCGACGGTCAATAACACCGCGGCATACAACACGTTCGACAGCACTATTAAAAAGGGAAGATTAATACTTCTGAGCATGCGCCGAATTGTTTCCGAGCATGCGTCGGAATTTTGCGTGTCGGAATTGCATACACACGATGGGAAAATCCGATAGAAAGGTTTTCAGTCGGAAAAATTAAGAACAGGCTCTCAATCCAAAGTCCGTCGGAAATTCCGACAGAAAAAGACCGATGGGCGTACACACGGTCGGAAAATCCGATGAAAAGCTCCCATCGGACTGTTTCCATCGGAAATTCCGACCGTGTGTACGCCGCATAAGTGGTCATGAAATTTCAACTCTGATCAAACTTTCCCTTAAAAGTAGAATTACGACATAAGGCCAACTAGTCTTCAAAACGTCCCCTTCCCCCTCCTAACATCTATACTGACCTACCTGTGTAAGAAGGACGTATATACTTACAGTGCCTTGCGAAAGTATTCGGCCCCCTTGAACTTTTCAACCTTTTGCCACATTTCAGGCTTCAAAACATAAAGATATCAATTTTTTATTTTTTGTGAAGAATCACCAACAAGTGGGACACAATTGTGAAGTGGAACGAAATCTATTGAATTGTTGAAAGTTTTTTAACTAATAAAAAAATGAAAAGTGGGGCGTGCAAAATTATTCGGCCCCCTTGCGTGAATACTTTGTAGAGCCACCTTTTGCTGCGATTACAGCTGCAAGTCGCTTGGGGCATGTCTCTATCAGTTTTGCACATCGAGAGACTGAAATTCTTGCCCATTCTTCCTTGCAAAACAGCTCGAGCTCAGTGAGGTTGGATGGAGAGCGTTTGTGAACAGCAGTTTTCAGCTCTTTCCACAGATTCTCGATTGGATTCAGGTCTGGACTTTGACTTGGCCATTCTAACACCTGGATACGTTTATTTGTGAACCATTGCTTTGTAGATTTTGCTGTATGTTTGGGATCATTGTCTTGTTGGAAGATAAATCTCCATCCCACTTTCAGGTCTTTTGCAGGCTCCAACAGGTTTTCATCCAGAATGGTCCTGTATTTGGCTGCATCCATCTTCCCTCAATTTTAACCATCTTCCCTGTCCCTGCTGAAGAAAAGCAGGCCCAAACCATGATGCTGCCACCACCATGTTTGACAGTGGGGATGGTGTGTTGAGGGTGATGAGCTGTGTTGCTTTTTACGCCAAACATATCGTTTTGCATTGTGGCCAAAAAGTTTGATTTTGGTTTCATCGGACCAGAGCACCTTCTTCCACATGTTTGGTGTGTCTCCCAGGTGGCTTGTGGCAAACTTTAGACGAGACTTTTTATGGATATCTTTGAGAAATGTCTTTCTTCTTGCCACTCTTCCATAAAGGGCAGATTTGTGCAGTGTACGACTGATTGTTGTCCTATGGACAGACTCTCCCACCTCAGCTGTAGTTCTCTGCAGTTCATCCAGAGTGATCATGGGCCTCTTGGCTGCATCTCTGATCAGTCTTCTCCTTGTCTGAGCTGAAAGTTTAGAGGGACAGCCAGGTCTTGGTAGATTTGCAGTGGTCTGATACTCCTTCCATTTCAAAATGATCGCTTGCACAGTGCTCCTTGGGATCGCTTGCACAGTGCTCCTTGGGATGTTTAAATCTTGGGAAATCTTTTTGTATCCAAATCCGGCTTTAAACTTCTCCACAACAGTATTACGGACCTGCCTGGTGTGTTCCTTGGTCTTCATGATGCTCTCTGCGCTTTCAACAGAACCCTGAGACTATCACAGAGCAGGTGCATTTATACAGAGACTTGATTACACACAGGTGGATTCTATTTATCACCATCAGTCATTTAGGACAACATTGGATCATTCAGAGATCCTCGCTGAACTTCTGGAGTGAGTTTGCTGCACTCAAAGTAAAGGGGCCGAATAATTTTGCACACACCACTTTTCAGTTTTTTATTTGCTAAAAAAGTTTAAAAAATATCCAAAAGACTTTGTTCTACTTCATAATTGTGTCCCACTTGTTGGTGATTCTTCACAAAAAATGAAAATGTTATATCTTTAGGTTTGAAGCCTGAAATGTGGCAAAAGGTTGAAAAGTTCAAGGGGGCCGAATACTTTCGCAAGGCACTGTACCTATTTTCAGCCCACTCCAGTTTGGTCGCATGATCTCCCCTGTGCTAGTCAGCGGCGACTGCAGGGGAGGAGAGAGAGAGAGAGAGAGAGAGAGAGAGAGAGAGAGAGAGAGAGAGGAGAGAGAGAGAGAGAGAGAGAGAGAGAGAGAGAGAGAGAGAGAGAGAGAGAGAGAGAGAGAGAGAGAGAGAGAGAGAGAGAGAGAGAGAGAGAGAGAGATTTTGACCAAGGATGGGAATGCCTGGGAGAGCGTTGACGTCACCATAGGCTCCCATGTCCCAGCCATTGTCGGCGCTCCCTCCTTTTCCCTGCAGCCACCATTGGACGACACAGGGGAATCACACAATCAGTGTGGGCTAAAAATAGGTACGTATATACATCTTTTTACACAGGTAAATATCTAATTATCTAAACCAGAAGTCTCCAAACTGTGGCCCTCTGCTTGCCCTTGGTGCACTATTCCCACCACTAACACCAACAATGGGGCACAATTCCTACCACTGACAATGATGGGTCACTATTCTTCCCACTGACACCAACGATGGGACACCATTCTTCTCACTGACAGCAACAATGAGGCATAAAAATCCTACAACACTGACACCAATGATGGGGCAAAAAAAAAAACTCACTGACACCAACAGTGGGATACTGTTATGCCGCGTACACACGAAGGGACAATCCCGCGGGATTATCCTCTGGACTGAAGTCCAGCGGATAATCCCCTCGTGTGTGGGCGCCGGCGGACTTTTTGGCGCCAAAGTACGGCGGACTAAAGTTTCAGGTTTTGTTTTCAAATTATCCGCTGGACTTGGAAGTCCAGCGGACAATCCCGCCGTTAGTGGGCAAGTCCGCGGGACTTTTGAAATGAAGGGACTTGCCGCTCATCGGCAAGTCCGTTCATTTAGCACGTGACTTCAGGTTACGTAGCTAGCGTAGGCAGTTACTGCCGCCGCGCTAGCTCCGTGACCTGGCATGGATTTAAAGGGAATCCCCACGCCGAAAAAACAGCGTGGGGGTTCCCCCCAAATCCATGTCAGACCCTCATCCGAGCACGCAGCCTGGCAGGCCAGGAAAGGGGTGGGGACGAACGAGCGCCCCCCCCCCCCTCCTGAGCCGTACCAGGCCGCGTGCCCTCAACATGGGGGGTGCCCTGGGGAAAGGGGGGCCGTGCGGCCCCCCCACCCCAAAGCACCTTGTCCCCATGTTGATGAGGACAAGGGCCTCTTCCCGACAACCCTGGCCGTTGGTTGTCGGGGTCTGCGGGCGGGGGCTTATCGGAATCTGGGAACCCCCTTTAATAAGGGGGCCCCAGATCCCGGCCCCCCACCCTATGTGAATGAGTATGGGGTACGATGTACCCCTACCCATTCACCTAAGGTGTAAAATGTAAAGTTAAAAAAAACACCCACACTTTTGAAAAAATAGTTTATTGCACTGCTCCGGGGGTCACATGGTGACCCCGCCCCCTTGCGATGTCACAGTCCCAGCATCCTCCGGGACTGTGACAACACAAGGGGGCGGGGTCACCATGTGACATGTGCATGTGACCCTGTCGCCCATGTCCCTATATAAGTCCGAGCGCAGAGCGGCACAGGCATTCCGGGCAGAGAGAGCGTCGGGTCAACATCGGAAGAAGAAGAAGAACAAGAAGGACAAGAAGGAGGACAAGAAGAAGAAGGCGCCGGCGGCGCGGAAGACGACGACCGCCGCAAGAACAGAAGAGACCCCCGGAAGACCCCCGAAGGCGGATAGAGACCCCCAGACGACGGCGACGACGAAGAAGGTAGCCGGACTCCTCCCCTCGTGAAAGAGCTAGGTAAAAGAGCAGAAGAGAGGGGAGGAGTCCGGCGAGAAGACCCCCAAGACGGAAGAAGACCCCCGAAGGCGGATCGAGACCCCCAGACGGCGGCGACGACGAAGAAGGTAGCCGGACTTCCCCCGCTCGGTAAAAGAGCTTGGTAAATGGCGGGGGAGTCCGGCGAGAAGACCCCCAAGACGGAAGAAGACCCCCGGAGCAGTGCAATAAACTATTTTTTCAAAAGTGTGGGTGTTTTTTTTTACTTTACATTTTACACCTTAGGTGAATGGGTAGGGGTACATCGTACCCCATACTCATTCACATAGGGTGGGGGGCCGGGATCTGGGGGCCCCCTTATTAAAGGGGGTTCCCAGATTCCGATAAGCCCCCGCCCGCAGACCCCGACAACCAACGGCCAGGGTTGTCGGGAAGAGGCCCTTGTCCTCATCAACATGGGGACAAGGTGCTTTGGGGTGGGGGGGGCCGCACGGCCCCCTTTCCCCAGGGCACCCCCCATGTTGAGGGCACGCGGCCTGGTACGGCTCAGGAGGGGGGGGGCGCTCGTTCGTCCCCACCCCTTTCCTGGCCTGCCAGGCTGCGTGCTCGGATGAGGGTCTGACATGGATTTGGGGGGAACCCCCACGCCGTTTTTTCGGCGTGGGGATTCCCTTTAAATCCATGCCAGCTTGCGGAGCTAGCGCGGCGGCATTTACTGCCTACGCTAGCTACGTAACCTGAAGTTACGTTCGAAATGAACGGACTGCTCCGTGTGTGGGCAAGTCCGTTCATTTTCAAAAGTCCCGCGGACTTTTGGCCGGCGGATTATCCGCTGGAGAAGTCCATGCGTGTGTGGGCAAGTCCACACCCTCGGAAAGTCCAGCGGACCTAGCCGGAAAGTCCCGCGGGATTGTCCGCTGGACTAGGTCCGCCGGCAAAAGTCCGTACGTGTGTACGCGGCATTAGTGTCACCGACAGTGGGACATCATTTCTCCCACTGACACCAATGATGGGATACCATTGCTCCCACTAACACCAACAATGGGAAACCATTGCTCCCACTGACACCAACAATGGGAAACCATTGCTCCCACTGACACCAACGATGGGAAACCATTGCTCCCACTGACACCAACGATGGGAAACCATTGCTCCCACTGACACCAACGATGGGAAACCATTGCTCCCACTGACACCAACGATGGGAAACCATTGCTCCCACTGACACCAACGATGGGAAACCATTGCTCCCACTGACACCAACGATGGGAAACCATTGCTCCCACTGACACCAACGATGGGAAACCATTGCTCCCACTGACACCAACGATGGGAAACCATTGCTCCCACTGACACCAACGATGGGAAACCATTGCTCCCACTGACACCAACGATGGGAAACCATTGCTCCCACTGACACCAACGATGGGAAACCATTGCTCCCACTGACACCAACGATGGGAAACCATTGCTCCCACTGACACCAACGATGGGAAACCATTGCTCCCACTGACCCCAACGATGGGAAACCATTGCTCCCACTGACACCAACGATGGGAAACCATTGCTCCCACTGACCCCAACGATGGGAAACCATTGCTCCCACTGACACCAACGATGGGAAACCATTGCTCCCACTGACACCAACGATGGGAAACCATTGCTCCCACTGACACCAATGATGGAACACCATTGCTCCCACTGACACCAATGATGGAACACCATTGCTCCCACTGACACCAATGATGGAACACCATTCCTCCCATTGACACCAATGATGGAGCACTATTCCTCCCACTGATAGCAACGATGGGAAACCATTGCTCCCACTGACACCAACGATGGGAAACCATTGCTCCCACTGACACCAACGATGGGAAACCATTGCTCCCACTGACCCCAACGATGGGAAACCATTGCTCCCACTGACCCCAACGATGGGAAACCATTGCTCCCACTGACCCCAACGATGGGAAACCATTGCTCCCACTGACCCCAACGATGGGAAACCATTGCTCCCACTGACACCAACGATGGGAAACCATTGCTCCCACTGACACCAATGATGGAACACCATTGCTCCCACTGACACCAATGATGGGACACCATTGCTCCCACTGACACCAATGATGGAACACCATTCCTCCCACTGACACCAATGATGGAACACCATTCCTCCCACTGACACCAATGATGGAACACCATTCCTCCCATTGACACCAATGATGGGGCACTATTTCTCCCACTGACACCAATGATGGGGCACTATTCCTCCCACTGATAGCAATGATGGGGCACTATTTCTCCCACAGACACCAATGATGGGGCACTAATCTGCCACCTAGTGTTCACAGGCACTATGTATTTTTTACTCCCACTGAAAGGATGTTTACAAAGTTTGGAAACCCTTGATCTAAACAATTGTTTACTATGAGGTCACTGCAATTTTGGCCATCATTTTGATTGCATTTAAAAAAAAAAATTCTTCTTCAATCAAAAATTCCAACTGAATTAAAAAAAAAAAATTGCAAAATAAGCTTCAAGTGTCATCAACATGTTCAACCCGAAGGGCACAAAAACGACACATTTGTGCACAACAGATTCTTGCCTGTGACTTTATTCTTGTGAAAGTGGTGTAACGCTTTCTAGCGGCGGAGGAAAACAAATTCCTATTTAAAAGAGGATACTGAACTTATATCTGTGACGAACGATGCATAATGGTTTGGAGCGTTTACAAATTCATACGTTTTTTATTTTCCCCCCCCCTCGGGCGCATCGCACACAATAAAAATCGCAGCCTTCTCCTGGTCCGCACACCTCAACAGGCTAAAGACCTCGTATTCCAAGCCTGCAGCTAAATTACTTCAGCGGCTTCCTGTATCCCCGGTGCTCATCCATCATTTACATCTTAAAATCGGACGAGCCGGAGGTGAGGTGTGTTTACGGCTGATGCAGTCAAGCGATACGCCGGCCCCGCCCTTAACTGTTCAGCTACCAGGTGATTCATCCAGTCTGATTCCAACCCGGTAATCAACAAGAGCCGTCAACAAATGCTCTGAGCGCCTTTACAATTTAACGCACTCAAATGGCTGTACCCCAACTCCCGCTAAAAATATTTCTGGTTTTTAGAATTGCGTAGGAAAGAGACGTTTATCTACAACCCCACAGGGGAGATTTTCTAAGCAATGAGCCAGTTTACTGTCCTTCAGACTTTGGGTGGGCCGGACTGTGTTCAGAAGAAGAAAGCAATGCCCAATCCAGTGGTGGCTGGTGGTATATTTTTCAGAGGGGGGGGCAGCAATCCAGCCACCGCCACCCTCCCTCGGTCGGTCACCAGCCCTGCACTTACCCCATCTAGGTCGTGGGTTTCTTTTGGGCGGCGGGCTTCACTCTGCGTCTCCTCCTTCCTAGGCTTCACAAAGGCTTCCCGTGTCTCCTCCATCATCTTTCTTAGGCGGCCAATAAGATCGCTTCTCCTCTCGGGCCAATCGGATCTCAGGACCAGATACCTGAGCCGGGATCGGCCCCGGAAGACAGAAAGACAATAGTGCACATTAATTCGCTATTGTCACACTGGGTGGGGGATCAGGGCGAAGTGCTCTGCGCCCCGAGCACACCCTTTTTTTAAGCCAATAAGAACCTCAGGCTCTAATCACGTGCTTCTAAAAAAAAAAAAAAAAAAAAAAATAACACACTCCATTGAAATCTATGCGCCCAACGCATGGATAAGGGGGCAGCCCCCCTGCACCCCGTATGGACGGGCCGCCACTGGCCTCATCAATGGTTGTAATGGGAGGAATAGTGTCTCATTATTGGTTGTAATGGGAGGAATAGTGCCCCCATCATTGGTAGTAATGGGAGGAATATTGCCCCCATCATTGGTAGTAATGGGAGGAATATTGCCCCCATCATTGGTTGTAATAGGCGGAATAGTGCCCCCATCATTGGTTGTAATGGGCGGAATAGAGCCTCATCATTGGTTATAATAGGAGTAATAGCATCCCTTTTTTGTATCAGTGGGAGGAATAGTGCCCCATTGATGCTGTCAGTGAGAAGAATGGTGTCCCATCATTGGAGTTAATTTGAGGAGTAGTGCACCAAGGGCTGGATAAAAACACAAGCATAGGGCCACATTTTGGAGAGAGATATTAAAATTAACAATCCTGAGCACTGAGCGCTTCAGAAGCCAAATTATAATATCATCATTATTGTATGTGGGAGGAATAGTGCCCAATGTTGGTATCAAGGGGAGGAGTACTGCCCCATCGAAGACCTATTATTGGTGTATGTGGGAGGAATAGTGCTCCGTCATTGGTGTATGTGGGAGGAATAGCCCCCCGTCATTGGTGTATGTGGGAGGAATAGCCCCCCGTCATTGGTGTATGTGGGAGGAATAGCCCCCCGTCATTGGTGTATGTGGGAGGAATAGCCCCCCGTCATTGGTGTATGTGGGAGGAATAGCTCCCCGTCATTGGTGTATGTGGGAGGAATAGCCCCCCGTCATTGGTGTATGTGGGAGGAATAGCCCCCCGTCATTGGTGTATGTGGGAGGAATAGCCCCCCGTCATTGGTGTATGTGGGAGGAATAGCCCCCCGTCATTGGTGTTTGTGGGAGGAATAGCCCCCCGTCATTGGTGTATGTGGGAGGAATAGCCCCCCGTCATTGGTGTATGTGGGAGGAATAGCCCCCCGTCATTGGTGTATGTGGGAGGAATAGCCCCCCGTCATTGGTGTATGTGGGAGGAATAGCCCCCCATCATTGGTGTATGTGGGAGGAATAGCCCCCCATCATTGGTGTATGTGGGAGGAATAGCCCCCCATCATTGGTGTATGTGGGAGGAATAGCCCCCCATCATTGGTGTATGTGGGAGGAATAGCCCCCCATCATTGGTGTATGTGGGAGGAATAGCCCCCCATCATTGGTGTATGTGGGAGGAATAGTGCCTAATGTTGGTGTCAAGGGGAGGAGTACTGCCAGGGGCGTAACTATAGGGGGTGCAGCAGTCGCGAGCGCAACCGGTCCCTGTGCTGCAAGGGGCCCATGTGGCCCCCTCTACATATGGCCGGTGGCAGCATAGGCGGTTAGGCACACGGGTGGCTGGAGGTGGGGGGTGACTAGCAGAGCTCCATGTTCGACTACCGCACTGGCTGCTGTTTAGTTGTGCATTCCCCACAAAACCTGTGTCCTCTGCCGCTCCTCCGGGTCCCCCTCTCCTGCTCCATGCAGTGCTGCTCAGTCCGGTGTCTGTCCTCCCCAGCCAGAGTCCCGCCCCCTGAGTCCGGCTCACACTGCACTGCATGATTCTCCCGGGCAAACAAACGTAGATGCAGTGCAGCCCTATGAGAGCCGGCTCCCCAAAGGACACCGCAGGCTTGTCTGCCAGCACCCCCCTCCTCCCCGTCATACACAGATGTTGACAGGTCTTTCTGGGAGATATGTCCCCTGAGGACAGGGACACCATCTCCCCTGGGGACAGGGCCCAGTTCTCCCTAAAGGACAGGGACCCCACTTCCCATGGGGACAAGGACCCCATCTCCTCTGGGGACAGGGCCCACTTCTCCCCAGAGGACAGGCACCCCATTTCCCTTAGGGACAGGGACTCCTACTTACGTGGGGACAGGGACCCCATCTCCCCTAAGGACAAGGACCCAATCTCTCCTGGGGACATGGCCCACTTTTCCCCAGAAGACAGGGACCCAATTTCCCTTACCCTTCTTCCTCTTTGTCTCAAAGGTGTAACATCATAGGTCTGTTTAGACCTCTGATATCTCACCAAAGTCCCCCAACGGGACTCCTAAAAAATTGTAAAAAATGATTTAAAAAAACTGCTGATACCAGTGGTGGAACTACAGGGCTCACAAAAGTCGTACCTGTGACCGAGCCCTGGAGTTCCACCACCGGACTCGGAGGGAAGGGCCTCGGTTGGGGTTCAGGGGGGCCTTTCATGGTTTCTTGCACGGGGCCCTGAAGGTTCTAGTTACACCACTGAGTACTGCCACATAGTTGGTGCCAGTGGAAGAAGTTCTGCCCTATTATTTGGTAATAGTGGGAGGAATAGTGCCCTATGGTTCCTGTTAGTGGGAGGAATAGTGCCTCATGGTTCATGTTAGTGGGGGGAATAGTGCCCCATCATTGGTGTATGTGGGAGTAATAGTGCCCAATGTTGGTGTCAAGGGGAGGAGTACTGCCACATAGTTGGTGCCAGTGGAAGAAGTTCTGCCCTATTATTTGGTATTAGTGGGAATAATAGTGTCCCATGGTTCCTGTTAGTGGGAGGAATAGTGGCCAGTCATAAATGTATGTGGGAGGAATAGTGCTTCATCATTGGTGTATGTGGGAGGAATAGTACCTCATGGTTCGTGTTAGTGGGAGGAATAGTGCCCCGTCATTGGTGTATGTGGGAGCAACAATTCCCCCGTCATTGGTGTCAGTGGGAGGAATAGTGCCCCATCATTGGTGTCAGTGGGGGGGGGGGGGGACAGTGCCCTGTCATTGGTGTATGTGGGAGCAACAATTCCCCCTTCATTAGTGTCAGTGGGAGGAATAGTGCCCCATCATTGGTGTCAGTGGGGGGGGGACAGTGCCCTGTCATTGGTGTATGTGGGAGGAATAGTGCCCAATGCTGGTGTCATGGGGAGGAGTACTGCCCCATCGTTGGCACCAGTGCAAGTACTGCCCTACTATTGGTGTTAGTGGGAGGAATAGTGCCCCACCATTGGTGTCAGTGGGAGGAATAGTGCCCGTTGTTGGTGTCAGTGAATGTAATAGGGCCCACCGCTGGTATCAGCAAAAGGAATTATGCCCCACTGTTGGTATCAGAGGAAAGAATGGTGCCTCATCGTTGGGTGTCAGTAGGAATAATGCCTCATATTAATAAGAGGAATAGTGCCCCAAGGCCTGGATAAAGACGCGCAAAGGGCTGCATCTAGGCCCGATGACCCTAGTTTGGAGAACACTGGAACATTGTCCAAATACTGCGACAAACTCCAATGTTATGTACTTTCTCTTTACTTTGTATTGTATCAAAACCGTTCATGAATTATAAAGAAAAAACGATGCCAATTTGCCTCGAGTGAAACCCACACATGGAAAGAAAATATCAAACGCACAGGACAAAAAGTTCCAAAAAAAAAAGTTGCAAAACGATGGGTGGAGTGGCCAGCATTAGGACTAATACAAATCACACACACTTAATTGCGTGACAAAAGTCCTCCATGCACCCTTAGGACAAACCACAAATCAATCCACGTCTGGAGCTTGTGATGGAGTAGATGTGGATGAAAGAGATTTCACATGACTCTTAGGAGGAGAAGAATGAACATGTGACCGGGTAACGAGTATTTTTCTCAGGCATCAGATGAGAAGCTGACATCAGCACAATATTCGGATGAGAAGAACGAGGCCAGTGGATGGAAAGAGCCCCCGAGGGTTTCTCTTCTACAAGCTGGAGACATTTTCTAAGCCAGTAGCGGCACAAATATGTTTAAAAACGACCAAAAAAATTTAAAATAAAAAAAAAAAAAAAACGCACAAAAACAAACGGCTGTCCTCAAGAGGTCGATTGTGTCTTTTCGCATTCTACTTAAAAACAGGACAAGCTAATTAAAAAAGAAAAGGAAAAAATCACCACACCGCTACAACCCCTCTGAGTTAAAGAACAGAAAAAGTGGCCAAACGCCAGCCAAGAAAAGTCCCTTTATGTCCCATTTTCTGATCATCAGCACATGTACAGACACACAGCGGCCATTTTGCCCAGTCATTATCGGCTCAGAAATGGTTCTTGAGGGATGAAGAATCCCATAACAGCATCCAGCTGTAAAGACTACAATTGTGCAGTTTTTAATCTATGCCAACTCTGTGGAAGTTATGTAATTCAGGACTTCTGAATTACCCATTTATTGAGATCTTCCTTTATACATAAATGGCCAACTCTGCCAAAAAAAAAACAAGAAAAAAAAAAACAAAAAAAACACAGCAACTTCAGACCGATAGAATTTAAAAGCAACAATTGATTTTATCTAAAATTCTAAATGTTTTTTCACAGTTTGGATACAGTAGAGCAGCAGTAATCAACTTATAAATATGGGGGCCCCCAACTGCAGACCATGACATGCCTAGCGGGCCACAATTAAAAATTTAGTATATGCAAGACTGTTAGAAACTGCTAACCTACCACTATAGATAGCCAGAGCCTACCCTAGCACTAGAGATGGCCAGAAGCTAACCTACAACTAGAGATGGCCAGAAGCTAACCTACAACTAGAGATGGTCAGAGGCTAACCTACCACTAGAGATGGTCAGAGGCTAACCTACCACTAGAGATGGCCAGAGGCTAACCTACCACTAGAGATGGCCAGAGGCTACCATAGCACTAGAGATGGCCAGAGCCTACCCTAGCACTAGAGATGGCCAGAGCCTACCCTAGCACTAGAGATGGCCAGAGCCTACCATAGCGCTAGAGATGGCCAGAGCCTACCATAACGCTAGAGATGGCCAGAGCCTACCATAGCACTAGAGATGGCCAGAGCCTACCATAGCACTAGAGATGGTCAGAGGCTGACCGACCACTGGAGATGGTCAGAGGCTGACCGACCACTGGAGATGGTCAGAGGCTGACCGACCACTGGAGATGGTCAGAGGCTGACCGACCACTGGAGATGGTCAGAGGCTGACCGACCACTAGAGATGGTCAGAGGCTGACCGACCACTGGAGATGGTCAGAGGCTGACCGACCACTAGAGATGGTCAGAGGCTGACCGACCACTGGAGATGGTCAGAGGCTGACCGACCACTAGAGATGGTCAGAAGCTGACCGACCACTAGAGATGGTCACAGGCTGACCGACCACTAGAGATGGTCACAGGCTGACCGACCACTAGAGATGGTCACAGGCTAAGAAATACTTCCCCTCTATTACTGTTTTGATGTCAACACAAAATTTGGGCTTTTCTTCTACTTAAAATTTTCAATGATAATGGTAAACAGGACAAAGAGAGAGGGTGAATCTCCCCAACACATAGCTCTACATGGCTAAAGACAATCAATAAGGCGTGTTAAGCACTGATATAGGTTTTATGAAATGGAAATTTTACAATGATGCTTACTAAACAATCTCTGGTTAAATGTGGTTTCCGATGGTTATTAGTGCTCAGGCTTGACAGACTTCTATTGTTGTTGGTGCATTCAGACATTATCCGATTATGAGCGGAGTATTTTTAGTAGGGGAAGCCGATATAGGAAGCGTCTCTAATGCAAGATGTTAAATCTACTTTTCTGTCGCAGACTTGTGTATTTTGGAGAGTGGAGTTGCCTTTAGGAGGACACCCCATTGCCCTCGCTCAGTTTGGGGTTCATCAGACCTCATTATTTTCATACCCCTGATGGCATTTTGTTCGATCTGCAAATACATGTAACCAAGTCTCAGGGAAAGACTTTTGATGACCACAGTGGGCACATTGTTCGGTCAGAACAAAGCATGGAACCAAATTCATCCTCATCTGCAGGGAAAGGAGTACTTACCCCTTTAACATTGGAATTTTCTTCTCCCTTTCCTTCAGAACAGAGTCCTGACCTCACTTTCCCTCTTCACATTAGAGTCCTTTGTCAAACCAACCCCACCAATGATAACAGAATCCTCAACCGCCCTTTAAAAAGTTACTTCTCCCCCTTGACACCAGAGTCCTCAGTCCCCCCTTCCTTTCACAGCAGGGTACTCACCTGACTTTCTCCCTCCCTCTTTTCATAATAGAGTCCTTAGTGCCCACCCCTCCTGCCTTCAACATCAAAGTCCTCAGACCCCCACCTCATCCCTTTCCACATCAGAGTCCCCTCAGTCCCCACGCCCTCACTACTCCCACACCCCCACTGTGGCACCATGACAGTGAGGTGGGGGCAGAGCAGGTCTAAATGTTGGTGGACTTGCATCCCCTTTGGAATCCCGCCTGCCCTGCATTAGAGTCCTACTATCCCATGGTGCTGGTGGCCAGCGTGCCTGCCCCATGGAAACGCATGGTAAAAATACCAGAC
The DNA here is from genome assembly GCA_028564925.1 of Lithobates sylvaticus. NCBI lineage: Eukaryota > Metazoa > Chordata > Amphibia > Anura > Ranidae > Lithobates > Lithobates sylvaticus. The sequence continues at coordinate 188,645,414 of CM053037.1, read as the reverse complement.
CTGGCATGGCACTGTTGAAAACCTCAGAAAGCACTCTAGGTTACTGCAGCATCCTGGTTTAGAAACTCCGATTTAAAAGTTAAAGTGCCCAGTGGTGGCCCTCACAGTGGTTTTTGCTTCTCCCATATAAGTGGAGCACAGTTACATTTAAGAAGTAAATTAATGTACAACTGGACAATAGAAGATTGGAAAAAACGTTGCCTGGTCTGACGAGTCTGGATTTCAGCTGCGACATTCAGATGGTAGGGTATGAATTTGGCAAAAACAGCATAAAAGCATGGATCCACCTTGCCTTGTATCAACGGTTCAGGCTGGTGGTGTAATGGTGTGGGGGATATTTTCTTGGCACACTTTTGGCCCCCGTAGTACCAATTGATCATGGTTTATACACTACGACCTACCTGAGTATTGTTGCTGACCATGTCCATCCCTTTATGACTACAGTGTCCCCATCTTCTGATGGCTCCTTCCAGTTGGATATAGCACCATGTCACAAAGCTCCAATCATCTCACCACTGGACAATGAGGTCACTGTACTCCAATGGCCTCCACACTCACCACATCTCATCCAATGGCCTACACACTCACCAGATCTCATCCAAAGGTCTGCACACTCACCAGATCTCATCCAATAGAGAACCTTTGGGATGTCGTGGAACGAGAAATTGGCATAAAGGATGTGCAGAGGACAAATCTGCAAAAACTGCGTGACGTTATCATGTCACTATGGACCAAAATCTCTGAGGAACGTTTCCAACACCTTGGTGAATCTATGCCATGAAGTATTAGGGCAGTTCTGAAGGCAAAAAGGGGGTCCAAACTGGTACTAAAGTAGCCGTTGAGTATCTCTTTTCACATTTATTCTTCAGGCGAAGGAGGTTTTCAATAATTTTGTGATTTTGTATCATCATCAGAACAAAGAGGGTGAATCTACACAGTAAGGAGGGGGGGGACAGGGGTTCTAACCCACTATACATCCAGAACTTTTGGTTTTAGATATAGTTTGGGTTTTTAGGTCAGAAAGAACTCACTTTATATTTAATGCTGATTTTATCATTTTTAAAAGGTTTTGTGACACGTAGTCAGTCATGTAACTGTCAATGCTTTCCAAACACAGCCGATGTTCTACAGATCAGCATTCTGTGCTTTATATCAAGTGAATGACTTATGCACAAATGTGTTGTGAATTTAGGGTGAATCCTCAGTAAATCTGCCAACTGACAGGTACAGTACATCCCTTGTGTCAGCCAACATGACAAATCTGCTGAGTCAGGTAAGTTTTCCAGACCTTTGTGCTTGGTCAGTTTTAGAGAACACCCCCACCATCCCCGGGCCAAGAAAAAAAAGACTAAAGTTCCATTCCAGTAAGATGTAGATTCTGGTGCAATGAACCAGTCCCTGCATACTTCTACCTGTATGTCCTGAATGATCAAAAAAAGATGGCTCCTTGTCATAACTTCCAGCTCTGTTCCAGTCGGCCTCAGAGTTTTGGGTGTCACTGCAGACATTTATGCGTTCCACCTCCACCTGTTTCATTCAACATATCGTAATATGACAAATGATAAAATAGCAGGGATGGTGGGAACCCCTCATAATGGGCACAGCAGATGTACAGACCTGGGAACTCAGCACAGGGATGGTGGGAACCCCTCATATTGGGCACAGAAGGAGTACAGACCCGGGAACTCAGCACAAAAGATAACAAGAACCCCTCATAATGGGCACAGCGGGTGTACAAACCTGGGAACTCAGATCAAGGATAGCGAGAACCCCTCATAATGGGCACAGACCTGGGAACTCAGAGTGTCCTGTACAGAGTCCTGACCTCATCCCAACTGATCACCATTGAGATGAACTGTCTTGAGCAAAGTCTTCTCATCCAACATCTCCATAAAGACATGGTTTGACCAGTTTGATTTGGAGGAACTCAAGTGTCCTGCACAGAGCCCTGACCTCATCCCTACTGAACACTTTTGGGATAAATTTATATGCTGATCGTAAGCCAGATTTTAATTTATTTTTGTTGCCGCCTAATGTTAAGCCCAACATGTGAGCCAGGTCCTATCCAACATCAGTACCTGACCTTACAAAACAAAAACACAAATTCCCTCAGATGTCCTCCAAAATCTTGTGGAAAGCCTTCCCAGGGAGTGGAGGAAGTTTACAACCACAAGGTGGGACTAAATGGTTCCAGAATGGGATGAGTAACCAGCTCATATACAGTGCCTTGCAAAAGTATTCACCCCCCTTGGCTTTTTACCCATTTTGTTACATTACAGCCTTTAGTTCATTGTTTTTTTAATCTGAATTATATGTGATGGATCAGAACACAATAGTCTAAGTTGGTGAAGTAAAATTAGAAAAATATATACATAAAACTATTTTTCAGAAATAAAAAAAAAATTATAATAATTAGCATGTGCGTATGTATTCACTCCCTTTGTTATGAAGCCCATAAAAAGCTCTGGTGCCACCAATTACCTTCAGAAGTCACATAATTAGTGAAATGATGTCCACCTGTGTGCAATCTAAGTGTCACATGACCTGTCATTACATAGACACACCTTTTTTGAAAGGCCCCAGAGGCGGCAACACCTAATCAAGAGGCACCACAAACCAAACACTGCCATGGAGACCAAGTAACTCTCCAAACAAGTAAGGGACAATGTTGTTGAGAAGTACAAGTCAAGGTTAGGTTATATAAAAAAAAAAAAATCTCCAAATCTTTGATGATCCCTAGGATCACCATCAAATCTATCATAACCAAATGGAAAGAACATGGCACAACATCAAACCTGCCAAGAGACGGCCGCACACCAAAACTCACGGACCGGGCAAGGAGGGCATTAATCAGAGAGGCAGCACAGAGACCTAAGGTAACCCTGGAGGAGCTGCAGAGTTCCACAGCAGAGACTGGAGTATCTGTACATAGGAGGACAATAAGCCGTACGCTCCATAGAGTTGGGCTTTATGGCAGAGTGGCCAGAAGAAAGCCATTACTTTCAGCAAAAAACAAAATGGCTCATTGAGTTTGCGAAAAGGCATGTGGGAGACTCCCAAAATGTATGGAGGAAGGTGCTCTGCTCTGATGGATGGAGGAAGGTGCTCTGCTCTGATGGATGGAGGAAGGTGCTCTGCTCTGATGGATGGAGGAAGGTGCTCTGCTCTGATGGATGGAGGAAGGTGCTCTGCTCTGATGTATGGAGGAAGGTGCTCTGCTCTGATGTATGGAGGAAGGTGCTCTGCTCTGATGTATGGAGGAAGGTGCTCTGCTCTGATGTATGGAGGAAGGTGCTCTGGTCTGAGAAAACGCTATGTCTGGCACAAACCCAACACATCACCCAAAGAACACCATCCCCACTGTGAAACATGGTGGTGGCAGCATCATGCTGTGGGGATGTTTTTCATCAGTCGGGACTGGGAAACTGGTCAGAGTTGAGGGAAAGATGGATGATGCTAAATACAGGGATATTCTTGAGCAAAACCTGCACCACTCCGTGTGTGATTTGAGGCTAGGACGGAGGTTCACCTTCCAGCAGGACAATGACCCCAAACACACTGCTAAAGCAACACTTGAGTGGTTTAAGGGGAAACATGTAAATGTGATGGAATGTCCTAGTCAAAGCCCAGACCTCAATCCAATAGAAAATCTGTGGTCAGACTTAACCACATGCCGACCGGCGCACGACGATATACGTCGACAGAATGGCACGTACAGGCAGGAGGGCGTATATATACGTCCCTCCTTTCGCCTGTCCGTGCCATCGGGAGCGCGCCGGAAGCGGCGCGCTCCCGCGCCGGTCGGGACCCCCGTGAGTCCGGCCGCGGTCCCCGCGGACTCGATCGCCGCGGGGACTCCCGCGATCGTCTCACGGAGCGGCTGAACGGGGAGATGCCGAGATAAACAGCATCTCCCTGTTCTGCCTAGCAACTAGTGACGCCGATCTCTGCTCCCTGTGATTGGAGCAGAGATCAGCATTCACTAGCTGACAGCCACGCCCCCCCACAGTAAAAAAAACACACCCCTAGGCCTACTTAACCCCTACACTGCCACCTTGTGGTTAACCCCTAAACTGCTAGTGTCATTTATACAGAAATCAATGCATTTAAATGCATTAATTGCTGTAAAAATGACAATGGTCCCAAAAATGTGTCAAAAATGTCCGATGTGTCCGCCATAATGTCGCAGTCACAAAAAAAAAATCGCAGATCTCCGCCATTAATAATAAAAAAAAAATTATTAATAAAAATGCTATAAAACTATCCCCTATCTTGTAAACGCTATAACTTCTGCGCAAACCGATCAATAATCGCTTATTGCGATTTTTTTTACCAAAAATATGTAGAAGAATACGTATCGGCCTAAACTGAGGAAAAAAAATGTTTTTTTATATATTTTTTGGGGATATTTATTATAGCAAAAAATAAAAAAATAATGCATTTTTTTTCAAAATTGTCGCTCTATTTTTGTTTATAGCGCAAAAAATAAAAATCGCAGGGGCGATCAAATACCACCAAAAGAAAGCTCTATTTGTGGGAAAAAAAAGGACGTCAATTTTGTTTAGGAGCCACGTCGCACGACCGCGCAATTGTCAGTTAAAGCGACGCAGTGCCGAATCGCAAAAAGGGGCCTGGTCCTTTGGCTGCAAATTGGTCCGGTCTGAAAGTGGTTAAAGATTGCTGTTCACAAGCGCAAACCAGCCAACTTGAATGAGCTGGAGCAGTTTTGCAAGGAGGAATGGGCAAAAATCCCAGTGGTGAGATGTGGCAAGACTCAGAGAGACTTATCCAAAGTGACTTGGAGCTGTGATAGCCGCAAAAGTTGGCTCTACAAAGTATTGACATTAGGGGGGGGGGGGGGGGTGAATAGTTATGCACATTGACTTTTTCTGTTATTTTTGTCCTATTTGTTGGTTGCTTCACCATAAAAAGAAAAAATCTTCAAAGTTGTGGGAATGTTCTGTAAATTAAATGATGCAAATCCTCAAAACAATCCTTGTTAATTCCAGGTGCGAGGCAACAGAACATGAAAAATGCCAAGGTGGGTGAATACTTTTGCAAGGCACTGTAGTTGTGATGGTTAGGTGTCCACATAATGTAACAAAAGTTATTGTCCCGAACATTTTATCTGCCTTATTCTTGTTCTTTAGTCGCACACTTAGAACATATTTTGTGCTGATTACAGTCTTCATTACTACAAATTTTAATTGCCTTACAATGTTAAAAATAACAGCTTCGTTGTATTTGGCATGGAATAGTGAAATTTAAAAGTGTAATTGGTTTGAGTTAAAATCCTAACAAGTCAATTTAAATACATTTCTAATTACCATTACAGATGGAAGTGCAAGCTGCCACAGTATGGTACCTCGGTGATCTAGGTTGTTTTTTCTGACTGGGTAAAAGAAAAAAAAAAAAAAAAGAAAAAAAAAAAAAAAATGTAGCAGATTTACTGCTCTTCTCTCTTCCCCTTTTATAAAACCCTTGTGTTCACATTACGTTCTTCAAAGGTTCTGCCAGTTGAAGGCTACAATCAGGTGTGCAGTGCCTGGTCTCTAGAGTAGGTTCACATCTGTGCGGGTCAAGCATTTGCTCAGGTACTTTGCGGGTACAGCAGCCAAATGGGGGGGGGGGGAGCCTTCCTTAAAAAAGGTTCCACATGGAACCCCTTGGTGCTGCGGCACCATGAGGCTTCACACAAGTGAAAATAAGCTGTGGTTTTAGATGTATGGGGATCCAATAATTAATGGCATCCCAACGCATCTGCTAAAGAGCAATGAGTTTTGCTTGTAGCGCGATTATGCAGGTGTACCAAACCTGCCCCACCCTTTTCCTTTGATAGGGTTCCCCCAATATATCCATTTCTTGGTTCGGGATTGGCCGAGGTAGGTGCTGTGTGTTCTCTTGAAGCCATGACAAAATGTTGTTTTGTTTCCCTTTTACACCTGTGTGTGTATATATATATAAAATAATAATAATTATTGCATACAAGAATTTTATAAAATTATATAAAATTGTTTCTTTATTGCTACAAAAAAAGAGAGAGACACGAGGTTCAATTAAAACCAATTGTAGAGCATATACATATTGCATGTAATGGGTCGCTGGTGTCCCAATAAAAGAAGGTGGTCACAGGTAGATGTTATGTCCCAACATGTTTCGCCAGTGATGGCTTCCTCGGGGGATTGTTTGGGACCACCACAAATAGCCCAGCTCTAGCATAAAGTGCAAAGCAAAATATCAGTGGATTGTACAAATAATATATATATATATATATATATATATATATATATATATATATATATATACACACACACACACACTATATATATATATATATATATATATATATATATATATACACACACACACACTATATATATATATATATATATATATATATATATACACACACACACACACTATATATATATATATATATACACACACATATATACACACACATAAAAGGGAAATAATAAACATACATACATACATACATATATATATATATATATATATATATATATATATATATATATATATATATATATATATTTATATTATTTGTACAATCCACTGATATTTTGCTTTGCACTTTTATGCTAGAGCTGGGCTGTGGTGGTCCCAAACAATCCCCTGAGGAAGCCATCACTAGCGAAACATGTTGGGACATCACATCTACCTGTGACCACCTTCTTTTATTGGGACACCAGCGACCCATTACATGCAATATGTATATGCTCTACAATTGGTTTTAATTGAACCTCGTGTCTCTCTCTCTTTTTTTGTACCAATAAAGAAACAATTTTATATAATTCTTATATGCAATAATTATTTCAAAGCACCGCAATAATTCCAATCCTCTTTCATTGCTTTTTGTTCCAAACCTGCATTGATGTGACCCTAGGCCAGTGATGGCGAACCTTGGCACCCCAGATGTTTTGAAACTACATTTCCCCATGATGCTCAACGACACTGCAGAGTGCATGAGCATCATGGAAAATGTAGTTCCAAAACATCTGGGGTGCCAAGGTTCGCCATCACTGTCTTAGGCTTAGTTAATGCGTTGGAGGGTGCGGTAAGGAAGTGCGCGTTTACGTTTACTAGTGGCGCAGAGGTAAGGCAATGGCACAAGTTCAATGGGCTCCTGTATGATTTTGCATTAAGGAGCAGCTCACTTTCAATAGGCAGTTAACAAAATGGATGTTGCGGAATCAAAAAGAGTGAACTGAACTTCTCCTTTGAGAAGATGCGATTAAAGCGGAGTTCCACCCAAAAGTGGAACTTCCGCTCATTTGTCTCCTCTCCCCCTCCGGTGCCACAATTGGCACCTTTCAGGGGGGGGGGGGGGGATCCTGTTGCCACTTCCAGGAGTCCGCGCCACGGCCCATGACGTGGGGCTACCTCCTCCTCCCCCCTGACGCCGGGCCAGTAGGAGAGAGAGGCCGGGCCTCGTGCATGCGCAGTAGGGTTCCCGATGTGAAGCCGTATGGCTACACTGCCGGGTTCCCTTACCCGCAATGGCGGCAGTATGCACCCGACAGCTGATGGGTGCAAGAGAAAGGGATACGATTCTTTTGATCTTCCGAGTAAGTGAAATTAAGGTCTCTTTCCCATTTTCCACCAAATATAGAGGGTCTAGTTGAGATGCAACTGTGAGCAAAATACCATGAGAGGAGGAAAGAGGCTTCCGTATGGTTCCTTCCCCTAGGCAGAGATCCTCGAATGGAGTAGAAGTTCTGCGAAAGAAGTTAGGATATGGAAGGGACCGAAGAAAATCTGAGAGTTGCAAGAGCTTCCAGCGGGCCAGGACAGAGGAGGTAAAATAGCCAAACAAGACCGATGGGCGAACCCACCCAGTAGGCCCAAAGAAGGTAGAGGCTCTGACAAATTGTTGGTCAGGTTGGAGTTGGAAAGCTTTATCAATCCAGCCTGGAGCGAAGTCTGTATGGACAATACCCGGCGTCATTTCAGAAGGGAAGCTGGAGATTGTGGCCAGCTTGTAGTACTTGTGGATTTCAGATAAGGTGGTTCCAATGAGTGGGTGTGGAAAAGAGTTGACTAAGGGCTCTTTCACACGGACGGACCGTATGTCTGTTTTTCATCCATCCGTTTTCGGATGAAAAACTGACATACATGTATCCCTATGGGATAGCGGGTGTCAGCGGTTGAGCTCTCGTCCGTGCCCGCTATGCTCCGTTTCTGCAGACGGAGGAAAACCCAATTTTTTCATCCGTCTGCAGAGCGGATCGGAATGACGACGGACTCTATGGTCAGTCGTCACCCGATCCCCCATAGGGGATCCGCCCCGTGTGAAAGAGCCCTAAGTGTGGCCTCCGTCCACGGAAGGGCTGGCTAAGGGAACAGGTACTGACTCCTTCTCCAAGGAAACCCACAATTTATGTGGGGAGTGTCTGCACCAGTTGGTCACCCTAGCCATATGGGTCGCCATACAATATAAGGCGGAATCTGGAAGGCCGACCCCTCCACTTAGCTTGGGTCGTCACAGGAGCGATCGTTGAAGACGGGAAGGCTTGCCTTGCCAAAACACATGTGATGAAGGCTGCCCATAGCTTTAAAAAAAAAAAACACCTGAGGCATATTCACGGGTAGTGCTTGCAGCAGATACAAGAGGCGCGGCATAACATTCATCTTCAAGACATTGCATCTGCCGAACCAGGAGACCGCCAGAGTTTTCCACCTTTCCAAGTCCACAGAAAAAAGGTAGCCAGTAAAGGCTGGAAGATGTATTGGAAGAGGAGTTGAAGATTGAAGGGAAGTCACGTTCCTAGGTATAGGATAGCTCAGTGTTTCTCAACTCCAGTCGCCCCAACAGGTCGCCCCAACAGGTCATGTTTTCAGGCTTTCCATCATCTTGCACAGGTGATTTGATCAGTTTCACGGCCTTGGTAATTACCACGGCCATTTCATCTGAGGGAAATCCTGAAAACATGACCTGTTGGAGCGCCTTGAGGACTGGAGTTGAGAAACACTGGGATAGCTTGAGGGGCCCATCGGAAAGGAAAATTACTACTAGGATGGGCAAGGGACCTTGAAGGGAGAGTAATATTCTGGGATTTTTTTTCCTCAGAAAATAGGTGCAGGTACTCCCCCTTTCCGAGTCACCCCTTGTCTCCACCCCCTACCCACCTCTGAGGTTGGTCCCTTGGTTCACCCCCCCCCCCCCACACCCACCTCCCAGTACTGCACTTTTTAGAGAATACAGAGCCAAGTATCATGTTGTGGTTCTAGGTAGTATATGCATTAGAGCAGTGGTTCTCAACTCCTGTCCTCAGGACCCACCAACAGGCCAGGTTTGCAAGATAACTGAAATACATCACAGGTGATCTAATTTGCTGCTCAGTGATTGCAGTATTCTAGTCTGCATCTCCCCAAGGTAATACATAAAACCTGGCCTGTTAGTGGGTCCTGAGGACCGGAGTTGAGAACCACTGCATTAGAGGCTGCAATTCCATAGGCCAGCCCTCAAAAATTACACTCGCACACTCGCATTTTGCGAGTGATTTTTGAGGGCTGGCGAGGAGAAGAGAGGAGAGCCGCCACTGGGAGATCACAGCAGGGAACATTCAGACTTTTGTTTCATAAGCTGTGAGTGTTCCCCCGCCGTGCGCCGTCACATAAGCTCCTCCCCTTTTCCGGGACTTTGATAGACAGATCACCCGTCCAATCCTAGGACGGGTGACCTGTATCAAACTTCCCCGGACAAGGGGAGGAGCTTATGTGACGGCGCGCCGCGGGGGAACACTCACAGCTTATGAAACAAAAGTCTGAATGTTCCCTGCTGTTATATCTCAGTGGCGGCTCTCCTCTCTTCTCCTCCACAGGTAGGCAGCACATGGGGGACACAGGCTGCAAATGGGGGGGGAGACACAGGCTGCACATGGGGGGGACACTGGCTGCAAATGGGGGGGGGACACTGGCTGCAAATGGGGGGGGGGGGAGACACAGGCTGCAAATGGGGGGGAGACACTGGCTGCACATGGGGGGGGGGACACTGGCTGCAAATGGGGGGGGGGACACTGGCTGCAAATGGGGGGGGGGACACTGGCTGCACATGGGGGGGGGCACTGGCTGCACATGGGGGGGGGCACTGGCTGCACATGGGGGGGACACTGGCTGCTCATGGGGGGGGACACTGGCTGCTCATGGGGGGGACACTGGCTGCTCATGGGGGGGGACACTGGCTGCTCATGGGGGGGACACTGGCTGCTCATGGGGGGGGACACTGGCTGCACATGGGGGGGGGACACTGGCTGCACATGGGGGGGGGGACACTGGCTGCACATAGGGGGGGGCACAGGCTGCACATGGGGGGGGACACAGGCTGCATATGGGGGGGGCACAGGCTGCACATGGGGGGGGACACAGGCTGCACATGGGGGGGGGGGACACAGGCTGCACATGGGGGGGGGACACAGGCTGCACATGGGGGGGCACAGGCTGCACATGGGGGGGCACAGGCTGCACATGGGGGGGACACAGGCTGCATTAACATTAAGGTTGTTAATATTTTTATAACTTAAGTGCATAAAACATTAAAGGTGTCATTTAATGAGATAATTTATGAGGGCGGGTTTAGGGGCGGGGCAGGGTAGGGGTTGGGCGGGGCAACTGGTGGCGAGTAACCCTTAAGGCCTGGCTAGTAGCTCAGGACTTGAAATTTTGAGCCCTGCCATAGGCTCATATTCACACATTTTCTGGGATTGTAATAAGATTACACAAATATGGAAACAGCTGGAAAACTTTGCCTCTGTAATCTCAAATAGTAATATAAACCTAACTTCACGCAATTGTCTCTTATTTGCCCCCATCATTGGACTTCCCACTAGGGTTGCCACCTCATCCCTTTAAACCCGAACACGTATTAACCACTTCAATACAGGGCTTTTAAACACCCTTCCTTACCAGAGCACTTTTTGCGATTCGGCACTGCGTCGCTTTAACTAACAATTGCGCGGTCGTGCGACGTTACACCCAAACAAAATTGACGTCCTTTTTTTCCCACAAATAGAGCTTTCTTTTGGTGGTATTTGATCGCCCCTGCGGTTTTTATTTTTTGCGCTATAAACAAAAGAAGAGCGACAATTTTGAAAAAAAAACACAATATTTTTTACTTTTTGCTATAATAAATATCCCTTTTTTTTTTAAAAAAAACAATTTTTTTCCTCAGTTTAGGCCGATACGTATTCTTCTACATATTTTTGGTAAAAAAAAAAAAAAAAAAAAAATCGCAATAAGCGTATATTGATCCGTTTGCGCAAAAGTTATAGCGTCTACAAAATAGGGGATAGATTTATTGAATTATTTTTTTTTTCTTTACTAGTAATGGCGGGGATCTGCGTTTTTTTTTTTTCGTTACTGCGACATTTCGGCGGACACTTCGGACACTTTTGACACATTTTTGGAACCATTCACATTTACACAGCGATCGTTGCTATAAAATCGCAATTTGTGTAAATGTGACTGGCAGGGAAGGGGTTAACACTAGAGGGCGCTGGAGGGGTTAATGTGTTCCCTAATAGACGTGATTCTAACTGTAGGGGGAGGGGACTTAAGGGGAGGAGACCGATCATGTGTTCCTCCGTACTGGGATCACATGATCGGTCTCCTCCCCGCTGACAGGATGTGGAGCTGTGTGTTTACACACACAGCTCCACGGTCCCGCCCGGTCCGTTGTTTTAACGGGCAATCGCGGGTGCCCGGCGGACATCGCGGCCGCCGGGCACTCGCACCGGGTCCTCGAGCGATGCCGCGGGCGCGCGCGTGCGCCCCCCAGGCGGCCGGGGAATCCGAGGACGTCATATGACGCCCACCCAGGATGGTAGATCCACCTTGTGGGCGTCATATGACGGCGGGCGGTATTGAAGCGGTTAATTAATTACACAGGTTTTGTGGCTGATTAAGGTGGTAATTAAAATCACTTGGTGCCTTATCTGCATTTAATTAGCCTCAGAACCTGTGTAATTCAAAGGTGTTCGGGTTTAAAAGGGATGAGGTGGCAACTCTACTTCCCACCCATAATACGAGACTAATACACACAATCTGTGTGGCAATTCATTGATTAATAGCATTCCATTGGAAATCCCCATCAATTCCTCTAGAGCATTTAAAAACCAGAATCAATAATATTAATCTTATGGAAAAAATATTCCATACAATACAGAAAACCATTGATTTATATGATAAAAAAAACGGGGCCCTTGGGTTAAACACTCCACACTCTTTTTTAATCCAGTTTGAGATTTACTAGTCACAAGAGACAAACTTGTCTTATATGTTGTTTTATAGATCACAAGTTAAAAAAAAAAACTGTACTAACACTGATCACAAACTATATTTACCTTAATGTATACTATTTTTCTGATTTCCATATACAGGGGGTCCCCGAGTTACGAACTCGTTAGGGACTGCGCACCTGTACGGAAGTCGGAAATGTTCGCAAGTCGGCCGCGCATGCGCAGACCGACAAATGCGGAGATTTCCCGAGATTTCCGCTGTTCCGTCTAATGCCGTTCTGCGCATGCGCGGCAAATTACGGACATTTCCGGCATTTTTTTCCGAGGCTCCGTATGGCTGCGCATGCGCAGAACGGCTGGAACACGGCGAAAAACAACGAAAAATGGCGGAGGGTCCCCGCAGCGCCCCGTTCATAAGTAGGGGTTGTTCGTAGGTCGGGCGTTCGTAAGTCGGGGACCCCCTGTATACAATTTGTTAATATTCTAATTATCCCGGAAGAAGAAAGAACCACACGTGAGGTATCACTGTGATCGTTAGAGCCAGAGAAATAATTCTAGTGCTAGAACTCCTCTGTAACTCTAATCAGGTAATCTGTGTGAGATTATATATACACACACATACATACATGCATACACACACAAACACACACACAGAGGGTTACGAAGGCCCTGCTCTTCAGAGCTTACAATCTAAAAGGGGAGGGCAAGTGATTCATGGGGAACGTTCCCCATGAATAAGTCACTCTTTGACGAAACGGACGTCGGGAGGGAGGCGCGCCAACGCCATCGCTGTCTAGGACGGGTGTCTACAAGCCGGCCGGCTTACTTCATTTTACACACATGCATTTTTAAAGATTTTAAAATGTAAGTGCATTACTTTTTTGTATAATAAATTGTTTCTGAAATTGAGTTACACTATGGTGAGCTTTCTTTCCTTGCTGAGATCGTGATGGCTGCCTTTGGACTGCCTATCGATTTGGGACTCCCTGGTTTGCTCTCAGTGTATTCGCAAGAGGTGATCTGAGGTCTTGATACTACAGGCTCTATATCGCTTGCCTTCTGGTAAGCGCATATGCTGCATGGTGGTGGTTCACTCATTTGATGGTGTTTTGTGTTAATCACAGAGAAGATAATTCATTCATAGAATTTTCCGTCACCTTCATCACTGGACTTAAAGCGGTTTAACACTGTCTCCGATGTTTTTTTTTTCTTTGTATAATGTGCAGTAATGCGAGTTGAAAATGCATGACTCACTTGTTTAATTTCTGCCGTTTTTCTTCCCCAAATTACACTTATAAAAAACGATCCTGCCGGCTTCCATCTTCCCTGTGGGCACCTGAAACCACACAGGCCCCTTTCTTCCGGGTTGCTGGCCCACAATGCACCTCTGTATGTGCGCCGGTCTCGCGCGTGTGCATTAAAGGCACCGACAACCGCTCAGGTTGCCATCACAACGGGCGGCGTCGTAGGAAGTCCCGCCCCGTTGTGATGGCAACCCACATAAATCCAAAACCGCCCTCCAAAACATGGGCGGCGTGATGACGTCACGCCGCGCAAATCCCGCAAGATTTTGCTTCGGAACCCCCGCAAAGTCTCCTGGGATTGATCCCAGGGAGATATCCCAGAAGACACAGCGCGAGGTCCCAGGAGACACTGCGAACTGGACGGAAGTGGCGACGATCCCCGCCGAGAGCCCGCCCACCGCCGCAGGGAGAAGGACACAGATGAAGCCATCAGTAAAGGCAAGTGTAAAAGATGCAGAATTGAACTATCAATTCTGTCATCTTGAATGCTAGGGAAGCCATAGAGACATAGTCCTATGGTTGTGTGCAGAACCGCTTTAATATATATATATATATATATATATATATATATATATATATATATATATATATATATATATATATATATATATATATATATATATATATATATATATATATATATATATATATATATATATATATATATATATATATATATATTTATGGTCGGAGCCCTCGGCCCTTAACGATGTGAAGGAGCAAACATAAACACGCCACAAGACAGACAACAAACTAGACCTGAAGTGTGCCCTGGTCTACCGTAAGGTAAGCCCTGGTGAGCTGCACCGTGAGGCCCTTTCTGCTAGGAGAGTAGTTAAGAAAAGGGCGCTTACCTGAGAAGTAATGGCTGTTTCTGTAGAGAAACGTGTTGGAGTGTTCTGAGAAGGGGAATGGGTGGGCGGGTACGGCGCGCTGGAACCGACACCGGCCTCGTGGAGAGGTCTGGTATGTATACCCTCCGGGCTCCTCCCATAATTGCAGGCCACCATGCTGGCCTTCCTATTTATGGTCGGAGCCCTCGGTTCTTAACGATGTGAAGGAGCAAACATAAACACGCCACAAGACAGACAACAAAACTAGACCTGAAGTGTGCCCTGGTCCACCGTAAGGTAAGCCCTGGTGAGCTGCACCGCGAGGCCCTTTCTGCTAGGAGAGTAGTTAAGAAAAGGGCGCAAAGACTTGTTTTTAGGGAGGTAATGGTTTATTGTTTGGCAAAAGATTGTAAGACTGGTGGTGCCGTGAAGGTGGTGACTCAGACTAGGGTTAGTTGAGACCAGTGAGGGATGGCCGACATGGTCGAATCGGCTCCGGGTTCCTGGGAAAAGAACAACGGGAAATTGAATCGGGACAGAGCGTCAGCTGAGGTGTTACACTTGCCCGGGATGTGGACGCAGAGGACCTTGAACTGGTGTAGCAGGGATAATTGAACAAGCCTGCGCAGGAAGGCCATAATGGTCAAGGACCTGGACCGGCCTTTGTTTATGATGTCAGCTGTGGCCTGATTGTCGGTGGAAAAAACCACCGTCTGGCCTGCCCAACTGCTTCCCCAGGTTTGTGCTGCTGCCACTATTGGGTATAGTTCGAATAGGGAGGAGGACTGGCTGAAACCGGGGATTGCCAAGATTTCTGGCGGCCATGGACCGGCAAACCAGTGGGGGCCAAAAATAGCTGCGAAGCCCGTGGAGGCAGCGGCGTCAGTGACAATCTGGGGAGAAGAGGGAGATGCTGCCGGAATGAACATGGAAATGCCATTCCAGTCGGCCAAGAAGTGGTCCCACATGGAAAGGTCGGCTATGGCTGCCTGATCAAGTCTGAAGATCTGGTCTGGGTCTTGACATCCTGTGAGGAAAACTAGGAGGCGGGAGACAAAGGATCGTCCCTGAGGGATGACTCTTACTGCGAAGTTTAACATCCCGAGTAAGGACTGAAGTTGCCTCCTGGAGCACCCCTGGGTGGCCGTGAAGGAATGAATGACTTCCCTGATGCGAGTCAACTTGTCTGGGGATAGGCTGGCCTGCATGGCCTGAGTGTCTAGTATGACGCCTAGGAAGGTGATGCGATGTGCTGGGCCTTCTATCTTCTTCTCCGCTATGGGGACATTGAGGTTGGAGAAGACCTCCCTTAGACTCATGAGGTCTACCGGGGGACGGTTGGGGTCTTCGATGAGCAGAAAGTCGTCCAAGTAATGGATCACTTTCTGACAGGATGCGTGGTGTGAGAGAATCCAGGACAGGGACTGTGCGAACGTGTCAAAGAGCCATGGGCTGCTTTTGGATCCAAAGGTCAGTTTCGTGGCGAAGTAGTACTGACCTTTCCACCTGACTCCGTGCCAGCGCCACAAACACGGCTGGATTGGTAGCAGCTTGAAGGCGTCTGCGACGTCTGCTTTGGAGAGCCAGGCGCCCTCACCTGTGTCTAGGATGGCCTGGATAGCAAGGTCGACAGAGGAGTATTTGAGAGAAAATTCTTGTGAGGGTATAAGGGAATTTAAACTAGGTGTGTGAGAAGAATAAGGCGCGGACAAATCATAAATTAAACGGAGTTTATTTGAAAACTTTCCTTTTACGAGCCCGATAGGGCTAACTCTCCAAACGGAAAACGGTGGGTGAGAGAAGGGGCCGATCATGTACCCTCGGTCAAGTTCGTTTCGTAGTAGGGTACTGATGGCTTCCTCGTCGGTGGCTGCTGACAGCAGGTTTTTGCACTCGTGGGTGGTGTCGGGGAGTGTGATAAACCCCGTGTGAAAGCCTGTGGTGAAGCCTTGTACCAGAAAGGCTGCTAGTGAGGGTGATGGGTGTGAGGTGAGGTAGGATTGCAGCCATCCGATATCAATACGGCTTAGTCAGGCTGAGCTGAGCTTATTGATCCCGCAGGTGATCCTGGGGTGGGCTTTGCGGCAAATGAGGCAGACGTGGAGGAGTCTGCAACGTGAGAAGTTGCAGATCCCCAAGTTGAAATTATTGCATATCTGCGCCCCTCCTAAAGTTTGGACGGGCCGTCCGAGTTTGTCCTCCTGGGGGTGTGGTGGGGTTGCGTCTGAATACTGGGATGTGTGCGGGGCAGAGGGGAAGTTGGGGAGGCGTCTACCATCGGGTTCTGAACACCAATTGGCGGTGTGGGTGGAGGATTGGCAATTAGTGCAAAGTGGGGAGCGGAGGCCAGCGAAATGGCGACAGAAGAGTTCGGTGTCGATGGCGCTCCAGTCCGTGGTTGCCTGAAACTGACTGAGCTTGGCTGCTGCCTTTGCTGAAAAGGAGCGATGGTAGTCGTAGAAGGCGCTGCCTCCGTACTTGTACCCTAAATCTGTGACAGCATGAAGGTAGAGGTCTAGTTCTTCCCTCCTGTCGGGTTTGATGGAACAGATGACATCCCGAAACATGCCAAAAGCAAGTACGAACTCCGTGACCGTGAGCTTTCGTGTAAGCCTGTGGTCTTTTGCCTTCAAGATAACGGAAACGTCGCCCCAAGCGTAGGCTTTGTTCTCTGTCACATCGTGTACCGAGATCAGAAGGGATGCCAGGTTGATGTCGCGGCCATCTAGTATCTCCTTCCTGATGTTTGCTGGGATGAGATGTGCGGGGAAAACAGAAAAACCGCCGTGGGGCGTAGCTGTAACGCATGATGCGGGGGTGGCGGGGGCGGCAGCTGGTGGAGTGGGGGTTCCTTGCTGGAGCTCCAAGGTCCCCACTCTGGCCTGGACATCAGAGATGGTGGTAGATAGAGAGGAGACCAGCGTGTGTAGCTGGGACACTGCCGAGGCAATTGTCTGTAGTGATGCCTGAGTGTCTGGTGGGGTTGGTGGGGATGGGCTGGGGAACAGTAGTCTGTACAGTTCGGCTTTCCTGGCCGTGATGGGGTAGGGGATATTCCTGCGCCTCAGCTCAGCTGAGAGTCTGGGGATGGTCCAAGCTCTGAAGGCTTGAGAGGAGTTGTCTGCCGGACCCGCTTCGGGTGGTGATGGGGCGGGGGTGAAATCGTCGCTGCTGGCCAGAGACATGGCGTCTGCTAGAATAAAAGAGGGGGGGGGGGGGGGAGGGAGGGGGGATGCATGTTTGTCTCGGGTTTCTCTTCCTTTTTTTTTTTTTTTTTGAGTTTGAAAGGCAGGAGAGCATATATATATATGTTTGTGGTTGCGGCAAAAAAGGGGGGGGGGGGGGGAGAGTGGGATACCTGTGTGACAGGTCTGGGAACAAACGGGTTGCGCGCGTGCGCTGAGTGGGATGTTCCATGGGCCTATATGTAAAAAACTCGGGGGGGGGTGCGTGACACCCGAGGTGAGCCAGGAGGTGACTGGCCGGATGGTTGATGCTCGGGTGTCCGTCTGTGCTCGGCACGGACTGGTTAACCAGAGCCCCCCCAGGGCGGTACTGGGGGGAGTGGCTACTGGTTGACTTGCTAAGTAGGAAATGTTTCGATCTGTAGCATTTGACGTAGGTTCGGTCAGCTAATACTTGCACTGCCAGCAAGTCATGAGACTAGGTGACCTTGTCTGCGTAGTGAAGGCTTGTGCTTCGAAAATAGAGTGATATGCATAGAAGTATGTGACAGTTACTAACGCCTGGAGATTTTATCAAAACTATGGTGTTCTGCTTGGATGGGGAGGGGAGATGTGTGAACGAAGCAAGATACCGTTCGACGGTATGGTAACAATTGGGGATGCGCGTGAGCGCTGGGTGAGTTTGTTTCTTTGGCCTGTGGAACTCAGAGAATGCGTGACAACCGAGGTAAGCCAGGAGGTGACTGACCAGGTAACCGGTGCTCGGGTGTCCGTCTGTGCTCGGCACGGACTAGTTCAACCAGAGCCCCACCAGGGCGGTACTGGGGGGAGTGGCTGCTGGTTGGTTGCTAAGTAGGGATGTTTCGATCTGTAGTAGTTTGACGTGGGTTCGGTCAGCTAATACTTGCACTGCCAGCAAGTCATGAGACTAGGTGACCTTGTCTGCGTAGTGAAGACTTGTGCTTCGAAAACAGAGTGACATGCATAGAAGTATGTGACAGTCTCTAACGCCAGGGTACTGAGCCAAATAAGTATGTGGGAGGGGGATATGTAGTGAAAGGTGTGAAGAGAATGGAAAACTGAACCAACAATAACTTACGCACCTGCTTGCTGCCCTAGTGATGGAGTCTCTGTTGGGGTCAAACCTGGTGGACCTGGTACCTACGGTAGGGTGACGTAAAATATATAGTGAGAGATGGGTTGCAAGAGCTGATTTGGGGCCGTAGTTGACCCCCTGGTGAAGAGATGCAAGCCCTCAAGAAAAAAGGGGGTTGGTTATTATTTTTTTTTTTTTTTTTTTTTTACCTGGAAAAGGAACGGGATGGTCTGATCCTGTTGTGTAGGAGACCAGGGGCGATTACTGACCTAAGGGAAAGGTGAAAAGGGATAGAGAAAGGCGTGAGTAGCTGAGTTTGCTACTGGGGAAGTTGTGGCTGCGAGGCCAATGGAGGTCGAGCTGCAACGATTGCAGAGGTATGTGGGAGGGTGGATGTGGGAGCCGTGACACAAACCTGCGGTGAAGCAAGATGTGCGGGGGGGGCGGCTGTGCCTCACATTGGCTGGGTTGCCGTGGAAGGCAAGGAGTGGACTGTCTTGCTGAGGTTTGCAAGGTGTGGGGGCCCATTTACACGAACTTGCGGTGACTGCAAGAAGTGCGTGGGGAGGGCAGTGACAGATGCTCTGGTGGGTGTGTGTGTTTTTTTTTGTTTTTTTTTTTTGGGGGGGGGGGCAGGGGGGGTTGTGGTGGACGTGTGAGTGAGGGGATGCTTGCACTGGGTAGCGGTGCGTAACAACCAGTGAAAGTGGGGTGAATTGTGGGGTAGAAAACAAACAAACAATAGCATGGTAGTCGAAATGACTCAGTGGAAAAAACAGGGGTTTCGACGTAGCGACGAAAAAAGCATAAATCCTACCTGCGACGCTGAAGCGGAACGAACTGGGGGTGCGATCGGGAATCGAATCCGTAATCTGGAAACGAGGAGCGTAGGACAACTCAGGAACGTGTACTGAGTTGTTTGTCGGCCTGGTGACGTGTAATACGGCGCGCTGGAACCGACACCGGCCTCGTGGAGAGGTCTGGTATGTATACCCTCCGGGCTCCTCCATAATTGCAGGCCACCATGCTGGCCTTCCTATATATAATCTCTATATGAGTTATGTGTTACTTGCTGGGTTTCATCTAACATTGTTTGCACATAGCAATATTGCATTATATATTTGTTGTATTGGTTTATATGGTCACATCAACAGTCAGTCACTCTTGATATCATAGGTTTTACATTTTATTTAATTTGTGCGCAGCTTCCATTCTATTATAACTAGTAGTGTGGGAGGGGTTATTTAAAAAAAAGTTAAATTCAGTCGTTTGGTAAAGTCGGGAGAGGCTTCCATGAAGAGATGAGTTTTCAGGGACAGAGTAGGAGATAGCTTGGCAGGTTGGGGTAGGGAATCCCAGAGGATAGGAGTGTCTCTGGAAAAGTCCTGGAGATGGGCATTGATTGGGAAGCTAGTGTGAGGGAGAGCTCGGGGAGGAACAAAGAATGGTTTTGTGGGTATTGTGAGATGAGATTGGTGGTGAAGCTCAAGGCAGAGTTGTGGATGGTTTTGTAGGTTGAAATTGTATTTGTTGGGTGATCAGAAGCCAGTGGACTGATTGTCAGAGAAGAGTGGTGGACAGTGATTGGTTGGTAAGATTGACAGGCCTTGTAGCAGCATTCATGATGGACTGAAGGTGGGATAGAATGTATTGAGGTTGGCCAACGAGAAGGGAGCTGCAAGGCAAGAAATAACAAGGGGATTAGAAGCTTGGTGGTGTAATTGGTTAGGAAGGGGTGTATTTTGGAAAGGTTACCGCCAAGGTTTGGACAACGCTTGGATGTGGGGCTGAAAAGGAGAGGCCGGGGATTACACCTATCACCCTGGCATTATATGCATTTCATTGGTGTATGTAGCCAATTGTCTGGAGTTCAGCTTTTAGGATTGTTATCTTTCCCTAGATAATAAACCCAAACTACAGCCCACAAAAAAAAAAAAAAAACACACACACACACACACACACACACACACACACACACACACACACACACACACTATAAAATCATCTGCAGATTTAATGTTCTAAACTGGCACTCATGATAAAGGACTCAAATATCTTTCTAACTAGATAAACAGCATTTAGGAAAAGGGTCAATTGTTCTTAATAGTAAAGACATTAAATAGCGATGGCGATATATTGAACGGGTTACAAGGTTAACACTGTACATCAGGTGCACAGACGGCTAACGACTGACATCGTAATGAGAAAACATCTTAATTTATTGGTTGCTAATCTGTACAGCTTCGAAGGCCAGCTAGGAAGGAAGGTGCGAGGTCTGCAGAGAGCTATCTGTAACAAGCTTGTAAATGGCAGTAAACAATTAACGGAAAGGCAAAAATGAGGATTTCAAGACCTCAATTATATGCCTTCTCCTGTCTCACTGTATAGCTGTGAGTGTCCTACATTTGCATGGTAATGATACTCGTATATCTGACAGATGCTTAGAGGATAGATTTTTTTTAAACTAGAAAAAAGGTGGCCATGCTGCAGACCAGCAATTCCCAACTAGGGTTCTTCCCATGGGCGGACTGACCATTCGGCCACTCGGGCACTGCCCGAGGGCCCCGGGCCACTAGGGGGCCCCATCAGGGTTGCCAGCCTCAGTAAAACCAGGGACAGTATGTAAAAATCTGTTTTTTTTTACATCTGTTTCTGAAATGTCCCTTACCGACATCCTTTTGGTCTAAAAATCCAGAGATTATAGCTGCCCCACCTCTCCAGTAGCTTCTCAGCCAATAGAAACATGCCTGTGTATACTGTGTGATTGTATACTGTGCGCGTGTGTGTGTGTGTGTGGTGTGTGTGTGTGTGTGTGTGTGTGTGTGTGTATACTGTGTGGCCCCATAATCTCTGATTGCCTGGGGGCCCCATAATCTCCTATTGCCTGAGGGCCCCATAATCTCCTATTGCCCGGGGGCCCCCATGAGTTGTCAGTCCGCCACTGGTTCCTCCAGAGGTTTCCAGGGGTTCCTTGAGCTCTGGCTGATTGACCTGAGATGGTGCCTGCATAGTGTTAGTGCCAATGCTACTTGCAAAGCCAGCAACATGACCCAATCCTCTTTTAAACTGTAGACCAGCCACTCTCTACTAGAGTTCCTCCAGATCTAAAAGGTTCCTTCAGCTCTGGCCTCTTTTCTGCATATATACACTCTACTGGACATATCTGTCAGGGCTGGGCTCAGCCCTTCCTTCTCTAAACTGGCCGCTCAGCTGTCGGCTAATTGCCAGCTCCTATATCTCTACAGTTACTCAGCTGTTGATGATATCCTGCTCGTCAGTGCTGCCTACTTAAGCCGTCCAGTCCAGATGATCTCTGCCTTTCGCCTTGGTCAACATCACAGAAACTAATCGCCTGCGATCCTGTTCAAGACTTGCTTTGCGGACATCCCTTCTGCCTCCAGATCCTGCTTGCTGTTCCATCCGTTTACATTGATCCCTGACTTCTGGCTTGGCTGACTATCCGTTCTGGTTACTGAACTTCGGCTATGTTTTGACTACGTTTGTTCTTTTTACTTTTATTATTAAACAAGTGTGATTTAACTGTACTTCTGTCTCGGCCTGATTTCATGGTTTCTGACAAAATCCTTTCGGTGACGCACTTTGCCGCTCCCTCCCCAGTGTACAGTTTTGGAGGAACCTGCAGGGGGAAAAAATGTTTCTCCAAATCTGAGCGAGGAGGATGTCATGAGGCATTCAAATCTCTTCTCCGAATCTCAGGGCTAGAACATCACTTTCTATTCTCCGGTAATGGGAAGTCAATGACATGAGATATTAGGAAGAATGACAGAACAATTCGTGACGGAGCGCCTCTCATAGGGAGCCTGCAGTGAAAGTTGGAACACAATGGAATGCTCCGATCCTTCACATGTTGGGTTGGGGATCAACAAAATGGAAAACAAAAGCTCCGGTATTATCCCACATGTCTTAGTACAGAGAAAAAAAAGACTATGCCAAAAATAATAAAAAAGAAGGAGTTAAAAAACAAACAAACACTCACCCCAGCGGCAAACCCCAAACTGCCATCCAGGATCCGTCTCTGTGAAGGGCAAAAAAGGAAAAAAGCTGATTTTATTTTTTGCATGCTAAAATATTTATTTCCCCGCATTTAGCGGAGTGCATTAAGGCAAACAATAGACATCGTTCTCCGTTCAGGAAGTTTACAACCCAATTCCTCCGCAACAGGGAAGTCGGTCATACAGAGGACCAAATCAGACGTCAAACAGGCAACTGTAATGTATTCTTAATGAGCACACATTTTTAGAGACTGTTTATGTACATTTAAGCATTTGTCTATGGGGGCAATTTTATTTTATTTTTCCATACATATTTTTTTGCTAAAAAATTACTTTATTCCTCCAAAAAGGTCTTTATTTTCTGAAAGCAGAGGCCCTGGAGAATAAAATGGTGATACTGTAGTTGCAATTCCTCATGTCACACAATATTTGTGCAGCTATTAAAAAAAGGGGAACTGCAGTCTACTCACATAATTTGTAATAAAAACATCTTTGCGTTTCTGAAGCTTCCCTGCAACCACTTTGCATATTATTTTATATATACTGGGATTCGTAAATAACCAACCTCTCAAGATGGGGGATTTTAAAGGCAACAAATAATAGAAAAATGAAATAATATAAAATTATTCAATTTATTAATACAAATATTTTTGTATTAATAAATTGAATAATTTTATATTATTTCATTTTTCTATTATTTGTTGCCTTTAAAATCCCATCTTGAGAGGTTGGTTATTTACTATATTTAGTGATGTTGGCCACCCAGTATGTCATGTGATCTGAGTTCAATTTATTTAATATACTGCGATTCTGCACTTGCCAAAAATATGCTGCAGAAATCTCCCTCCTCTGAGTCTGGCTGCAGCCATTATGAATGTGGGCGGCTGAAGCTGCTGCCTGTTCACTTCCTGGATTAACACAAGACACACACCTCCAGCTCTGCAGCTCTCATTGGCCCTCTTATGACTCATCACACGAGAGAGAGAGAGAGAGAGAAGAGAGAGAGAGAGAGAGAGAGAGAGAGTGAGAGAGAGAGAGAGAGAGAGAGAGAGAGAGAGAGAGGCAGAGAGGAGAGGAGAGGAGAGAGAGAGAGAGAGGGAGAGAGAGGAGAGAGAGAGAGAGAGAGAGAGAGATGATGCAAGGAGGGGGCACTCGGAGGAAGGACACCCGAATGGAAAGGGGGGGCACTCTGATGAAGGACACCAGAATGGAAAGGGGGGAGGGCACTCTGATGAAGTACACCAGAATGGAAAGGGGGGGGGAACTCTGATGAAGGACACCAGAATGGAAAGGGGGGAGGGCACTCTGATGAAGGACACCAGAATGGAAAGGGGGGAGGGCACTCTGATGAAGGACACCAGAATGGAAAGGGGGGAGGGCACTCGGATGAAGGACACCCGAATGGAAAGGGGGGGCACGCTGATGAAGGACACCCGAATGGAAAGGGGGGGCACGCTGATGAAGGACACCCGAATGGAAAGGGGGCACTCTGATGGGAACAGTTGATGTAGGGGGGGGGGGGGGGGGGGGTAAGAGGGGCATTGATTGAGGGACACCTGATGTAAGGGGCCACTCTGATGGGAACAACTGATGTAAAGAGGGACTCTGATGAGGACGCCTGGTTGTAAGAGGGGGGGGGGGGGGGGGGGGGGGGGGTCTCATAGGGACACCAGTTATGTTTAATTACCCCAATATAATGACGGCCTAATACATACAAGCGTTTCCCAGGTCATGACAATGTAGGACAGACTGCCAATGGCTCTCCCACAGTGTTGACATTGTGCCCCGACTTTTCTTTTACAAGAAACACTCCTAAATACAAGACGCATTGGTCTGAAAAAAAAAAAAGTAATCACATCTGTCTTATCACAGTACAACTTCTTCTTGTATATGGACATATGGTACAATTCCTAGAACCGAAAATTGAACATCAAGTGAGATAGCGGAGATTAGAGTGCCTTTAAATAAGCTGCATGCGATAATGCGGACTCGCTAAGCCGCAAAGTCAGAATTAGGATTCGCTTTGCTCAGGAGGGAAGGATTTGGCGGAATGTGAATATTGCTAAAAAAAAACGCCGGCTCTCCAGCTCTATCCGGGATTCGTGTCATTGCTAATCCCCCCTCTTTCTTCACTGAGTTTGCAGCTACCCCTTCCAGAGTACAACCCCGGACACCAGGAGACTCACTGATGCACCCTGGCAGGCTGAATGCCAGTCCTTCAGAATGTCCCGATTGTTGTGTTGGCTGCTTACATGCGAGGTTGGCGCAGTAGTTCCACCACTTTACACTTCAGAATGTCCTACCTATATATTTAAAAGGAGGAAAGGCTGAACTGGTATTGGTAGTAGTAAAAACGATGCATGAGACAGCAACACCCAGGGACAGTCCAAGCAGGACTGTCCTGCACTTTTATGCAGCAAACAAACACAGATCAATGCAGTAGGACAGGGGTCTCAAACGGGCGGCCCTCCAGCTGCTGCAAAACTACAAGTCCCATGAGGCATTGCAAGGCTGACAGTTACAAGCATGACTCCACAGGCAGAGGCATGATGGGATTTGTAGTTTTGCAAACAGCTGGAGGGCCGCCAGTTTGAGACCCCTGCAGTAGGGCTTTATACAGAAAGTCCATAGCACTCACAGGAGTGCAGAACCAACTGATCCACAGGAGAAGTACAGCCAAGTGAGCTTTCCTCCGTACTTCTCCTTTTAAAAAGGCATCATTTAGCCCACTGTCTCCTCCAGTATCAGCAATGAAGTTAACAGATTACTCCCGCCAACCCTACCCCCTTCTAACCCCTCGTGTCACAAAAGAGAATTAGTCTCCAACGTCAACTGAATTATTGTCCTGCCATCAAGTCCCCATTCAGCCTTGTCACTTCCCATCACCACGTCGGAGATCGGAGATTTCCAGAGACAAGCGGCATCTTCTGTGCGCAGCTCAAGGACAATACAAAGCCCACAGAGCGGTACCTCAGTTGGCCGCTTTGCTGATGGTAACATTGATCAGACCTCTGCTTCCACTCATACGCTGATGACACCCAGTTATGATTTCGGATCACCGGACAAAAAGACCATCATCAGCAATTAGAAAACTGCCTCACCCTGATAGACGACTGGATGACCGCCAGCTAAACTCAACGAATCAAAAACAGAACTTCTTATTCTACATGCAAACCAAAAACTCCCGAACCAAGATCCCTTGGACACCACCCACCATCTTTGGACAGACCATCTCCCCAAGGACCAAGGCAAAGAGCCTCGGAGTCATTTTTGACTCAGAAATGTCAATGGATGCACAAATAGGATCGGTAGTTAGCAGATCTCACCATCTCCTTCGCCTGCTACGCAGACTCATCCCCTTCATTCCAAAAGGAGGACAAAGCAGTGGTAGTTGGAACAGTCATTAATTCACGACTTGACTATGCAAACTCCCTTTACATAGGTTTACCCCAATATCAACTTGCACGCTTACAACTTATCCAAAATACGGCGGCAAGGCTGATAACAGGAAAAAAAAACGTGAGAATCCATCTCCCCTTCCCTGAGGAGCCTACATTGCCTAACCGTAAAGAATCGGGTCATTTTCAAGACCCTCTGCCTCACCCACAAATGCACCCACGGAGACGCTCCTCAATACCTTCGAGAAAATAAAACACTACACACCCAATCGCAGTCTTCGATCGTCCGACCAAAACCTCCTCCTCATCCCCAAGTCCCGCTACAAATCAAAAAGGGGAACGAAGATTCGCTGTCCAAGGACCATAAGGCTATGGAATGCACTACCAACCTACATCCGCATGGAAGAAAACCATCAGGCCTTCAGGAAAAAAACTCAAAGACCCACCTCTTCTAAGAAGCTTGACAACAAAGCACTAATACAGCGCTTGAGGCGATTCGGTTCGCATTGTAGCGCTATACAAATTATTCATTCATTCATTGGCCACACTAACATGTAGCCAAGGATGTCCACACACCCAACATGGAGAGCCCTAAAAAAATAAAAAATAAAAATAAAAAATACAATCATTTTTAAAAAAAATAAAAAGAAAATAAACTTTATTATTAGGCATCTCAGACGGGATCAAAGTGCTCCTTTCTAAATCCTCTCCACAAAAAAAAAAAAAAAAAGACAAAAAGCAAAAGATTAGTGCGTGAAAAATGGATTGCCTGAGACTTAACGGTTATATAATGGCAGAAAAAAAAAAAAAAAAAAGGAAGAGAAATGAGTGTCTCGAATAAAAAAACCTGGTCTCGTATAAAGCGCAATATAATACAGTGACATGTTCCGTTACAAGGGCTTGGAAGATAAAAAAAAGTGATAGGACAGAGGGGACCGGCTCAGATCTCCATGGGATAAGACTACAGATGAAAAAGCTACAAGAATGACGGCTTCGTAAACGTGCACTTCATCAACAGATCCGGGTCAACAGGACCTCAGAGACCACAATGTACTGCGTGTATATGATGCAAGGACGTATCACTGCTTACAGTTTATCTATAGCCAGTTTTTTTAGTTCTGAATAGCGTAGGGATTGGTTTAAAACTTGATGGTCATTTGCCAACTCTGTCCCTTTGGGAAGATTCCCCTCCGTTTCTTGTCCTGTAGACCAGTGGTGGTTCCCAACCTTAGTACATCAACTTTCAAGCAGGTCAAGTTATGGGAATTTTCCTTGTGAATGCAAGGGGGGTCTCTGATGGGCAAACTTGGATTTAAATGGGGACTTTGGTGGGCACGCTAGGATGTATAGGGGGAAACTCTGATTAAGCACTCCTGGATGTAAGGGGGGATTTGAAAGGGCAATCCTGGATCTAAGAGGAGACTCTGATGGGCACCCTAGGGCGAGGGGGTAACTGATTGGGCACTCCTGGATGTAAGGGAGGCCCAATAGGCAATCAAGGATCTAAGGGGGAGGGGGGACTTGGATGGGCATTCTTGGATCTAATGGGGGACTGTAATGGGCAATGCTGGATCCAAGTGGGGACTTTGATGTGCAGTTTAGGATGTAGGGGGGGAAACTCTGATTGGGCACTCCTGGATGCAAGTGAGGCTCTTATAGACACTCCTAGATGTAAGAGGGGGATCTGATGGACAATCTTGGTTCTAATGGGGAAATCTGATGGACAATCCTGGATCTAAGAAGGAACTTCAATGGCCAATATTGGATTTAATGGGGGACTCCGATGGGCAATTCTGTATCTAAGTGGAAATTTTGAAGGACACCCAAGGATATAGGGGGAAACTCCGATTGGACACTCCTGGATGTAAGGGAGGCTCTGATAGGCAATCCAGGATATAAGGGGGGGGGGGGGGGAGGACTCTGATGGGCACTCTTGGATCTAAGGGGCAATTCTGAGGGGTACTCATGGGTACTCCTGGGTGGAAGAGTATTCTGCTAGGGTCTCCTGGATGTAAGGGGAGACTCCTGGATGCAACTCTATAGGACCTCAGGGAAATGTACTGCATGTCTATGATGCAAAGATGTATCACTGCTTACAGTATATCTATAGCCAGTTTGTTATATTTTTTCCCTTTTAGTTCTGGACAGTGTATGGATTGGGTAAAAACCCTATCATGGTTGTTTCCCCATCTCTGTCCCATTGGGAAGAATTCCCTCTGTTTCCTGTCCTGTAGACCAGTGGTGGTTCCCAGCCTCAGTACATCAAGTACCCCCAGCAGGTCAAGTTTTGGGAATTTCTCTTAGATAAAAAAGTGGTCATAAATACCAAGCCATTGTTTTAAAGCAAGGGTCTCAAAACTATGGCCTGTAGGCCACATCAGGCCCACTACATGGTTTTATCAAGCGTGCAGGAACTGTCCGTGCAAATGCTGCAGCTGGCTTTAGCCATTATCCTCCCCCATTCTCCCTGATGGGCAATGCTGGATGTAAGGGGGAACTCTGAAGGGCAACTATGGGGACTATAAGATGTGTAGGGGGAAACTTTGATTGGGCACTCCTGGATCTAGGAAGGAGCCTCTGATGGGGCACTCCTGGATCTAGGAAGGAGCCTCTGATGGGGCAATCCTGGATCTAGGAAGGAGCCTCTGATGGGGCAATCCTGGATCTAGGAAGGAGCCTCTGATGGGGCAATCCTGGATCTAGGAAGGAGCCTCTGATGGGGCAATCCCGGATCTAGGAAGGAGCCTCTGATGGGGCAATCCCGGATCTAGGAAGGAGCCTCTGATGGGGCAATCCCGGATCTAGGAAGGAGCCTCTGATGGGGCAATCCCGGATCTAGGAAGGAGCCTCTGATGGGGCAATCCCGGATCTAGGAAGGAGCCTCTGATGGGGCAATCCCGGATCTAGGAAGGAGACTCTGATGGGCAATCCCGGATCTAGGAAGGAGACTCTGATGGGCAATCCTGGATCTAGGAAGGAACTCTGATGGGCAATCTTGGTTCTAACAGGGGACTCTAATGGACAATCCTGGATTGAAATCAGAACTTTGATGGGCACTCTAGGATGTACAGGTAAACTCTGATAGGGCCTTCTGGATGTAAGGGGGGGGGGGGGCAATACTGTATCTAAGAAGGGACTTTAATGGCCAATATTGATTCTAATGGGGGACACAGATGGGCAATTCTGTATCTAATTGGAGATTTTGAAAAGCACCCTAGAATGAGGAGGAAACTCTAAAGTAAGGGAGGCTGTGAAAGGCACTCCTGGATATAAGGGGGGACTCTGATGGGCAATCTTGGATCTAATGGGGGACTGTAATGGGCAATCCTGGATCTAAGTGGGCATTTTGAAGGGAACCCCAGGATGTAGGGGGGAAACTCTGAAAGGCTCTCCTTGATGTGGGGGGGGGGGGGATCTTGGATCTAATGGGGTACTGTAATGGGCAATCTTAGTTCCAATGAGGGACTCTGATGGGTAGTTCTGGATCTAAATGATATTAGACATTGGACATATTAGACATCTAGACATTGATGGGCACGCTAGGATGACTAGAAAACTCTGATTGGACACTCCCGGATGAAAGGGAGGCTCTGTTAGGCACTCCCGGATGAAAGGGAGGCCTCTGATGGGACAATCTTGGATATAATGAGCAATCCTGGATCCAAGTGCAGACTATGATGGGCACCCTAGGATAAGGAGGAAACTCTGGTTGGGCACTCCTGGATGTCAGGGAGGCTCCGACAGGCACTCATGAAACTCTTGGATCTAAGGGGCGATCCTGATGGGTACTCCTGGATCTAAGGAGGAACTCTAATGGCCACTCTTGGATGTAGGAGAGTATTCTGGCAGGATCTCTTGGATGTAAGGGGAGACTCCAATAGCCACTCTTGGATGTGAGGGGAGTACTGGACGTAAAGGCTGATTGGCACTCCTGAATGTGAGGGGAGTACTCAGATTGGCACTCCTGGATGTAACAGAAGACCCGAGCACACACTCCTGGATGTAAGGGGGACTTTCATAATAAACAGATTTTTTTGCTTGTCCACAAATAATTGTAAAATACTCATACTAATAATATTCTCGACAGTCACCAGCACAGGGGTCCCCATTAGAATATTTGCTGTACATCACCATGCACAGTAATTTACTGCCAGTCTGTTTTATGGTCCCTTGTAGCACATATTAATAAATAGGCTGCCCTATTGCAACACACGTAGAAGTAATGAGCATTAACGCCCCGAACAAAATAGATGTGAACAGGTGCTTGAACCTTCACAGAGCGAGGGAGACCGTAGTTCAGCTTTAAAAATGAGCAATTAGTGATGGAAAATCTACAATCCTACAATTTACGGTCCAGGAAAAGTTTAGTGTTCCCTCCTCTCCACAGTATTTATAGACGCACAAGGATGTAACGAATCCCAGGCTATCAGCGATTCACATCTCAGCCATGCACGACGCATCATCTGCTACTTTATAAATAGAAGATAATAATACTAATTTAATTCCAGCGCCCGCAGGTAGCCAATCAATAGGATTACGTCTTCGGAAATGAAACCTGCCAATCGAGGAACAAAATGATGGTTGAGGCAATTTACATCTGAATTGAGTGCAGGTAATCTGGTTATTGAAGTATTTGTGCAACGACTCCTGACTGCAGAAGATGAAACAGAAATAACTAAACGTTCGAGGGGGACCCAGCACGCCGCATCATTTTGTGTCATTAGGTAAAATGGTTTAACGATATGAGAGTGAATGACTTCTTCAAAAAAGGATTAGTACACCTAAAGCTGCACTTATATAGAAAGACGTTCTCGGAAAAGAGTAAAAATACTTATTTCACAGTTGCAGCACCTAAACAAAAAAAAAAAAAATGGGATTAAAAAAAAAAAATAAAAAAAAAAAAAGAAGAAGGTGTTCTGCCATTTAGATTTAAAGCGGACCTTTCCCTACATTTTACATCATCTCACCATCACCACCAGTCCAAGGCCATTCAGTGCTTACACACTTTGAATAAAAATTACTCTGTCATGCAATACTGTAATGAATAAATATTATGGGGTATTGCTTGTAGAATGTTGAGGAAAATAATGAATTTAAACCATTTTGGAATAAGGCTGTAACAAAAAAACAAAAAAAAAAGTGAAGCGCTGTGAATACTTTCGGGGTGCAATCGGGGCTGGTGCAAGGATTTTTGACACCCTAGGCGAAACTTGATTTTGTGCCCCCCTCTTGATTCCACCCCCCTTGCCGTGCTCATGTATAAAAAAATAAAAAATAAAAATCCCAATAAGAGTATATTGATTGGTTGCGCAAAAGTTATAGCGTCTACACAATAGGGGATAGATTTATGTCATTTTTTTTATTATTTTTTTTTTTTTTTTACTAGTAATGACTGCGACATTGTGCCGGACAGATCAGACACTTGACACATTTTTGGGACCATTTACACAGCGATCGGTGCTATAAAAAAAAAAAAATTGCACTGATTACTGTGTAAATGTGAATGGCAGGGAAAGGGGTTAACACTAGGGGGCGCTGCAGGGGTTAATTATGTTCCCTGGGACTCACAAGAGGAGGAGACCGATCGGTGTTCCTCTGTACTGGGAACACACCATCGGTCTCCTCTCCACTGACAGGACGTGGATCTGTGCGTTTACATACACAGATCCACGGTCCTGCTGTGTTCCCGGGCATCGCGGCCTTCGGGAACGCGCACCGGGTCCTGAGCGACGTAGCGCGTCCCCTAGACAGCCGGGAAGGGGAGGACGTCATGACGCCCGGCTTTAAAGTGGTTGTAAACCCTTACAAACCACTTTGACCTACAGGTAAGCCTAGATTAAGGCTTACCTGTAGGTCCAATAAATATCTATCTCCTAAACCTACATGGTTTAGGAGATATTTAGAAAAAAATAAAAAACAGGCACCGCTGTGTACGGCGCGTGCGCAGGCGCACTGCGCATGCCGAGATCACGGCGATATGCCGCCTTCGTGCGCATGCGCGGGAGTGACGTCATCGCGCTCCAGCGAATGACAGCGCTGGAGCGGCGAGACCCGGAAGTCACTCCGGGAATGATGGCGACGCAGAAGATCGTGGATGAGGACCGCTTCGGGGGCTTCGTTCTCAAGTAAGTCATTCATAATGAGCTAGTATGCTATGCATACTAGCTCATTATGCCTTTGCCTTGCAGGTTCCGTTATTTTATTTTATTTTTTTTGAGGAATGTTTAATTCCTCTTTAAAATGGTTTTGAATTAAACACAAAGAAATGAATCTCAGAACAATAAATGTGCATCTCTTATTCTCCGTTCCACTCACCTGGCCCGTGGAGAAGACAAAGACCAAAGCCGACCCGGCCGCCGTCAGACCCCATGTGAACAAAGTCCCCAGCAGGGCCTGCACCACAGGACTGTATCCTTCGATCATCTCACCGCTTCCTGCGAACATGAAAACACACAAGGCTGATTTCAGTTCTTACAAAATGAATACTTCAGACATGCCTGCTGAGAAAAACTGCAGTAGCTGGTGATGATAAAACCTGTGTCCAAAGTCCATGAGACACACACAAATTTTTAAGAGTATGTCTGGGGAAAATAAAAGAAGCACATTTAGTATCTCTCTATACAATATATGCACATTCTCTCCCCCCCCCCCCCCCCCCCCCCCCCATGTCATCTCTCTTTACAAAACTCTGCAAGCACCGAAATACAAGGCATCCGGAAAGTATTCACAGCGCTTCACTTTTTCCACATTTTGTTATGTTACAGCCTTATTCCAAAATGGATTATATTCATTATTTTACTCTAAAAATTCTACAAACAATCCCACATAATGACAACGTGAAAGAACTTTGTTTGAAATCTTTGCAAATTTTTTTAAAATAAAAAAAGTCCCATGTACATATGTAGATGGGAGGAGCCTGCGATACTTATGTAGATGGGAGGAGCCTGTGATACTTATGTAGATGGGAGGAGCCTGTGATACTTAAGTATCACAGGCTCCTCCCATCTACATAAGTATCGCAGGCTCCTCCCATCTACATAAGTATCACAGGCTCCTCCCATCTACATAAGTATCGCAGGCTCCCCCCCATGTACAAAAGTATCGCAGGCTCCCCCCATGTACAAAAGTATCGCAGGCTCCCCCCATGTACAAAAGTATCGCAGGCTCCCCCCATGTACAAAAGTATCGCAGGCTCCTCCCATGTACAAAAGTATCGCAGGCTCCTCCCATGTACAAAAGTATCACAGGCTCCTCCCATGTACAAAAAGTATCACAGGCTCCTCCCATGTACAAAAGTATCACAGGCTCCCCCCATGTACAAAAGTATCACAGGCTCCCCCCATGTACAAAAGTATCACAGGCTCCTCCCATGTACAAAAGTATCACAGGCTCCCCCCATGTACAAAAGTATCACAGGCTCCCCCCATGTACAAAA
The DNA here is from genome assembly GCA_028564925.1 of Lithobates sylvaticus. Classification (NCBI taxonomy): domain Eukaryota; kingdom Metazoa; phylum Chordata; class Amphibia; order Anura; family Ranidae; genus Lithobates; species Lithobates sylvaticus. Next base: position 188,611,893 of record CM053037.1, on the reverse strand, counting down.
GTATCACAGGCTCCTCCCATGTACAAAAGTATCACAGGCTCCCCCCATGTACAAAAGTATCACAGGCTCCTCCCATGTACAAAAGTATCACAGGCTCCCCCCATGTACAAAAGTATCACAGGCTCCTCCCCATGTACAAAAGTATCACAGGCTCCCCCCATGTACAAAAGTATCACAGGCTCCCCCCCCATGTACAAAAGTATCACAGGCTCCCCCCCATGTACAAAAGTATCACAGGCTCCCCCCATGTACAAAAGTATCACAGGCTCCCCCCATGTACAAAAGTATCACAGGCTCCTCCCATGTACAAAAGTATCACAGGCTCCTCCCATGTACAAAAGTATCACAGGCTCCTCCCATGTACAAAAGTATCACAGGCTCCTCCCATGTACAAAAGTATCACAGGCTCCTCCCATGTACAAAAGTATCACAGGCTCCCCCCATGTACATAAGTATCACAGGCTCCCCCCATGTACATAAGTATCACAGGCTCCCCCCATGTTCATAAGTATCACAGGCTCCCCCCATGTTCATAAGTATCACAGGCTCCTCCCCATCTACATAAGTATCACAGACTCCTCCCATGTACATAAGTATCACAGGCTCTTCCCATGTACATAAGTATCACAGGCTCCTCCCATGTACATAAGAATCACAGGCTCCTCCCATGTACATAAGTATCACAGGCTCTTCCCATGTACATAAGTATCACAGGCTCCCCCCCATGTACATAAGTATCACAGGCTCCCCCCATGTTCATAAGTATCACAGGCTCCCCCCATGTACATAAGTATCACAGGCTCCTCCCCATGTACATAAGTATCACAGGCTCCTCCCCATCTACATAAGTATCACGGACTCCTCCCATGTACATAAGTATCACAGGCTCCTCCCATGTACATAAGTATCACAGGCTCCTCCCATGTACATAAGTATCACAGGCTCCTCCCATGTACATAAGTATCACAGGCTCCTCCCATGTACATAAGTATCACAGGCTCCTCCCATGTACATAAGTATCACAGGCTCTTCCCATGTACATAAGTATCACAGGCTCCTCCCATGTACATAAGAATCACAGGCTCCTCCCATGTACATAAGTATCACATGCTCCTCCCATGTACATAAGTATCACATGCTCCTCCCATGTACATAAGTATCACATGCTCCTCCCATGTACATAAGTATCACAGGCTCCTCCCATGTACATAAGTATCACAGGCTCCTCCCATGTACATAAGTATCACAGGCTCCTCCCATGTACATAAGTATCACAGGCTCCTCCCATGTACATAAGTATCACAGGCTCCTCCCATGTACATAAGTATCACAGGCTCCTCCCATGTACATAAGTATCACGGGCTCCTCCCATGTACATAAGTATCACGGGCTCCTCCCATGTACATAAGTATCACGGGCTCCTCCCATGTACATAAGTATCACAGTCTCCTCCCAAGTACATAAGTATCACAGGCTCCACCCATGTACATAAGTATCACAGGCTCCCCCCATGTACATAAGTATCACAGGCTCCCCCCATGTACATAAGTATCACAGGCTCCTCCCATGTACATAAGTATCACAGGCTCCTCCCATGTACATAAGTATCACAGGCTCCTCCCATGTACATAAGTATCACAGGCTCCTCCCATGTACAAAAGTATCACAGTCTCCTCCCATGTACATAAGTATCACAGGCTCCTCCCATGTACATAAGTATCACGGGCTCCTCCCATGTACATAAGTATCACGGGCTCCTCCCATGTACATAAGTATCACGGGCTCCTCCCATGTACATAAGTATCACAGGCTCCTCCCATGTACATAAGTATCACAGGCTCCTCCCATGTACATAAGTATCACAGGCTCCTCCCATGTACATAAGTATCACGGGCTCCTCCCATGTACATAAGTATCACGGGCTCCTCCCATGTACATAAGTATCACGGGCTCCTCCCATGTACATAAGTATCACAGTCTCCTCCCACGTACATAAGTATCACGGGCTCCTCCCATGTACATAAGTATCACGGGCTCCTCCCATGTACATAAGTATCACAGGCTCCTCCCATGTACATAAGTATCACGGGCTCCTCCCATGTACATAAGTATCACAGGCTCCTCCCATGTACATAAGTATCACGGGCTCCTCCCATGTACATAAGTATCACGGGCTCCTCCCATGTACATAAGTATCACAGGCTCCTCCCATGTACAAAAGTATCACAGTCTCCTCCCATGTACATAAGTATCACGAGCTCCTCCCATGTACATAAG
>CM053037.1:188367116-188607116 GCA_028564925.1 Lithobates sylvaticus | reverse complement strand
TAAAAAACACAGACAAATCTTGGGGAAATGTTCATGAATTGCAGAGATGTACTGAATATATATTTTTTTAAATTAAGCTCAGACGTACTTTAAAAGGTCTTATAAATATTTGCATTCACAATTCATGAGATGTAAAGCATTGCAGAATGGACAAATCTGCATATAGGGATATTTACGAGATGCAAACGCTCTGCCTAATTTGCGAGTCGATTTGCTCGTCATTAGCTGTAACCACAGCGACCGGCTGGATCCAGCGCTGATATAGGTAAAATGTTACTGTGCCCTTTTTAAAATAAAAAATAAAATCGATTAAAAAAAGAACAGCAATTAATATGTTCCCTAACGCTAAAGATCACAGATGTTTTTACATGCCTGCTGTGGACCTGTTTATTCAGCGATAACTTGTCATTTCTAGAGAACAAAAAGTAAGAAATCTATTGCAGGGCTCAAAAATTCAAGTCCTGAGTTAGTAGCCAGGCCTTAAAGCGGGCGTGCCGCCGTTTTTTATTTTTTTAAAAGCCAGCAGCTACAAAACACTCACTCGTCCAGCGCGCCCGCAATGTCGGCACCCGAAGCCGATCTCTCGGGTGCTGCCGCCGCCATCTTCGGTATGGGAAATCAGGAAGCGAAGCCTTGCGGCTTCACTTCCCGGTTCCCTACTGCACATGCGCGAGTCGTGCTGCGCAATAAGGACGGTCCCTGCTGTCTCTGGGATCCGTGTGTTTCCCATCAGACAGCGGGGTGCCCCCGCAGGAAGTGGGGTAATAGCCGCAGAATCTGCGGCTATCTATGCCGGAAGTGGGTGCAGATACCTGTATTATACAGGTATCTGCACCCCCCTGAAAAGGTGCCAATTGTGGCACCGGAGGGGGGGGGGGGGGTTCCAATGAGCGGAAGTTCCACTTTAGGGTGGAGCTCCACTTTAAGAGTTACTTTGTGTCTCTCTTGTCTGATCGGTATTTATAAAACAATGTTACTCTGTATCTCTCATCTGATCAATGTTTATAAACCATGTTACTTTGTGTGTGTGTCTCTCTCTCTCTGTCTCTCGTCTGATCAAGGTTTATAAACCATGTTACTTTGTCTCTCTCTCTCTCTCTCTCTCTCTCTGTCTCTCGTCTGATCAATGTTTATAAACCATGTTATTCTGTGCGTCTCGCTCTTGTCTGATCAATGTTTATAAACAATGTTACTTTGTGTCTCTCTCTCTCTCTCTCGCCTGATCAAGGTTTATAAACAATGTTACTTTGTGTCTCTCTCGTCTGATCAAGGTTTATAAACCATGTTACTTTGTGCGTCTCTCTCGCTCGTCTGATCGTTTATAAACAATCTTACTTGGCGTCTCTCTCGCTCTTGTCTGATCGTTTATAAACAATGTTACTTTGTGTGTCTCTCTCTCTCTCTCTCTCTCTTGTTCTATCAATGTTTATAAACCATGTTACTTTGTGTCCATCTCTTGTCTGATCAATGTTTATAAACCATGTTACTTTGTGTCCATTTCTTGTCTGATCAAGGTTTATAAACAATGGGTTTAGAATAAACAAGCAATATTACCTACAAATAATTATCTTATTCCTCTGTATTGCAGGATTAGTATTGTTTGAGCAACTGGTCCCCCCATTGCAGCATCGCCCTCCAGCCAAGGCAGGTCGTGTCATCACGTACAATGCAGGACCAGCAGTCCCGCCTTTGCTTGTGTCGGTTGTTGGAGGGGGGGGGGCAAGAAATAAGGCAGGCCATACACTAATCATCTTTTTATGTGTTGGACCAGCAGCAAAATTCCCGCTGTGCTATTGTATTCTGGCAGCAGGGAGCCAGGTACATAGCATTTTCAGGAGAGGTCAGTAAAGCAACGCAGCGAATAGTGATATAAGTGAAAGATCTTATTTTTTCTACCTCTGCCAGTACTTTTACATTATTCCTGTTATCAGCAGCTAAAAAAAAAAAAAACGACATGTATGATTAACCATCCTATTGCCAAGAGACCGGCGCCAGTATGGTCTGACATCTTCAGGAGGACCGCCCTGCGTAGGGGCAAAAAGGGGAAGCAGACCGGGTCCCAGGCCTCTCCTGTCACCGCAGCTGCACAACCTGATCCCCACCGAGTGTCGTCGTGTCACCATCACAGGGGGGGGGGGGGGGATGGTGATGTCCCCTCAGCCTGGATCAGCGGCGGGGTGAGTAAACCCAGACGAGGCGTCTGCCGTCGCTGTCACCGCGCTCACAGCCCCGGCTCCCCCGTTCTTGTTTATCAGAAGTCTGCAGAGTCTAAAAGGAGACCATAGGAATCTCTGCAACGCTCTACTGACAGCGGCTGTACGGAAAACCTTTCCTTCGCTGTTCAAACATACAGATGAATGAAGCGGGATCAGATATGGGGGGGCGGGGCTAGGAACGAGGGGAATGTTTTTTGGTGGATTTTGTTGGAATGGAATCTGTAGATCTCCGTCAAGCTTCTTTCTGACTTTAAAAGGTTATTATTATGATAAAAAAAGTCAGAAAAAAAAACTTAAGACATTCCAGTTTTGCAAGACATGACTGCTGAGATTGTCCGAAAACAATCGGCGTTCCCAAGTGCTGCAGCCTGGTTGTGCCTTACGGACCCCCCCCCCCCCCATGGGCACCGGCCCCACACCGCACCGGCCCCACACCTACACTACTGTGCAAAAGTCTTAATGCCGCGTACACACGGTCGGAAATTCCGACAACAAAATCTGTCCGTTTTTTTTTCCCCCCGACAGATTTTGTCCGAAACTGGTGTTGCATACACACGGTCGGACAAAGTTGTCAGAAAATCCGATCGTTCCGAATGTGGTGACATTCGTTGCGTACTACAGAACTACGTAGAGTCTAGTAGCCAATAGCTTTGGTCTCGTAATTTGATCTGAGCATGCGTGGCACTTTTTTTTTTTTTCGGAATTCCCTACACACGATCGGAAAAGTCTGATCGGATTTTGTTGTCGGAAAATTTGAGATTCCGACGGAAAAAGCCTGCTAGAGCCCACAAACACGATCGGATTTTCCGACAACATAATCCGATCAGACTTTTTCTCATCGGAATATCCGACCGTGTGTACGCGGCATTAGGCAGGTGTGATGCTAATGCTGTAAATGTAAAAAAAAAAAAAAAAAAAAACGAAGTATTAATAATTTTTCTTTTTTTTTTTATCAATTACCGCTTCAAAAATGGGCACTCCCCCCTCCCCCCCCCCCCCCCCCCCCCCCCCCCCCCCCCTGCCCAGGCCAATTTTCAGCGCTGTCACACTTTGAATGAGAATTGCGCCGTCATGCAACGTTGTACCCAAATAACATTTTTGTAATTTTTTGGAGACGGACAGAGCTTTCTTTTGGTGATATTTAAAGAGGAAGTAAACCCTGATGGGTTTTACTTCCTCTTTTGCTGCCTGCAAATTAAAAGCATAATGGGCTAGTATGCATCGCATGACACTTACCTCAAAACGATTCCGTCGCTGTCCCCTGTGCAGGCTGCGTCCATCTTTGTCCCCCTCTTCCAGGGGACTCCAGGCTCTGTGACTGGCTGGAGCCGCGTGACGTCACTCCCACGCATGCACGCGGGAGCCGTCAGTCACGGCACACGCTGGGGGGGGTTGGGGGTTCGAGAAATGGCACAGAGGTCCGTTTCTTCACAGCGCAGGCGCCGATTACATCATCGTCACACTACAAGTGAAATATCAGTTTAGGAGATATTCCCACTACCTATAGGTAAGCCTTATTCTAGTTAAAAGTCACTAGGGAGGGTTTACAACCACTTAATCACCGTTGGGTTTTTATTTTTTGCGAAAAAGAGAAGAAAGAAGACGAAGGAGAAAGAAGACGAAGGAGAAAGGAAGAAGAAAGAAGACGAAGGAGAAAGGAAGAAGAAAGAAGACGAAGGAGAAAGGAAGAAGAAAGAAGACGAAGGAGAAAGGAAGAAGAAAGAAGACGAAGGAGAAAGGAAGAAGAAAGAAGACGAAGGAGAAAGGAAGAAGAAAGAAGACGAAGGAGAAAGGAAGAAGAAAGAAGACGAAGGAGAAAGGAAGAAGAAAGAAGACGAAGGAGAAAGGAGAAAGAAGAAAGAAGAAAGAAGAAAGAAGAAAGAAGAAAGAAGAAAGAAGAAAGAAGAAAGAAGAAAGAAGAAGAAGAAGAAGAAAGAAGAAAGAAGAAAGAAGAAAGAAGAAAGAAGAAAGAAGAAAGAAGAAAGAAGAAAGAAGACGAAGGAGAAAGAAGAAGAAAGAAGAAGAAAGAAGACGAAGGAGAAAGGAAGAAGAAAGAAGGAAGAAGACGAAGGAGAAAGAAGAAGAAAGAAGAAAGAAGAAAGAAGAAAGAAGACGAAGGAGAAAGGAAGAAGAAAGAAGACGAAGGAGAAAGGAAGAAGGAAGAAGGAAGAAGAAAGAAGACGAAGGAGAAAGGAAGAAGAAAGAAGACGAAGGAGAAAGGAAGAAGAAAGAAGACGAAGGAGAAAGGAAGAAGAAAGAAGGAAGAAGACGAAGGAGAAAGGAAGAAGAAAGAAGAAGAAAGAAGACGAAGGAGAAAGGAAGAAGAAAGAAGAAAGAAGAAAGAAGACGAAGGAGAAAGGAAGAAGAAGAAAGAAGACGAAGGAGAAAGGAAGAAGGAAGAAGGAAGAAGAAAGAAGACGAAGGAGAAAGGAAGAAGAAAGAAGACGAAGGAGAAAGGAAGAAGAAAGAAGACGAAGGAGAAAAGAAGAAGAAGAAAGAAGAAAGAAGAAGAAAGAAGAAAGAAGAAAGAAGGAAGGAAGAAGACGAAGGAGAAAGGAAGAAGAAAGAAGAAGAAAGAAGACGAAGGAGAAAGGAAGAAGAAAGAAGGAAGAAGACGAAGGAGAAAGGAAGAAGAAAGAAGAAAGAAGAAAGAAGACGAAGGAGAAAGGAAGAAGAAAGAAGACGAAGGAGAAAGGAAGAAGGAAGAAGGAAAGAAGGAAGAAGGAAGAAGAAAGAAGACGAAGGAGAAAGGAAGAAGAAAGAAGACGAAGGAGAAAGGAAGAAGAAAGAAGACGAAGGAGAAAGGAAGAAGAAAGAAGGAAGAAGACGAAGGAGAAAGGAAGAAGAAAGAAGAAGAAAGAAGACGAAGGAGAAAGGAAGAAGAAAGAAGGAAGAAGACGAAGGAGAAAGGAAGAAGAAAGAAGGAAGAAGACGAAGGAGAAAGGAAGAAGAAAGAAGACGAAGGAGAAAGGAAGAAGGAAGAAGGAAGAAGGAAGAAGAAAGAAGAAAGAAGACGAAGGAGGAAGGAAGAAGAAAGAAGACGAAGGAGAAAGGAAGAAGAAAGAAGACGAAGGAGGAAGGAAGAAGAAAGAAGACGAAGGAGGAAGGAAGAAGGAAGAAGGAAGAAGGAAGAAGAAAGAAGAAAGAAGACGAAGGAGGAAGGAAGAAGAAAGAAGACGAAGGAGAAAGGAAGAAGGAAGAAGACGAAGGAGAAAGGAAGAAGAAAGAAGACGAAGGAGAAAGGAAGAAGGAAGAAGGAAGAAGAGAAGAAGAAAAGAAAGAAGAAAGAAGACGAAGGAGGAAGGAAGAAGAAAGAAGACGAAGGAGAAAGGAAGAAGAAAGAAGACGAAGGAGGAAGGAAGAAGAAAGAAGACGAAGGAGGAAGGAAGAAGGAAGAAGGAAGAAGAAGAAGAAGGAGAAAGGAAGAAGAAAGAAGGAAGAAGACGAAGGAGAAAGGAAGAAGAAAGAAGAAGAAAGAAGACGAAGGAGAAAGGAAGAAGAAAGAAGGAAGAAGACGAAGGAGAAAGGAAGAAGAAGAAGAAAGAAGACGAAGGAGAAAGGAAGAAGAAAGAAGGAAGAAGACGAAGGAGAAAGGAAGAAGAAGAAAGAAGAAAGAAGACGAAGGAGAAAGGAAGAAGAAAGAAGAAAGAAGACGAAGGAGAAAGGAAGAAGAAAGAAGAAAGAAGATGAAGGAGAAAGGAAGAAAGAAGAAAGAAGACGAAGGAGAAAGGAAGAAGAAAGAAGGAAGAAGACGAAGGAGAAAGGAAGAAGAAAGAAGAAGAAAGAAGACGAAGGAGAAAGGAAGAAGAAAGAAGGAAGAAGACGAAGGAGAAAGAAGAAAGAAGAAAGAAGGAAGAAGACGAAGGAGAAAGGAAGAAGAAAGAAGGAAGGAAGAAGACGAAGGAGAAAGGAAGAAGAAAGAAGGAAGGAAGAAGACGAAGGAGAAAGGAAGAAGAAGAAAGAAGAAAGAAGAAAGAAGACGAAGAAAGAAGAAAGAAGACGAAGGAGAAAGGAAGAAGAAAGACGACGAAGGAGAAAGGAAGAAGAAAGAAGACGAAGGAGAAAGGAAGAAGAAAGAAGATGAAGGAGAAAGGAAGAAGAAAGAAGAAAGAAGACGAAGGAGAAAGGAAGAAGAAAGAAGACGAAGGAGAAAGGAAGAAGAAAGAAGACGAAGGAGAAAGGAAGAAGAAAGAAGACGAAGGAGAAAGGAAGAAGAAAGAAGACGAAGGAGAAATGAAGAAGAAAGAAGACGAAGGAGAAAGGAAGAAGAAAGAAGACGAAGGAGAAAGGAAGAAGAAAGAAGACGAAGGAGAAAGAAAGAAGAAAGAAGAAAGAAGACGAAGGAGAAAGGAGAAAGAAAGAAGACGAAGGAGAAAGAAAGAAGAAAGAAGACGAAGGAGAAAGGAGAAAGAAAGAAGACGAAGAAGACGAAGACGAAGACGAAGAAGAAAGAAAGAAGAAGGAGAAAGAAAGAAGAAGGCGAAAGTAGAAGAAGGAGAAAGAAGAAGGAGAAAGTAGAAGAAGGAGAAAGAAGAAGAAAGAGAAAGAAGAAGGAGAAAGAAGGAGAAAGAAGAAGGGAGGAGGAAGAGTTTTTCTTAGTTTCTGTTATAAAAATATTGTAAATAAGTAATTTTTGTCTTTCACTGACAGGCATTAATATGCAGCACTGATGGGCAGCAAATGGCATCACTGATGGGCACAGACAGGCATTGGCAATGGGGGGAAGATCTCCACTGTGAGGAAATCCACTTATCGGCTCTCCTCTCCACACTGTCAGTGTGAGGAGAGGAATGACGATAACCGGCATTTCCTCTTTACACTGTGATCAGCTGTGATTGGACACAGGGTACAGGCCTCACTTTAGTAGCAGAGTTTGGCTGTTGCTCACCCGGTTTTAAGCCTCCTACACAGTTGTTTCTTTTTCAGTTAGTTAATGATTGTGTTTCAACCTACCTATGAAATTGATGATAATTAGCCCCTGCTTGGTACAATGGTTTAATCATACACCTGACTCTGATTCTACAAAATACCAGACTTTGTGCAAGCGTACAAAGTGTGCAAGTGTAAGAGTTGATGCTGGTTTGCAGCCAAAGGGCGGGCACACCAAATATTGATTTGATTTCGATTTTTCTTCTGTTGGCTCCCTTTGCATTATGTAAATTGCTAAAAATAAATAATTCTAATATATATTTCTGAAATAATTCTTTACAGCATTTCTTCACACCTGCCTAAAACTTCTGCACAATACTGTATATGCAGCATGTAATCAGCTCTTTAGCGAGATCGGGGGTTTGCGCAGTGTCCTAGAGCAGTGGTCTCCAAACTGCGGCCCTGGGGGCCGGATGTGGCCCTTTGCTTGCCTCTATCCGGCCCTTGGGGAACTATTGCATCCACAACTGACACCAAGGATGGGGCACTATTCCTCCCACGACACCAAGGATGGGGCACTATTCCACCCACCGACACCAAGGATGGGGCACTATTCCACCCACCGACACCAAGGATGGGGCACTATTCCACCCACCGACACCAAGGATGGGGCACTATTCCACCCACCGACACCAAGGATGGGGCACTATTCCACCCACCGACACCAAGGATGGGGCACTATTCCACCCACCGACACCAAGGATGGGGCACTATTCCACCCACCGACACCAAGGATGGGGCACTATTCCACCCACCGACACCAAGGATGGGGCACTATTCCACCCACCGACACCAAGGATGGGGCACTATTCCTCCCACCGACACCAAGGATGGGGCACTATTCCTCCCACCGACACCAAGGATGGGGCACTATTCCTCCCACCGACACCAAGGATGGGGCACTATTCCTCCCACCGACACCAAGGATGGGGCACTATTCCTCCCACCGACACCAAGGATGGGGCACTATTCCTCCCACCGACACCAAGGATGGGGCACTATTCCTCCCACCGACACCAAGGATGGGGCACTATTCCTCCCACCGACACCAAGGATGGGGCACTATTCCTCCCACCGACACCAAGGATGGGGCACTATTCCTCCCACCGACACCAAGGATGGGGCACTATTCCTCCCACCGACACCAAGGATGGGGCACTATTCCTCCCACCGACACCAAGGATGGGGCACTATTCCTCCCACCGACACCAAGGATGGGGCACTATTCCTCCCACCGACACCAAGGATGGGGCACTATTCCTCCCACCGACACCAAGGATGGGCACTATTCCTCCCACCGATACCAAGGATGGGGCACTATTCCTCCCACCGACACCAAGGATGGGCCACTATTCCTCCCACCGACACCAAGGATGGGCTTCTATTCCTCCCACTAATATTAATAGGGCACTATTACTTCCACTAAAACCAATGATGGGGCATTGTTTACTCCCACTGGCCACAGTCCGGCCCCCATCAAGTCTGAAGGACAGTAAACTGGCCCTTTGTTTAGAAAGTTTGGAGACCCCTGTCCTAGAGACACGCCACGGTTGCAATGGACGCGCCACGTGCCCCTGCAGGCGCGAAACAGCGGCCAATCTGGGGCGCCATCATATGAAGTCGTCAAGAGCAAGAGCCGCACCACTCCGCTGTCATTTGACGGTGTGCCGGGCAGGAAGTGGTTTACCAGATGAAATTAGAAAAAAAAAAAAAAAAGAAAATGAATGCAGCCATCACAATCGAAGCTTGCTTCTGGGTTCTAAACATAAAAACAAATAAAAAAAAACAAAAAAAAAAAATGTAAAGAGGATCTGATGCGGGGAGATGGCCGTTCCTCTGTAACCTGCCTGACAGCATTACAGTAATCAATTGCAAAGCTTCAATTAGGCTTTAAGTGCCCAAAACCTGGGTGGGGTGACCCTTCATGGTGAACAAAGCATAAAATCAGTCCGGGTGAAAAGATTACAGTTGCAATAATTTGCATCGCTTCCCGGAACGGTAATGTCATCCAACAGGACTTTCCACCTCTCCTATCGGCTACAAACCAATGTAAACAGCGAGGAGCTGAGCGCAGACGGATCCAGGATCCGTCACACAGATGAGGATTCTACAAATCAGGACTCCCGCCGTGGCATGAATGAGAGCCAATGGCAGGAAATGTGTTGTTACAGCAAGGAGAGAAAAAAAAAAATGAATGAATGGAAAGAAAGAAAGAAAGAAAGAAAGAAAGAAAGAAAGAAAGAAAGAAAGAAAGAAAGAAAGAAGTTTCTAAGGACTGATCCATGCCAAGTGTGCCGATACAGGAATGCCATCAGAACAATTGTTCTCTATATGCTCAATTCACCATGCAAAGTGTGCTGGCATCCATGAAAATGCAATATGTCAGCATTATGCAATGCACATAAAAGCATTACACTGTATGTAATAATGTTACAATGTCACAAGGCATTGTTCAATATTGAGTTAAAAAAGTTTTTTTTTTTTTTTTTACTTTAAATAAAGTTTAACCACTTCAATACCAGACACTTAGACACCTTCCTGCCCAGGCCAATTTTCAGCTTTCAGCGCTGTCGCAATTTGAATGACAATTGCGCAGTGATGCTATGCTGTACCCAAACAATTTTTTTTTTTTTATCATTTTGTTCCAACAAATAGAGCTTTCTTTTGGTGGTATTTGATCACCTCTGCGATTTTTATTTTTTGCGCAACAAACAAAAAAAGACCGAAAATTTTGCAAAAAAACAAGTTTTTCTTTAAATAAGTGCGTTTTCTTCTTCAATGACGGGCACTGATATGGCTGCACTGATAAGGCGGCACTGATGGGCACCAATGAGGTGGCACCAATGGGCACTGATGATGGGCACTGATAGGCGGCACTGATGGGCACTCATAGGCGGCTCTGATAGGTGGCATGGATGGGCACTGATAGGTGGACAGGGGGAGGATGGAGCGCCAACGACAGCTAGTGATGAGCGAGTATGGGGGGTCACAGATGGAGTGACACTGAGGGTGGGCGAGAGAGAGTGGGGGCTGAAGGGGAGAAACACTGTGATGTGTTTTTTGGACAGTTTTTTCTCAGTCCAGGAGTAACAGTGTGTGCTTGTAAGATGCGGCAGCCGGCTCCATAGAGCAGAAGAGACTCTGGTGTAGAGGAGAAAAGAGAGAGAGCAGCGCCGCTCTAAGAGTAGTGGGTCTGATTACAGTGGGAACTGTATGTGAAAATAAAAAGAAAGTATGTACTCACACTTTGTTTAAAAATATCAGGCACGTAGCGGTATCTTTATTTTGTCTGAAGTCCTCGGCCGTCCTCCGGTGTCATGGCTATGGTGGGGAAACGCACGGTCCCTTGTGTCTCGTGGTTCCGAGGTGAGTGCGTCCCAGGATAGGCAGGTCAGCAGGATTCGGAGCATTCGGAGCATGCGTGCTCCTTCATCAGGCGGTGTAACGCCTGATGAAGGAGCACGCATGCTCCGAACGCGAGCGCTTCCAACCACGCCTACCAACGTCATCAATCCTGCTGACCTGCCTATCCTGGGACGCACTCACCTCGGAACCACGAGACACAAGGGACCGTGCGTTTCCCCACCATAGCCATGACACCGGAGGACGGCCGAGGACTTCAGACAAAATAAAGATACCGCTACGTGCCTGATATTTTTAAACAAAGTGTGAGTACATACTTTCTTTTTATTTTCACATACAGTTCCCACTGTAATCAGACCCACTACTCTTAGAGCGGCGCTGCTCTCTCTCTTTTCTCCACTGATAGGTGGACACGGCTGATCACGTGGTAAAGAGCCTCCGCCGGAGGCTCTTTACCAAGATCAGTGTAGCGGTGTGTCAGACTGACACACTGATCGCCGCGATGCACGCCCCCACGGGCGCCCGGCGGCTGTTATCCTGAAGGACGTCATATGACGCCCAGTCAGGATAACAAAGCCACTTCCCGGACGTCAATCTGCTATTGACCAGGCGGGAAGTGGTTAAAAAAAAAAAAAAAAAAAAAAAAAAGTTAAAAGTTCTCACACAACTTTTATATATTAGGCTCCGTTTCCACTAGTGCGACTTGTCATGTGACTTTGGTCACAGCCCATTGATTTCAACAGCACCTGTTCCAATCTTTGCAACTTAAAGTGTAAGCTCACCTTTACAGAAAATCTGTAAGGTGAACTTTCACTGGACCCCCTTCCTCATCCCCCCCGGTCCCGCTGACCTGGGGTCCCGCGATCAGCCACTGTGTAACATCGAGTCACTGCTTTATCGGTCTGGGGGGGGGGGGGGTTGAAATCCCTGCGGCTTTCTCTCCTCTTCTCCACCGCTGACAGGACAGACTAGGCAGGTTCTGATTGGTCAGCGGCGTCCAAGGAGACAGCACCAACCAATTAGAATGCCTCTTATCCGTACATGCAGAGAGGTACGGACCGGTAAAGCGGCGACTCGATGTCTCACAGCTGGTGATCGCAGGACTCCAGGTCGGTGGGATCGGTGGGAAGGATGAGGAAGGGGGTGTAGTGCAATTTCACCTTACGGATTTTCTGTAAAGGTGAATTTACCCTTTAAAGTCGCAGTGACTTTGAAAAGGTTCCTGCACAACTTTCTTGCCAGAATGTAAAGTCTCATGAAAGTCGCACTCAAAAGCACGCAACTTTGGAGTCGCACTATTGTGAATGAAGCCTTAGCTTCATTCGAGGGCAGGTCAGCCTTTTTTTTTTTTTTTTTTTTTACTTAACTTTATTATATCACATAGGGGACCAAAAGTCTAATAGACCCGTCATATCTCATTAAAGAGAACCTGTCTAAGCCAATAGCATTTTGTTTAGACAGACAGTTTCTCTTTAATGAGATATCAGGGGGGGCTAGTCAACCATCAATCGGATATGGGGGGATATCAGGGGTCTGTTCAACCCTTGATATGATATTGGGGGATATCAAGTGTCTATTTAACCCTTAATATGATACTAGGGGATATCAGGGGTCTATTTACCCTTTGATATGACATGGGGGATATCAGGGGACTATTCAACCCTTAATATGATAGGGGGGTATCAGGGGACTATTCAGCCCTTGATATGATATTGGGTGATATCAGTGGTCTAATAAAACTTTGATATGATATTGGGGATATCAGGGGTCTATTCAACCCATGGTATGATATTAGGGATATATCAGAGATCTAATAAACCCTTGATATGATATTGGAGGATTAGGGGTTTATTCAACCCTTAATATGATATGGGGGGGTATCAAGGGTCGATTAGACCCCTGTTAATGAGATATCAGAGGCCTGTTCAACCCCTGATATGATATATCAGGGGTCTATTTCACCCTTTATATGATATGGGGGCTATATCGGGGGTCTATTTAACCCTTGATATGATATGGGGGGATATCAAGGGTCTATTAGACCCCCTGTTAATGAGATATCAGGGGTCTATTCAACCCTTTATATGATATATCAGGGGTCTATTCAACCCTTTATATGATATGGGGGCTATATCAGGGGTCTATTTAACCCTTGATATGATATGGGGGTATCAGGGGTCTACTAACCCCTTTATATGATATGGAAGGATATCAGGGGCCCATTTGACCCCTGATGTCCTACCTGCCCCTGCCAACATGTGATACATGTCAGTTGCAGCAAAAGGGTTCAAATAGATGTAAACCTAATAACTAAAATCTCCACATAATGAAATAGAAGCTATAACAAGTCAATGCCATTTTAAACGTCCCCCCCATCTTTTTAAACCTGCAACTTTCCTGCCATGAAGGTCCTTGTTGAAGCACTTCCTTTTTCAGGGTGACAGCGATCTGCCCCCGACTCCCAACTGTGTCCGTCTGTTGTCACCCTGTCACACGCAGCCCAATGTGTGCCAACACATAAAGCATCGGGCACTGTTGTCCCTATTAGGAATGCGGCCCAGACTATGGAGGAGAAGCTCACAGTGTGCAGTGAAATCAGAGGAAGCCATTGCACTCCAGGAGAGGAGCCACTACACCCGTGCAATACTGAAGGGAAGGCCGGAGGGAGGATTTAAATCCTCTGTCAGTTTTTTTTTTTTTTTTTTTTATTCATTTTTTTTACAGCTGTGTCCCCATTGTGGAGCTTTTCCCTCACTTCCTGTCCTGTGACATCCAGGTCAATGCTCAGAGCTGAACTTCCCATTTCTGGAAAGCATCCTCGAGGGAACATCCAGTGGGGGTCATTATGTACAAACACAAAGATAATAATAATCATTATTAAATGATAATAGATTTGTGGCAGAAGCTCTTCCCACGCAGCACCGCATGGCAAAAATTCCTGTCAATCATCAATGACAGCCGCATATCATTATAATCTTTTATTTATATCACTCCATTATATACAGCAACACTTCACAGGAGGAGAATACAGCAAACAGGAGGTACACTTCGTTGTTAAAGGAGAACGGTCACAAAGCAAAATGCGTCAGCTGGAGGCGGCCGTTCTCTGGCTCCCACTCTGTACCCCCCGCACTGCCCACTACACCTTATTCTATGCCTCCTGTATCATCCCCCCCCCCCCCCAACTACCAGCACCCCGTACCACCCACATCGCCCGTTTTCCCAATCACAGAAATCCCTATATCCTGGAGAAAATAAAGTAGGTGTGGCTGTTCATTTGGTTTATATACCAGAGAAAATATTATATATTCCTAATGTGATAATAAATAAATAAATAAATAAATAAATAATGTGATGACTTGTACCTGTGTACGTGGTTCTTATAAAATTAATAAACCTTGCCAAATAAATTATTACCGTATATACTCGAGTATAAGCCGACCTGAATATAAGCCAAGGGCACCTAATTTTACCACCAAAAAAACTGGGAAAACGTATTGACTCGAGTATAAGTAAGGGAATCCCCAGTTGTCACCAGAACTGGTGTCCCCATTCGAATATTTTTCTTTATTTCCTGTCCTATAGCCAAAACAGGAAGTGAGAGGACATTCCTCCGAATTGAGGGAATCCCGGGTTGTCACCAGAACTGGTGTCCCCATTGGAAGACTTCTTTTCATTTTCTCTCCCATGGAAAAAAACAGGAAGTGAGAGGAAATCTCTCCAAAGTGAGGGAATCCCCAGTTGTCACCAGAACTAGTGTCCCCAGTCGAAGATTGCCAAATAAATTATTACCGTATATACTCGAGTACAAGCTGACCCGAATACAAGCCGAGGGCACCTAATTTTACCACCAAAAAAAACTGGGAAAATGTATTGACTCGAGTATAAGCCTAGGGTGAGAAGTGCGCAGCTACTGCAAGTAGAAAAAAAGAGGGTCAACAATGCCCATTTGCAGCCTCACGGTGCCCATTTGCATGCCATAGGTCCACCAAACTTCAAACTCGGTAGTTAAGGCGGAGTTCCACCCAAAAATGGAACTTCCGCTTTAAGCACTCCTCGCCCCCATACATGCCACATTTGGCTTGTAATTTTTTTTGGGGGGGGGGGGGGGGGGGGGAGGGAGTGGGGGCTTCCTTAGGAGGGGGACTTCCTGTCCCACTTCCTCCTTCCGCCCAGGAACCGCCTAGGCGACTCCTCCCTCCCTCTAGGTGATCTCCTGGGACACGTGACGGGTCCCAGGAAAATCGCCTATCCACTCCGGGAGCGCATCGCGACTCGTGCGTGCCCCGGCCGCGAAGCCGAAAACTGTCACGGCCGGGTGCCCAGAGTGGCAATGGAGGCGCCGGCGGAGAGGAGTGACGCCCCGTTCGGCCGCATCGCTGGACCGCGGAACAGGTAAGTGTCTGTTTATTAAAAGTCAGCGACTACACTTTTTGTAGCTGCTGACTTTTAAAAGGCCTGGAACTCCCCTTTAAGGGTTCCTAGATGCCCCCCTAGCTGCAGGCAAAAATGTGGGGTCTCTGGACCCAAAGGGTCCCGAAATGAAATTGCTGCAGATGGACACATTTGACCGAATCTGGGGGCCCTGTATCTCGGGGCCACTTGGTGCTAGGAACCCCAAATTTGGTGTGCAAACCCAGTGGAACTACAACATATCCAAGGGGGATATCCATGGGGTTCCTAGCACTAAGTGGCCCCCGAGATACAGGGCCCCCAATTTCGGTTGGGAAAACGTCAAGCACTTTTCTGCAGCAGAGAATGACATTTTCCGAACCGACTTTGGGGCCCCGTATCTCGGGGCCACTTGGTGCTAGCGCAAAAAAAAATAAAATAAACACAGGAGGTGATCAAATACCACCAAAAGAAAGCTCTATTTGTGGACATAATTTTTGTGTCTACAGCGCAATTGTCAGTTCAAGCGACACAGTGCCGTATCGCAAAAAATGGCCTGGTCAATAAGAGGGAAAAATCTTCCGGTCTGTAAGTGGTTAAGCTGCAAAAAAATAAACATCTGACGCTGGTAAAAGCGGGTTCAAAAAAAAAAAAAAAAAACCCCTGTGTGCACGAGGCCGAAGAATGGCGAAAACACGTATAAAACTCACCGCACTGTACGGCGTGCCGACATGCAGAGATGCGAGCGCAGCCCGATAACCTCGCAGGGCTGGTTTGCGCCACATGCATCGCGTGCATTCTGTTGCAGCGCAGTCAAAAAATAAAAAAAATACGCTTGTCCAATCAAATTTAGCGGCGTCGGCTTACTGCGCTACGGCAGATGGCGAGGAAAAAAAAAAAAAAAAAAAAACTGCCGCACAGGAGGCGTGTGACCCCATATTTTACCATTGGGGCAAACAAATGAAAGGAGGGGGGGGTTTAAAAAAATACAGGACTGCGCGGCGGCGGGCGCGCCCGGGGGCAAGACGCCCCTAGGGTCCCTGGTGACAGGGGCTCTTTAAAAGGGTCACTGAGAGCAGTGCAGGTGCCCCCAGTGACACCACAGAGAGCTCCTGACACCTGCAGCAGTTCACAGGGGCTGAAAGTGCCCTTTGACCCCCCCCTTCCACAGCACCTACTTAGCTACATCCTCCCCCAACTTGCACCCACCTACCCCTTCCCCCACCACAGCCTGCACTCACCTCTGCCCAGCTGCAGCTGATCAGCTCCACTTCCTGGTTTCCCTGTACACGTGTCTGAGATACAGCCGGCGGCCCGCCCCTCCTGCACGCCACTGGCTGCCTGACCAAAGTCACCGCCCCCTGCTCACCTTCTACTGGCCGAGCGGCGTGTCACTCGCCGCTCGTGTTCATTTTGTAGGTTCTCGTTTGTGCTTTCCGCACAAGACTGAGGCGGGAGGGCGAGAAACAAAGACAAGAGTAGAGCAGAGGACACAAGAAGGAGGGGGGGATGTTATGGAAAATAAAATAAGCTGTCAGGGGTCCCTCTGATCTGCTGCCGTGTAAATGATTATATCATGTTCATGTTTTTATAAACAAAATGTAAAAAAAAAAAGTAGAATTGTTTTAACATAATAAAGTAGAGCTAAATGCAATTTTTTTAAATTATTTTTATTATTATTTTTTTGGATAGAATAAGGGAGGATTATAACCCTTGTTAGGTTTTCTCCCCCATCTGTGTCCCTTTAGGGGAGATTTCTCTTCATTTCCTGTCCCAAAACCACAACAGGAAATGAGAGGAAATCCCTCCAAAGTGAGGGAATCCCCAGTTGTCACCAGAACTGGTGTCCCCGGTCGAAGATTTTTCTTTATTTCCTGTCCCATAGCCAAAACAGGAAGTGAGAGGACATCCCTGCAAGGTTAGGGAATCCCCAGTTGTCACCAGAACTGGTGTTCCCAGTAGAAGATTTTTCTTCACTTCCTATCCTATAAACACAGCAGGAAGTTGGAAAATTCCCCAAAATGAGAGAAAATCCCACCAAAGTAAGGGAACCCCCAGTTGTCACCAGAACTGGTGTCGCCATTCAAAGATTTTTCTTTATTTCCTGTCCCATAGCCAAAACAGGAAGTGAGAGGACATTCCTCCGAATTGAGGGAATCCCGGGTTGTCACCAGAACTGGCGTCCCCAGTCAAAGATTTCCCTTCATTTTCTGTCCCACAACCAACATTAAGAGGAAAACCATCCAAAGTGAGGGAATCTTGGGGTGTCACCAGAACTGGTGTCCCCCATTGGAAGACTTCTTTTCATTTTCTCTCCCATGGCCAAAACAGGAAGTGAGAGGAAATCTCTCCAAAGTGAGGGAATCCCCAGTTGTCACCAGAACTAGTGTCCCCAGTCGAAGATTTTTCTTCATTTTCTTTCCCATAGACAAAGCAGGAAGTGGGGAAATCCCCCAAAATGAGAGGAAATCCCTCCAAAGTGAGGGAATCCCCGGTTGTCAGCAGAACTGGCGTCCCCAGTTGAAGATTTCCCTTCATTCCCTGTCCCATAGCCAAAACAGGAAGTGAGAGGACTTCCCTGCAAGGTTAGGGAATCCCCAGTTGTCACCAAAACTGGTGTGCCCAGTAGAAGATTTTTCTTCACTTCCTCTTCCTATTCCTATCCTATAAACACAGCAGGAAGTGGGAAAATCCCCCAAAATTAGAGGAAATCCCCCAAAATGAGAGGAAGTCCCTCCAAAATAAGGGAATTATTATTATTATTATTATACAGGATTTATATAGCGCCAACAGTTTGCGCAGCGCTTAACAAAATAAAGGCAGACATTACAATTACATTACAATTTGGTACAAGAGGAATCAGAGGGCCCTGCTCCTTAGAGCTTACAATCTAAAAATAAAGGGTCAATTGATACAAGAGGGAATAGCTGTGGGGGATGAGTTGATGGAGGAAGTAAAACAGTGTTAGTTAGAAGCAGGATAGGCTTCTTTAAAGAGAAAGGTTTTCAGGGATCGTCTAAAGATGGATAGATTAGGGTACAGTCGGACACATTGGGGTAGAGAGTTCCAAAGGATGGGAGAAGCTCTGCAGAAATCCTGGAGGCGAGCATGGGAGGAGGTGACAAGGGAGCTAGAGAGCAGGAGGCCTTGGGAGGACCGAAGAGAGCGGCTTGGTTGGTATTTTGGTACTAGGTCAGTGATGTAGCTGGGGGCAGAGTTATGGATGGCTTTGTAAACTATTGTTAGTACTTTGAATTTTATTCGTTGGGTGAGTGGAAGCCAGTGGAGGGATTTGCAGAGAGGGGTGGAGGACACTGAATGGTTGGTAAGGTGGATGAGTCTTGCAGCGGCATTCATTATGGACTGAAGGGGGGAGGAGTCTATGTAAAGGTAGTCCAATGAGGAGGGAGTTGCAGTAGTCGAGGCGAGAAATAACCAGGGAGTGAGTTAGAAGCTTGGTGGTGTCATTCGTTAAAAAGGGCCGTATTCTGGAAATGGTGACAACCGGGGATTCAGGGAATCCCCGGTTGTCACCAGAGCTAGTTATGAACCAATTATGATGGGCAAGCTTAGGGGACCCTACGCCCAGCAGTCACTTGCTTGTCAAAATCACTGCCGCTATCAATGCACCTGTCAGACTTGCGGCCGGGGCAGCCAGCTGCCTGTCATTGATTTCAGCAGGCTGCTTGCACAGATCTCTGGTCACCCTGCGTGGGTGAAGAATGCCCTGCACACGGGTGTATGGATCAGTAAATTAGGCCATCAGTGGCGGCCCGCAGGGGCGCCCCCCCATCCATGCGTCCGGACCCCTAATCTACATGCAGGGCGCCGGACGCATGGATTCCAATTTTCAAAAAGGGTGGGCTCGGGGCGCAGAGCACTACGCCCCAAGCACACCCACTTGTGTGACAATAGCGAATGAAAATTCGCTGTTGTCTTCCTGATTCTCCTTCCAGGCCAATCACCCAATTGGCCTGAACAGTGAGGCGATTAGATTGTCCACCTAGGAGGAGGAGGGAGGAGAGGCATGGCGCACGGCGGAGAGGAGGGAGGAGAGGCATGGCGCACGGAGGAGAGGAGGGAGGAGAGGCACGGCGCACGGAGGAGAGGAGGGAGGAGAGGCACGGCGCACGGAGGATAGGAAGGAGGAGAGGCACGGCGCACGGAGGAGAGGAGGGAGGAGAGGCACGGCGCACGGAGGAGAGGAGGCAGGAGAGGCATGGCGCACGGAGGAGAGGAGGGAGGAGAGGCACGGCGCACGGAGGATAGGAAGGAGGAGAGGCACGGCGCACGGAGGAGAGGAGGGAGGAGAGGCACGGCGCACGGAGGAGAGGAGGCAGGAGAGGCACGGCATGATGCAGGGGAGAAGGAGACGCACGGGAAGCCGCCACCCGCAGGAGCGCTGCCCGCAACCTAGATGGGGTCAGTGTGGGGCCGACCGACTGCGGGGGGTGACGGAAGGTGCCGTTGACCTGACCGACTGGGGTCGGGGGGTGGCACCCCCCCAAAAGATATACCACCAGCCGCCACTGTGTATTCTGTACGCCCTCTTGCAGCTGTGTGCATGAAGCCTCAATAATCCGACCGCGTCTAAACGCATGCATAAACGCGTAAAGGCGGATCAATTTAAACACAGGAGAACTAATCTGGAAAGCACCTTAATCTGCCCCCCGTCACACAGATTTCTATTTTCTCTAAACATAAGTAACCAGAACGTGCCTAAATGCAAGTGCGAATTATACGATTTATAATGCATTTAGAGATGTCCTATAAACGCATGGATGTCCCTGCCTGTGTGACTGAGGCCTTAGTCCTCCTCCTGTACGCACACACACACACACGCGCCCGCCTCATCTCCTCCTAGCAATTACACGCCAATTATCGGCTTGTAAGCGGGCCGCTCCCTGTTATCAGGAGAGAGCCCTTTCCAAATTGCTTGCTTATCTGCGGCGCTCTCTGTACGAGGAGGAACTTAACACGTAACGTGCTGTTAATTGCCGGGACTTTATCTTCTTACGCCACATTTCCTGGAGGTCTCAGCCTGAATTTCCTGCGTCTTCTCAGAGTGACGGGGCATAACCCGCCACGCGCCAAATCCCATTAACTGGAGATTGAGTTTAGGCCTTTGTGGAAACTTTCGCGGCTAAATTTGCGGTAACAATAATGCCGACGCTTAGAAAAGTAGGATGCTGTCAAATGTGAAGCGTTGCGTCGCGGCAAAACCGGCTGAGATAACGCCAAATTTTACTTTTCGCTGCTGAAATGACGCCGCCCGTCGTAGAGAATTTGGCAGATGAAAGTCAGACGCTTCTTTTTATTTAAAGCAGAAATCCAAGATTTATCCAACTACATAAAACTGTTACATTGTTACATAGTGTGTGTGTTTATGTTGCTACCGTCCGAGTTCCATATCCCTGTCCATTGTGTTCACTGAGAAACTGATTTTATGAACTTATCTACACTCCCCACTGACACCAACTGTGGTAGGGAGTTCCACATCCTTACCTACACTCCCCACTGACACCAACTGTGAAAGGGGGTTTCACATCTTTACCGCTCTAACAGTAAAGAATCCATGACACATTATAAGATCGAACTGCTTCTCATCCGTCACTGTGTGGCTGCATGTCTTCATTAGAGACCCTAGGATAAATAGTTTCCTCCCAATGATACATTCACTATTTAAAGATTTGTATATCGTAACTGTATCCCCTCTTAAGTATCTCTTCTCCTGGAGAATAAGTTTAATGTTTGTAGTCATTCCTCATAGCTGAGGTCTTTCATCCCCCAAAACTGAGGTACTCCATTCCAGCTTCTATAACTGAGGTACTCCATCCCCCATAACTGACTTCCTCTATCCCCCATAACTGAGCACCTACATCCCCCATACCTGAAATCCTCCACCCCCTCCCCATAACTGTGGTCCTCCATCCCCATAACTGAGCTCCTCCATCCCCATAACTAAGCTCCTCCATCCCCTCATGGCTGAGCTCCTCCATCCCCCATAACTAAGCGCCTCCATCGCCTCATTGCTGAGCTGCTCCTCCATCCCCCATAACTAAGCTCCTCCATCCCCTCATGGCTGAGCTCCTCCATCCCCCATAACTAAGCGCCTCCATCGCCTCATTGCTGAGCTGCTCCTCCATCCCCCATAACTAAGCTCCTCCATCCCCTCATTGCTGAGCTCCTCCATCCCCCATTACTAAGCTCCTCCATCCCCTCATGGCTGAGCTCGTCCATCCCCCATAACTAAGCTCCTCCATCCCCTCATTGCTGAGCTTCTCCATCCCCCATAACTAAGCTCCTCCATCCCTTCATTGCTAAGCTCTTCCATGCCCCATAGCTGAGGTTTTCCGTCCCCCATAACTAAGGTCCTCCACCCCCCCACCCCCCCATAACTAAGCTCCTCCATCCCTTCATTGCTGAGCTCTTCCATGCCCCATAACTGAGGTTTTCTGTCCCCCATAATTGAGGTCCTCCACCCCCCCATAACTAAGCTCCTCCATCCCTTCAATTGCTGAGCTCTACCATGCCCCATAACTGAGATCCTCCACACCCTTCCCCCCCATAACTAAGCTCCTCCATCTCTTCATTGTTGAGCTCTTCCATGCCCCATAGCTGAGGTTTTCCGTCCCCCATAACTAAGGTCCTCCACCCCCCATAACTAAGCTCCTCCGTCCCTTCATTGCTGAGCTCTTCCATGCCCCATAACTGAGGTCCCCCATAACTGAGATCCTCCACACCCTCCCCCCCATTACTGTGGTCCTCCATCCCCCGTAACTGAGCTCCTTCATCCCTTCATTGCTGAGCTCCTCCATTCCCTATAACTGAGGTCCTCCATTCCTCCTTCATCTCCCATAATTAAGCTCCTCCATCCCTTCATTGCTGAGCTCCTTCATCCCCCATAACTGAGCTCCTCCATCCCTTCATAACCAAGGTCCTCCATTCACCGTAACTGAAGTCCTCCATTCCCCCTAACTGAGGTCCTCCATTACCCCCAACTTAGGCCCTCCAGCAACTTTAATTGAGGCCCTCAATCCCCAATAACTGAGGTCCTCCAGACCCCTATTAGCTCTGTTGTCCTTCTCTGGACACTCCAGTTCCAGTACATCCTTGCTTTGGACTGGTGACCAGAACTGGATGGCATACTCAAGAAGATGTGCCTAAACAAGAGTTTTGTGGTAGAAGTATAGTTTTACCTCTGGAGTATGTCCCCTTTTTAACGCATGCTAATAGTCTCCTGGCCTGGCTTGCTGCAGCTTGGCGTTGCATTCTATTGCTGAGTCTATGGTCTACTATCTATGATCTACATAAGGTAGATGAATCCTGCACGGTGCCCATGGCTCTCTTTTATCAAGGACATTGGAAAGTCCCGGGAGACAACGACTTGCTGCATCATCTCCCCTGTCTCTCCTAAGATAGAACCGTCCATTCAGCCCTTTATGATGCTCCATGACCATGCTGTGAACTTAGCACCTCAGTCGGGTATCAGAACAGGGAGAAAAGTATCTTCCAGGGACTGGAACTGCCCAAAAGTGCCATCGTTTTGGTTTCTTTAGCTATTATACACAGTATTGGTGCTGGCGGATGAAACAACATCGCCCAGCAGGACACCAGTCATCCATCACACTCAGAAGTTTTTTGGATGCTGTGGCCACTGTAGTTCTTAGAAGGTGCAGAAATCAAGAGTGAGGACAATAGTGAGCCAGGTAAGTATTAATTCTTTTTTTTTTTTTTTACAGGTGTTTTTCTTAATTTAGTAAATGGTATTAAGCTACTTTTGTTCTGATGTATGCTGACATCCATTGATGGTGGGGTAAGCTGGATGACCAACCGACACTGAACCCGACACACCAGCCGCCACTGGTCTCTACAACTTATTTACTTACGTGATTTGGCATCTCCCCTCCTGTTTAGTGCTTGTTTGTTCACTCCTAGCTAGGGCATTCCCTGTTGAATCCATGTTCACTTAGTACATAAAGGAGGACTCAAACAATCCAGTGATACACATGCTTCCTTTCATCATTTAACCCACATTTAATGACCCCTGGACCTCCTATATCAACCTGCAGGAGATACTTAGACACCATCCTCAGATGGCCAGATGACCCATCCCAGCGGTTCCTTTCAATTGCAGCATTACATACCCCTGTTTCCCAGTCCCATACTAGTGGATGCATCCGCTCCTGATGACGTTTTTTAATTAATATGAAATGTGTCAAGCATTGACAGGATGCAACCATGTTTTAGCCAATCATTATTGTATTCCTTTCTACCTGATGCTGGCTGCTGGGAGGATATTTAGGTCCTCCCCTACTAGTGTTTTTCGCTCCAATTTGTTGTGTGCTGATGCTTGGATGGATTTTGGTTTACTGTAAATAAATCTTACTATTAAATTCCTATGGTCTGGTTTCCTGTGTGTAGCTACGCAGATAGGGCCACCCGGTGCTGTTTCCTGACAATGGGACATTTTGCCAGTCTTTAGTGAGGTTGTTATTTTGTTAATTTGCCATACTGTCAGGGCTGGGCTCAGCCATTCCTTCACTGAGCTGGCCACTCAGCTGTCGGCTAATTGCCAGCTCCTATATCTCCACAGTTACTCAGCTGTTGATGATATCCTGCTCGTCAGTCCTGCCTACTTAAGCCGTCTAGTCCAGAGGAGCTCTGCCTTCGCCTTGGTCACATCACAGAAACTATCTCCTGCGGTCCTGTTCAAGACTTGCTTTGCTGACATCCCTTCTGGCTCCAGATCCCGCTTGCTGTTCCACTACATTGAACCCTGACTTCTGGCTTGGCTGACTATCCGTTCCGGTTACTGAACTTTGGCTATGTTTTGACTACGTTTGTTTCTTTTTACTTTTATTATTTAACAAGTGTGATTTAACTGTACTTCTGTCTCGGCCTGATTTCATGGTTTCTGACACATACATCTGGTTGCTGTTGTATTGCATTTTTGTCTAACCCACCCTTTACAGTGCTTTTGCCCAATGAAAGGTTCCAGGATGTGTTGTTGGTCAATCAGGTCCAGGTCAGGTCATAACTGGTACAGGGCAGGAGGACTCAAACAATCCAGTGATACACATGCTTCCTTTCATCATTTAGCCCACATTTAATGACCCCTTGACCTCCAATGTCAATGTGCAGGAGATACTTAGACACCATCCCCAGATGGCCAGACGACCCATCCCAGCGGTTCCTTCCAATTGCAGCATTACATTCCCCTGTTTCCCAGTCCCATACTAGTGGATGCATTCGTTCCTGATGAAGTGATTTAATTAACATGAAATGCGTCAAGCATTGACAGGATGCAACCATGTTTTAGCCAATCATTATTGTATTCCTTTCTACCTGATGCTGGCTGCTGGGAGGGTATTTAGGGTCCTCCCCTACTAGTGCTTCTCGCTCCAATTTGTTGTGGGCTGATGTTTGGATGGATTTTGGTTTACTGTAAATAAATCTTACTATTAAATTCCTATGGTCTGGTTTCCTGTGTGTAGCTACGCAGGTAGGGCCATCCAGTGCTGTTTCCTGACAATGGGACATTTTGACAGTCTTTAGTGAGGTTGGTATTATGTTAATTTGCCATACATCTGGTTGCTGTTGTATTGCATTTATGTCTAACCCACCCTTTACAGTGCTTTTGTCCAATGAAAGGTTCCAGGTGTGTTGTTGGTCAATCAAGTCCAGGGTAGGTCATAACTGGTACAGGGCAGGAGGACTCAAACAATCCAGTGATACACATGCTTCCTTTCATCATTTAGCCCACATTTAATGACCCCTGGACCTCCAATATCAACCTGCAGGAGATACTTAGACACCATCCTCAGATGGCCAGACGACCCATCCCAGTGGTTCCTTCCAATTGCAGCATTACATACCCGTTTCCCAGTCCCATACTAGTGGATGCATCTGCTCCTGATGACGTTTTTTAATTAACACGAAATGCGTCAAGCATTGACAGGATGCAACCATGTTTTAGCCAATCATTATTGTATTCCTTTCTAACTGATGCTGGCTGCTGGGAGGGTATTTAGGGTCCCTTCCCTACTAGTGCTTCTCAAATTGGAGCAATTTGTTGTGGGCTGATGTTTGGATGGATTTTGGTTTACTGTAAATAAATCTTACTATTAAATTCTTATGGTCTGGTTTCCTGTGTGTAGCTACGCAGATAGGGCCACCCGGTGCTGTTTCCTGACGATGGGACATTTTGCCAGTCTTTAGTGAGGTTGGTATTATGTTAATTTGCCATACATCTGGTTGCTGTTGTATTGCATTTATGTCTAACCCACCCTTTACAGTGCTTTTGCCCAATGAAAGGTTCCAGGTGTGTTGTTGGTCAATCAAGTCCAGGGTAGGTCATAACTGGTACAGGGCAGGAGGACTCAAACAATCCAGTGATACACATGCTTCCTTTCATCATTTAGCCCACATTTAATGACCCCTGGACCTCCAACCTGCAAGAGATACTTAGACACCATCCTCAGCGACCAGCATCATACCCCCACCTCATTCTGATTCGAAACGTTGGACCAGAACTGCACCTAGCACTGAAATAGTTACTGTTCCTCATTGTCTTCTCTCGGCCTCTCAGGCTGTCCCTGTTCCATGTCCCAGTTTCACCAGAACGTTGAGGCGCTGTCGCTGCACATCCTCAGACTAGGGTTGTCGGGCCGTGCTGCATTAATTAGCGCTCCCAAATCTCCTTCTTAGGGAAGAAAAAGAGCAAGGGGACAGGCAGAGATTAATTGGGGCCTGCAGGGCTGCTCAGACTGAAAGGGTCAGGATTGGGTTAGTTTGAAAATCCCCCCCCCCCCCCCCCCCCCCCCCCCCCCGTGAGACAGAACAGAAAAAATAAGGAAATCATAAGACTGGAAAAAGAACAATAGATGAAGCGGAAAACATTCGAGGGGATGAAACAGAATGGGCTCTGTTAAACTCATCGCTTACGTCTGATCAGTAGGGGTAAACAATGGTATAAGGCAAATTGGAGGTCATTAATGGAAAGGGCAGACGGGATAAAATACTGCGCTGGGATGTAGGGCCGTCTTAATAGCATCATGGGCCCCTGGGCTAAGTAATGCACCGGGGGCCCAGGGGCCCCAATTTACGCACCTACTCAAGAATTAGTTAGATAGAATTAAACATATATTTATTAGTACTTTCAATAAAATGGATTTTAAACAATATAAAAAGCATTCGATGAATCAAAGACTAATTAACACAAAGGGCACAGTAAAGGGGTGGAGGCAGAAGGGCACAGTACAGGGGGTTCAGGAGGGCACAATACTGGGATCAGGAAGGCACAGCACAGGTTCCAGGATGTTGCTCAGGAAATTGCCATCCTAGGACAGTTTAGTAAAAAGCTTGACTGGTCTAGCAAATCCAGGACTATCATTGGGCCCCCTATGCACCTGGGGCCCCTGGGCAGTGCCCAGGGGTGCCCATGCATTAAGACAGACCTGCTGGGAGGCTAAAAAGAACCTGTCACCACAGAAATATGGGGGGCTGGCATTGCTGCTGACTTGTTTTTGAAGATGCAAATGCTTCACTCTGGTCATGCTGGTCTGGCTTACCTGCCAGGTGATGCTGTAAGTACAAGCATCTTCCAGGGCAGTGACTGGCCAGATATTAACCTCTTCCGGACCGCCTTCCGCACATTTCCTGCGCCAAGGCGGCCCGGCTGCGTGAAACTCACGAGAGGCGTGAGAGGCGCTTGCACGCGCTGATTGGACAGAGGGGGAGCCAATCAGCGGGTCCGACGGACACGTTGTCCACCGGCCACCCGCAATCATTCCCCAGAGAGGCAGAACGGCAATCTGCCTATGCAAATCGCCGTTATGACAGGGGAGGACCTAGAGATCTTGTGACCGTGTAGCAGGAACACGGATCTCTGTGTTATCCCAGTCAGAGCAATCCCTACACAATTAGAAAGCAACCCCCTAGGCACACACTTGGGGGTCGCCCCTGGTGTTAACCCCTTCCCTGCCAGTGTCATTAGTACAGTGACAGTGCATATTTTTTAGCACTGATCACTATATTAGTGTCACTGGTCCCCAAAAAAGTGTCAGTTAGGTGTCCGATTTGTTCGCCGCAATGTAACAGTCCCACTGAAAAATTGCTGATCGCCGCCATTACTAGTAAAAAAACAAATAAATGGAAACTCCATAAAAATATTCCATCATTTGTAGACGCTATAACTTTACTAGACGCTATAAGACGCTAAAAATATTCCATCATTTGTAGACGCTATAACTTTTGCGCAAACCAATGAATATACACTTTGAAGGAAGGGACTCTGGAGTGATGACTTTGTGCTGATTGGGATGTTTATGCATGGGGGACCTCAGATAAATAAGGGGTGACTTTTATGTGATGGGGACCCTCATGAAAAGGGGGCTTCTGATGAATATTGGAGACTCTGGTGTGATGGAGGACTCATGTGTGGGTGGCCTCTAAAGTATAGGGGTGACTTTTATGTGATGGGGACTCCTATGAAAAGGAGGCTTCTGATGAATATGGGGGACTGTGGTCTGATGGAGGACTCATGTGTGGGTGGCCTCTGATGTGTAAGGGGGAACTTTTATGTGATGGGGACTCTCATGAAAGGGGGGCTTCTGATGAATATGGGAGACTCTCTTTTTTTCACAATAAAAACTAAAATCAAAAAGCAAAAATGGCATGCTGCAGGCACTCGCTGTCCACAGTGTAAAAATCAGTTTCAGCACCATGGATAGCAATTGTTGGCAAACAAATAAATGGGCTCCTGTTTTATAGATTTAGACAAATGATTCTCACAAAGATTCACCCAAAGCCATTCCTGCACTATCAAGCTTTACCATGGCAAGATTTGATCCAACAAGATTTGCCCAGTGATTGCTGCCCAATACATAGATGTACCACCCTCTAGTGTGCTAGATGTGGTATGGCTAGAGTTTTGGTAGAGTAGATACATTTCCAGGCTTGGCTGGCAGCCAAGTCTGGGTGTGTTTTGATCTGGGTCTGGGAGTGACTCAGGGCAGAGCTGGGTGACTCACAGGCAGCATCACCAAGACCTCCCACTTATTTCCTGAAAATTCTCGAATCTTCTGAAAAGGAAGGAGGAGAGGAGAGGCGGACAGTGGAGCTACCTGGGGTGTTCTGAGGATCCCTGACCAATCCCCACCCTGGATTGGCAGGAAGCAGGCCTCCTTAAACACTCAGGGTCAGCCCAGCTGGAGAGGAATTGTTCGGGTGGAAGCTGGAGATTGAGTGCTATGGTTGTCGCCCTTTGAAGAAACTGATCACTACACTCTGTATGTTGGGCTTTATATGATATACTCCTGACCACTGCACTCCATGTACATTATATCAGGGGCGGCTCGTCCATTAAGGGCGCACGGGTGCCACTCCCCCTATCACTGTGTCCGTCCCCTTTGCAGAAAGCTAAATGCTTGGATTCCAATAGGGGGGTGTTTTCTTGAAGCACCTGATTAGAGGCTCTAATAAGCTTCAAAATAGGACGGGCTTGGGGCGCAGAGCACTGCGCTACAAGCCCACCCAGGTGTGTTACAATAGCAAATGAAAATTAGCTACTATAACACTGATCCTCCTCCAGCCAATCAGGAAGCGGGTCTTGAGACCCCTCACCCGATTGGCTGAAAGGACAGGCGATCCTATTGGATGCCTAGGGGTAGGGGAGGAGCTGCATGGCGGAAGCCGCAGTGATGGAGGAGAGAACACAGGAGCCGCTGCCTGCTGCCCGATGCCCGCCGCCCACTAAACCTAGACAGCGAGTGAGCGGGGAAGGAGGTGCTTTGGGGGAGGTTGTTTGCCGCCCCCCTAAAAAAAAACACCAGCTGCCACTGCATTATATATTTCTGTCCACTACACTCAATATGTTGGGCTTCATATGGCATACACCTGACCAATGCACTCTACATTATATACTCCTGACCACTACACTCTGTATCTTGGGCTAGATATGATATACTCCTGACCACTGCAATCTAGATACTCTATATACACCTGAAGTTCTTCTTTATGCCGTGTACACACGGTCGGAATTTCCGATGGAAACAGTCCGATGGGAGCTTTTCAACAGATTTTCCGACCGTGTGTATGCCCATCGGTCTTTTTCTGTCGGAATTCCCGACGGACTTTGGATTGAGAACCTGTTCTCAATTTTCCGACGGAAAACCTTTCTATAGGATTTTCCGATCGTGTGTATGCAATTCCGACACGCAAAATTCCGACGCATGCTCGGAAACAATTCGACGCATGCTCGGAAGCATGAAACTTCCCTTTTATAGTGCAGTCGAACGTGTTTTATGCCGCTGTGTTACTGACCGTCGGAATTTGGTGTGACTGTGTGTAGGCAAGACAGTTTCAGCGAAATTCCATCGGAATTCCGACGGGAAAACCATCAGAGCTTTTTCCGACGAGAATTCTGCGGCATTAGACTTTGGCTGATGTAGAACAATATACGTAATGGGAGACTTTCATTTTAATAATAGGAGTGTCCTGAGGTTTATGTGTGTCTGTTAGACTTTGGCTTCAGTAGGAAAAGCATATGTAATGGGAGATTTTCATTTTTATAATAGGAGTGTTCTGAGGTTTATGTGTGTCTGTCTGTAAAGCTGGCCATACACGGGTCGAATTTCGAAAGATCTTTCTTTCGAAAATCTTATCCAAGAATTTTCGTATGAATTTCGCACAATTAGTGGGCTGCAGCAACGGCCGATTTTCGTGGGGCCATCGAATTAAAAAAATCCAACATGTTGGAAATTTTTTTTAAAAACTAACGATTTTTGAACCAATGATGGGAGAATCGTGCGAGAAATGTAATCGAAAAAGAAATGCGCATGTGCAAGAAAAGAAGATTCCCGGAAAGAAAAGAAGATTCCCAGACAAGAAAATTCTTTTCTATAGGAACATGAGGTGAAATTGAAGGTTTGGTTAGTCGAATTTCGAAATCAATGGTGGCACCATTGAATCACAAAATGCACGAATTTTCTGATTTTCAAAAGAAAGATCTTTCGAAATTCGACCCGTGTATGGCCAGCTTTAGACTCTGGCTTGTGACAGAGTCAGAAAGCATATATTGTGGGTAGGAGAGTGGCATACTGTAAGTGTAATATACAGGGAGTAGGCTCAACTATATTCTCTGCAACAGCTTTGGGTCACACCCACTTCCCACTGGTCACACCCACATTTTGTGCAGTGCATTCTACCCCTTTAAAAATCGTCCCTCTTTGTCAAGTCCATAGGGTGGGAGGTATGCATAGAGCGAATCTTGCCAGGAAAACTGTAAGAATCGAGCCAAAACCTTTACTCATGAGCTGACCATTCTACTGACACCATGCATTTACCGCCATTATCAATGATTCCCTCCAGTGATTGGCTATCCACATTTCCCATAATGCCTCTGGTTGCTGCAGGCAATGGGTGCTCTTTTTCCCTCCTTCCCACGTCTTGCGGCGATCGTTCTCTGATTGTAGACTCCGCTCTTCCCTCATTTCTTCGGCTGTCTGCGATGTTCTGCTGAACCTGTGACAGGAGATAAATATGTACAAATAGCCACTTTAAGGACGATCGTATAGCAAAGAGCCAATTACACTAATAGGAAGCAGCTTGACCAGCTAAAAGCACTGAACCTTTTACCAGGAGCGTCCCGGGAGACGTGCGCGCCCAGCCTTAGCATGCTGGGGACCTGAGTGGAGGATGAATGGCGTCATCTGAAACAACCCGGATACAAATGATGATGGAGAGGCATTACCGGGGATGAGGAACGATCCGAGCTGGGCAAATCTCTACCGTGCTATGTCCAATTTACCTGACCTGCACACACCTGTTTTACTGCACCAAAATCTGTGTAATGTTATAGGCCAACTCCAGCCAAAACATTTGTTGAGTCATGAATAAGGCCAGTTTGGCTGAAACGCGTCGAAAATTGGTGGCTGTTATTTGTTACCGGCCAATAAACACAAGGTTGCTGTGTATACACCGGAGTGCCGGCTTTTCTTTGCTTATACGGATTGTGTGGGTGGGGAGTCAGCTGCCTCTGCCAGAGCACCGACAATAAAGCTGCATTATAACACTGAGAGGTATCAGCACCGACTTTCATGTATTAAAACGTTTGTTAGGTTTTAAATCTGAAATCCGGGATAATAAATCCATTCATAATGTGTATTTCTTCCAGATCTGTGCAGTAATCCAGTGCGAGACTTCCTGTAATAAAGACCACTCACTGCTGCCCTCTCTCCTTGTGCAGGAGGACTGGTCTTGACTCCTCCCCCTCCTGTCATTTCCTGTCTTGGGAGGAGCCTGCTGGGCCCCTCCCACAACTCTGCTCTCTTTCCTTGTGCAGGGGGACTTGTCTTGTCTCCGCCCCCCTCCTGTAGTTTTCTGTAGTGGGTGGAGCCTGCTGGGTCCCTTCCACAGCTCTGCTCTATCTCCTTGTGCAGGAGGACTGGTCTTGTCTCCTCCCCCTCCTGTCATTTCCTGTCTTGGGAGGAGCCTGCTGGGCCCCTCCCACAACTCTGCTCTCTTTCCTTGTGCAGGGGGACTTGTCTTGTCTCCGCCCCCTACTCTAGTTTTCTGTAGTGGGTGGAGCCTGCTGGGCCCCTCTCACAGCTCTGCTCTCTGTCCTTGTGCAGGGGGACTGGTCTTGTCTCCGCCCCTCCTGTAGTTTTCTGTGGTAGGTGGAGCCTGCTGGGCCCCTCCCACAGCTCTGCTCTCTCTCCTTGTGCAGGGGGACTGGTCTTGTCTCCGCCCCCTCCTATAGTTTTCTGTAGTGGGTGGAGCCTGCTGGGCCCCTCCCACAGCTCTGCTCTCTCTCCTTGTGTAGGGTGGCTGGTCTTGTCTCCGCCCCCTTCCTGTAGTTTTCTGTAGTAGGTGGAGCCTGCTGGGCCCCTCCCACAGCTCTGCTAGCTCTCTTTGTACAGGGTGACTGGTCTTGTCTCCGCCCCCGCCTGTCATTTTCTGCAGGCGGCCTGTCGGTGGATAGAGCCTTCCGGTGATCCTGGTGATCCTACCAGTCTTCCCTGGTTCCTCCTCCCCCAGTCATCAGCATGTTAGTGACATTTTTAGCTAAAATCTTACTGTTTTGATTGCATACTGTACCTCAGTGGCGGCCTGTCCATTAGGGGTGCTTGGGTGCCCCCCCCATCCATGCGTCCGGCCCCCTGATCTGCATGCAGGGTACCGGATGCATGGATTCCAATGAGTGGGTGGGGGGGTTTAAAGCACGTGATTAGAACCAGAGGCTCTAATAGGCTTCAAAAAAGGTGGTCTCGGGGCGCAGAGCATTGCGCTCGAAACCCACCCAGTTGTGTGACGTTAGCGAATTAATATTCGCTATTGTAACACTGAATCTCCTCCCGGCCAATCAGGAAGGGGGTCATGAGACCCGTCGCCCAGTGTTGCCAACCTAACAGATTGAAATTTACTGACACAACACCCAAAATTGACTGGCACTGTCAAGTTTTTACTGGCATATCTAAAAGTTACAAAATGACAGTTTTAAGTGAAAATTTCAGTATTTAGGCTACAAATACAATATGCAATTAGCAAAGTAGAGAAAAGCAGATAAAGGCATTGTTAGGGGGAGTCCTGTGATCTCTGCGAGAGGTAATAAATACCTGGCAGCGTTACAATGACCAGTGGCGTCGCTATGGGGGTACGGGGGGTGCGGCCCGCACATGGGTGACACCCGCCGGAGGGGTGAAACCTCTCCCGCCATTTACAAGAGCCGCGTCACTGCTGTCATTCTCTCAAGCGGGAGCCATCTGCTCCCACCCTCTGTTCAGACCTGCTGTGTTTGCAGCCCTCCGGACTGTCTATGGATGGTAAGACAGGAGGATGAACAAAGAGGGGGCAATGTGGGGGGGGGGGAGCTGAGGATAGTAATGGGGCATTGGATGGGGGAAGTTTAAGATAGTAATGGGGCACTGGGGGGAGCTGAAGACAGTAATGGGGCGCTGGGGGGGGGGGGACTGAGGACAGCAATGGGGCCCTGGGGGAGGGCTAGCAACAGTAATGGGGAGCTGGGAGGGGGAGCTGAGGACAGTAGAGGGGCGCTGGGGGGGGGGGGAACCTGAGCATAGTAATGGGGCACTAGGGGGGGAACCTGAGCACAGTAATGAAGTGCTGGGGGGGGAACCTGAGCACAGTAATGGGGCACTGGGGGGAAGTTTAAGACAGTAATGGGGAACTGGGGGTAACTGAAGACAGTAATGAGTAATGGGGCGCTGGGGGGGGGGGACTAAGGACAGCAATGGGGCCCTGGGGGGGGCTAGCAACAGTAATGGGGAGCTGGGAGGGGGAACTGAGGACAGTAATCAGGCGCTGGGGGGGGAACCTGAGTACAGTAATGGGAGGTGGGGGGGAGCTGAGGACAGTAATGGGGCACTGGGGGGGGGCTGAAGACAGTAATGGGAGGTGGGGGGGGAGACTGAGGACAGTAATGGGGCACTGGGGGGGGCACTGAGGACAGTAATGGGGCACTGGGGGGGGGGAAACTGAGGACAGTAATGGGAGGCGGGGGGAGCTAAGGACAGCAATGGGGCACTGGGGTGGAGCTGAGGACAGTAATGGGGCACTGGGGGGAGCTGAGGACAGTAATGAGGCACGGGGGGGGGCTGAGGACAGTTTTGGGGCGCTGGGGGGAAACCTGAGCAAGGTAATGGGGCACTGGAGGGGAGTTCAAGATAGTAATGGGGCACTGGGGGGGAACTGAAGACAGTAACTGGGCATGGGGGGATCTGAGGACAGTAATGGGGCACTGGGGGGGGGGACTGAGGACAGTAATGGGGACCTGGGAGGGGGGGCCTGAGCAACAGCAATGGGGCGCTGGGGGGGAACTGAGGACAGTAATGGGGTGCTGGGGGGAAACCTGAGCACAGTAATGGGGCACTGGGGGGGAGCTGAAGACAGTAACTGCGTGCTGGGGGGGGGGACTGAGGACAGTAATGGGGCGCTGGGGGGGAGTTCAAGGCAGTAATGGGGCACTGAGGGGTAGCTGAAGACACTAATTGGGCACCGGGGGGGAGCCGAGGACAGTAATAGGACGCTGGGGGGGGACCTGAGCAACAGTAATGGGGTGCTGGGGGGGAGCTGAAGACAGTAATTTCAGCGCTGGGGGGGAACTGAGCACATTAATGGGGCGCTGGGGGGGATTTGAAGACAGTAATGGGGCACTGGGCAGGAACTGAGGACAGTAATGGGGCTTGGGGGGGGGGGGGATGAGGACAGTAATAGGGTTACTGAGGAGGACATTAATGGGGGACTGAGGACAGAAATGGGGTCATTGAGAACATTATTGGGGTACTAAGGACAGTAATAGGGGCCTGAGGACAGTAATTGGGTCGCTGAGGATATTAATGGGGGGGGGTCTGAGGACAATAATGGGATTGCTGAGGACTTTATTGGGGGGGGACTAAGGACAGTAATAAGGGGAGAGCCTCGCCGATACACCAGCCTGCTCAGTGCCCTACTGGGTAAGGGGGCGCTCCGGGTGACACCACTGACAATGACACATAATGTATCCTTTATTCCATTACCAGGAATACTCCCATCTACTGTAAGCCCGGGTTCCCTTTAAATGATCTCCTGGCAGGTGAGAGGTTAATTTTCGCACACACATGCGTTTGCACTCAGGAGCCGAGCGTACACAGACACACAGACCACTAATGAACATAAATGCTTCACTAGCGCGGAACTCTAAAAATCCTATGCAGAGAATAAATGGTAATTGGTTTCCATAGAAATTACCAGATGTGATTGCCGTGGGTTCGCGCCTGGAAATTTCCGGGATATTTCAGCTTCATTAATGGTAGGTGGGAGCGCTTACCGCTATTTAACATCTTAAAGCAAACTCGCCATTGGCCCCAAACACACAGGCCTGCCATTGGCGACCTGCTTCTGGAAATGCTGGTTGCCTGGCTGTCATGCTGATCCTCTGACTTCAGTACTTCCTGGGCCATTGACTTCCGGCCCGCATGAAATACGCACTCACCGGCCACCTGTTCAATTACTTGGTAACACAAATTGCTAATCAGCCAATCACATGGCAGCAACTCAATGCATTTAGACATCTAGATGTGGTGAAGAGGACTTGCTGAATTTCAAACCGAGCCTCAGAATGGGGAAGAAAGGGGGTTTAAGTGACTTTGAACGTGGCATGGTTGTTGGTGCCAGGCGGGCCGGTCTGAGTATTCCTGGGATTTTCACACACAACCATCTCTCAGGTTTGCAGAGAATGGTGGGAAAAACGATAAAATATCCAGCGGCAGTTGTGTGGAGGAAAGACGCCAAGCTTTGACGAAACGCGTAGAGTGAGAGACGCACTAATGACACTGCGAACGTGGAATCCCGGAAAGGACGGATGTTTTATATTTGCTGGCCGGCGGTTCGGTTTTAAGGCGTTTTAAACACTGACATCAGGGGATGACACAAAACAAGAATGCGGATTGGAAGATTTGACCTCGACTGAGCGGGGCTACACCAGCCCTATGCCCTGTTCAAGTGCCCTCTCAGTTCTGGGATGTTGCTGTGAATCAACACCACATCCTATGCGTTTCGTCATATTGATATCATCAGGGAAGGACACAGAACAAGAATGAGAATCAGGAGTTTTAACCTCTCTTGAGCAGAACTACACCAGCTCTATGCTCTCAGTCATGGGATACTGCATTGCATCCAAGCCACTCCCTATGCGTTTCGTCATCTTGATGCCATCAGGGAATGACACAGAAAAAGAATGAGGACCAGGAGTTTTGACTTATCATGAGTAGAGCTACAACTGCTCTATGCCCTGTGCAAGCGCCACTCTCAATTCCGGGATACTGCATAGCATCCAAGCCATGCCCTATGCGTTTCGTCATCTTTATGCCATCAGGGGATGACACAGGAAAAGAATGAGGATTAGGAGTTTTGACTTTTCTTGAGTGGAGCAACACCTGCTCTATGCCCTGTGCAAGCGCCACTCTCAATTCCGGGATACTGCATAGCATCCAAGCCACGCCCTATGCGTTTTGTCATCTTGATGTCATCAGGGGATGGCACAGAGCAAGAATGCGGATCTGAAACTTTGACCTCACCCAAGTGGGGCTACACTGACTCTATGCCCTGTGCAAGCGCCACTCTCAGTTCCGGTATACTGCACTGCATCAACGCCAAGCCCTACGCGTTATGTCATGTTGATGTCAAGGGAGGGCACGGAACTGTCAGGGCGGGGCTTAGCCCTTCCCAGCTCTGCTGTTGGCTAATTGCCAGCTCCTATCTCTCTCCACATTTACTCAGCTGTTGATGATATCCTGCTCTTCAGTCCTGCCTACTTAAAGTGGTTGTAATCCCTTACAGACCACTTTGACCTACAGGTAAGCCTAGATTTAGGCCTACCTGTAGGTCCAAGAAATATCTTCTTAACCTACACGGTTAAGGAGATATTTTACAAAAAAAAGGGCACCGCTGTCTACGGCGCATGCATGCCATAGACAACGGCGCAGGCACACTGGGCACACGGCAAGTGAAGATGAACATGCCGTCACTGACGGCTCCCGTGCTCATGCGCCGGAGTGACATCATCGTGCCTCCGGCCAATTACAGTGCGGGAGCCGCAGGACCCGGAAGTCACTCCGGGACACATGGCAGCGGTGGAAATGAAGAACAAGGACTGCTTCGGCGTCTTTGATCTCAGGTAAGTTATTCATAATGAGCTAGTATGCTATGCATACTAGCTCATTATGCCTTTGCCTTGCAGGGTTTATTTTTATTTGTTGTCTGGGTTAAATTCCTCTTTAAAACCCCTTTGCGCCCGTAGGGCGTCCAGGGACGTCCTTGACTTCCCCGGGGTATATCTGAATGATGCCTGCAGCTACAGACATCATTCAGATATTGCCGTTTTCAGCCGGCGATTCCCTGCACCATAAGAATGATCATAGCGGCTGTTCTGCCGCTTGATCGTTCTTACGGGCGACGGGAGGGGACGTCCCCCCCCTCCCGCTGCCCTCCGGTGCTTCTTCCGACTCACCGCTTCCATCGGTAAGTCGGACACAGGATCCGCCGGCCCCCGGATGGTGATCATAGAGATTTCCGGTGGACCAGATGGTCGCCGGAGTCTCTATGATCGTTCGGAGGCCGGACGCGATGTTATGGCGTCACGCCCGGCCTCTGCATTCAAATAACGGCGCCGCCTCCGTTGGGAAGCGGTGATCGTTTTTATTTTTTTATTTTATTTTAGGCTTCCCAGCCTAGAGGTGAGATGTGAGGTCTTATTGACCCCCATATCTCACTGTTAATAGGTCTGATCGTGTCATATTCCTATTACAAGGGATGTTTACATTCCTTGTAATAGTAATAAAAGTATTCAAATTTTTTTATTTTTTTTGTAAAGTGTCAAACTAAAAAAAATAAAAGTAAAATTAACAATAAGAAAAAAAACATTTTTTTTTAAAAGCGCCCTGTCCCCGTGAGCTTGTACGCAGAAGTGAACGCATACGTAAGCCCCGCCCACATATGAAAACGGTGTTCAAACCACACATGTGAGGTATCGCCGCGAACGTTAGAGCGAGAGCAATAATTCTAGCCCTCTTCTGTAACTCAAAACATGTAACCAGTAAAACATTTTAAAGCGTCGCCTATGGGGATTTTTAAATACCAAAGTTTGGCGCCATTCCACGAGCGCGTGCAATTTTGAAGCGTGACATGTTGGGTATCTATTTACTCGGCGTATCTTCATCTTTCACATTATGAAAAAAAAAAAATTGGGCTAACTTTACAGTTTTGTTTTTTTTTTTAAACATGAATTTTTTTTTTTTTTTTCTGAAAAAAAACGTGTTCGAAAAATTGCTGCGCAAATACCGTGTGAGAAAAAAAACGTTGCAACGACCACCATTGTATTCTCTAGGGTCTTTGCTAAAAAACATATATAATGTTTGGGGGTTCTATGTAATTTTTGAGCAAAAAAATTATGAATTTTTACATGTAGGAGAGAAATGTCAGAATTGGCCTGGATGCGAAGAGGTTAAGCCGTCCAGTCCACAGCATCTCTGCCTTCACCTTGGTCAACATCACAGAGACTATCTCCTGTGTTCCTGTTTAAAGACTTGCTTTGCTGACATCCCATCTGGCTCCAGATCCTGCTTGCTGTTCCACTACATTGATCCCTGACTTCTGGCTTGGCTTACTATCCATTCTGGTTACTGAACTTTGGCTATGTTTTTGACTACATTTGTTCTTTTTACTTTTATTATTAAACAAAAAACACCTTCAATTCTCCTTCCCCTTTGGCTCTAATGTGTTTTTATCCGAATTGGTGTGAAAGCTGCAGATTTTCACCAGACTTTCAAGGAAATAAAAGCTCTCAGTGTTGTTGATCTTTATTTATGAGTTCTCTGAGGACGACAGGGGTAAGGTAAAAAGTGGGAGGCTTTATTTGCAGACTTGCTTGACCAAAATAAATCTTTTGTTCAGCATCCTCAGCGTATTGAACGGGATCCCCAGACACAACCCCCGGAGGATGGATCCTGATGATGTACTCGGTTACACATTTCCTGAGTGACATAAGACTCTAGGGAACAAAAAAGGTTTTAGATAGAATTTTTTTTTCTTTTCCTCTAAACTTTTGCAGCTCCTTCCATTTATGTGCAATTTTGAAGGCGCTCTCTGTTCCCGATAATATCCTTTTTACAGGATTTGTTTTAAAGCTCCACAATCTCGACTCCATTTGTCGAATATTTTAATGGCTCCAAATTTGCTTTTCATTCGTCGGCACTCGTTGACCGCTTCTAGACGAGACTTGAAATTCCGCGCTCTGATCTGTCTGTGGATCATTTGCTGGGCGATGTCAAGGATCTTTTGTAATGCTAATTGTTTGTATTGTTACATTGTTTCTTTAACAAATCTAAAAGCAAGGATAAAAGATTTCTATGTAATGGAATAGAAGGGAGAAGGCTGCAATCTTTTTGGCTTCAAAAATTGGCAGACGCCTTAATTACCAATTTGGGGGGGGTTGCTTGCTAATGCCGCGTACACACGGTCGGAATTTCCGATGGAAAAAGTCCGATGGGAGCTTTTCATCGGTTTTTCCGACCGTGTGTTCGGTCTTTTTCTGTCGGAATTTCCGACGGACTTCGGATTGAGAACATGTTCTTAAATCTTCCGACGGAAAACCTTTCTATCGTATTTTCCGATCGTGTGTATGCAATTCCGACACGCTAAATTCCGACGCATGCTCGGAAACAATTTGACGCATGCTCGGAAGCATTAAACTTCCCTTTTATAGTGCCGTCGAACGTGTTTTATGCCGCAGTGTTATTGACCTTCGGAATTTGGTGTGACCGTGTGCAGGCAAGACAGTCTGAGCGAAATTCCGTCGGAATTCCGACGGGAAAACCATCAGAGCTTTTTCCGACGAGAATTCCGACCGTGTGTACGCGGCATTAGAGTCGCCATACACTTTACAATCTTTGTACAATCTACTTTAGGCTAATAGTGGAAGCACACGCTTTTATTTTTTACTTTTTATCCACTCAATCTGCAATTTGATCAAAAACGATTAGTGGCTAAAAATGTAGCGCTAAAGAAATATCAAATAGAAATGAACAATGTAAAAAATTTGAAAAAAATTAAGTGAAATAATTTTCAACAAAATGAATGTGAAAGACGATGAATAAGTTCCAATAAGTTCCAAAAAGGTCAGTTCTACCCAAACTGGAAATACGATGACAACTGAAACAATTTGACATCCGTAGACTGATAATATCCAAGAATAGTAGAAATGGTTACTCTTACCAGATCCCAAGGACCTGAGTGCCAGCGGCACCAGGTCACACAGGCATGGATACCGCGAGCAGCGGTTCGACAAGGATGTTCCAGGGGGGTCCTCAGCAGCCTTCAGAATGCCAGGGGACTCTCGATGAAAGCACTTCCAATAGTGCAGGTATTTCCATAAAAAACAATAAACAATAAAAGGTGATCACAATGAAAAAGAAGGGCAATATGAGGAGCGTAGAAAACCACTCCCTACGTGTTTCGTCCTAGAGGGACTTCAACTGGGGCATCTGTTGCGGTATCCATGCCGCTGGCACTCAGGTCCTTGGGATCTGGTAAGAGTAGCCATTTCTACTATTCTTGGATAATATCAGTCTACGGATGTCAAATTGTTTCAGTTGTCATCGTATTTCCAGTTTGGGTAGAACTGACCTTTTTGGAACTTATTGGAACTTATTCATCGTCTTTCACATTCATTTTGTTGAAAATTATTTCACTTAATTTTTTTCAAATTTTTTACATTGTTCATTTCTATTTGATATTTCTTTAGCGCTACATTTTTACCCACTGTTCATCATGAATGTTTGTCACATTTGTGTGTAGCTGCTTTTTTCACAGAGAAGCGCAATATTTTTTACACATTACTTTGATCGAAAACGATTGAATCTGTGAAAAATTGATGAGCCATATTTTCCCTTTCGATCGATTTATGCCGCGTACACACGATCGGAATTCTCGTCGGAAAAAGCTCTGATGGTTTTCCCGACGGAATTCCGAAGCTCAAACTGCATTGCCTACACACCAAATTCCGACCGTCAAGAACGCGGTGACGTACAACACTACAACGAGCCGAGTTCAATGCTTCCGAGCGTGTGTCGAAATGTTTCCGAGCATGCGCAGGAATTTTGCGCGTCAGAATTGCCACAGACGATCGGAATTTCCAATAGAAACCTTTTCCGTCGGAAAAATTGAGAACATGTTCTCAATTTTCTGCTGTCGGAAATTCGGCCAGCAAAATTCCGATGGAGCCTACACACGGTCGCATTTTCCGATGAAAAGCTCTCATCGGTCTTTTTCTGGCTGGAATCCCGATCGTGTGAACGCGGCATTAGACTCAATTATAATCGTATTTGATCAAACTGAGTTGATCGGGCCAGGGTGGGAAATCATTGGTTGCTTTGTGTCGATTGGCCTCATTTGCGATCATATTTGATCAAATGGAATCAATTGAGCATGGCAGAAAGTGATTAATAATGTTTCCATTGATCGCCAGAGCTGATGATACGTTGTTCATGAATACGATCGCATTTTGATTGAAAAAATAAAAAAAGCATAATAATATTATTCTTGATATCACTAGAAAAAAAAAGCCTTTGAAAATTCGTTTGCAATAACTCCATCAGTATCACCAGCAAAGCAGCTTCATTATTATCCCATTAACCACTTCAGCCCCCGGACCAATTGGCAGCCAAAGGACCAGGCCCCATTTTTGCGATTCGGCACTGCGTCGTTTTAACTGACAATTGCGCGGTCGTGCGACGTGGCTCCCAAACAAAATTGGCGTCCTTTTTTTTCCCACAAATAGAGCTTTCTTTTGGTGGTATTTGATCGCCCCTGCGGTTTTTATTTTTTGCGCTATAAAAAAAAATAGAGCGACAATTTTGAAAAAAATGCAATATTTTTTACTTTTTGCTATAATAAATTTCCCCAAAAAAAAATATATAAAAAAACATTTTTTTTCCTCAGTTTAGGCCGATACGTATTCTTCTACATAATTTTGGTAAAAAAAATCGCAATTAGCGATTATTGATTGGTTTGCGCAAAAGTTATAGCGTTTACAAAATAGGGGATAGTTTTATAGCATTTTTATTAATATTTTTTTTTTTACTAGTAATGTCGGCGATCAGCGATTTTTTATTGTGACTGCGACATTATGGCGGACACATCGACATTTTTGACACATTTTTGGGACATTTGTCATTTATATAGAATTCAGTGCTATTTAAATAGCACTGATTCCTATGTAAATGACAGTTGTAGTGAAGGGGTTAACCACTAGGGGGCGGGGATGAGTCAGTGTGACGTGTTGTGTTTATTTTACTGTAGGGGGGCGTGGCTGTACGTGTGACGTCATTGATCGGCGTTCCGATGACAGGGAACCGCCGATCACTGACAGTCAGTGTAGGAAGCATGGGAGAGGTTTGTTTACACAGACCTCTCCCCGTTCTTCAGCTCCGTAACCCGATCGCGGGACACCAGTGGCGATCGGGTCCGCTGGTCCCGCGGCCGGGGTCACGGAGCTCCCGACCGGGTCGCGAGCGCGTCGCTTTTGTCCGACGGACTTGTGTACACACATGATCGGAAAATCTGAATATTACAGCAGTTTTTTAATCTTTTAATAAGTTATTAATTTGTATCCTTTTCTGCTTTACGTTCCTTCAGTCCCAAGGAATGAATGAAGGGACAGGTGGAGGGGGGATGGGGACAGTGACTTTTTCTGGGACTGTGTATTGTCAGTGTAAGGAGGACTCCCCTCCTCCGCTGGAAGAATATTCGGAAAATGCTGCGCAGAAGAGATGTTGAGATTTCCCAGCAAATATCATTTTTGTTCCATGTTACATTCTTCCCTCCGCTCACCGATCGTTTATATTCCTGAAGCCTCGTCTACTCATCGCTCTGATTGGAGGGATCTGGGTTGTCTGAACATTCCGCGTCGCCGTCATATTCCTCGTCCGAGGCGATTATTTATACCGAACGCCGCCACACTGCAGCCTGCGAT
Source organism: Lithobates sylvaticus (assembly GCA_028564925.1). Classification (NCBI taxonomy): domain Eukaryota; kingdom Metazoa; phylum Chordata; class Amphibia; order Anura; family Ranidae; genus Lithobates; species Lithobates sylvaticus. Next base: position 188,564,687 of record CM053037.1, on the reverse strand, counting down.
GATCGAATGTTCTTTAGAGAAATAAATAAATCCTAATGATATGGAGTATGGACAGCAGAGGAGTGCGGTTGTCTCAGAGTCCCCTTTACATCAGAGCCCCCCCTCACCACCACACCTTACATCGGTATCCCCTTTATATTCCCCATTAGATCAGAGTCCCCTTTATATATCTGTCCTCCTTTAAATCAGCATGCCTATTAGATTCCCCATCAGAGTTCACCTTGGATCAGTGTCCCCATTAGATTTCCTTTTATATCAGAGTCCCCTTACATCACAGTCCGCATCAGAGTTCCCCCTCACATCAGTGTCCCCATCAGAGTTTCCCCTTATATCAGAGTCCCCCCTTACATTAGAGTCCCCATCAGAGTTCCCCCTTACATCAGAGCTCCCCACCCCCCCCTTACATCAGTGCCCCCATAAGAGCTCCCCTTATATCAGAGTCCGCATTAGAGTTCCCCCTCACATCAGAGTCCCCATCAAGGTCCCCCTTTCTATCAGAGTCCCCATCAGAGTTCCCCTTACATCAGTGTCCCCATCAGAGTTCTCCCTTCTATCAGAGTCCCCATCAGAGTTCCCCCTTAGATCAGAGCCCCCCACCCCCCTTATGTCAGGGTTCCCCCTCACATCAGAGTCCCCATCAGAGTTCCCCCTTACATCAACCCCCCCCCCCACTCCCTTACGTCAGGGTTTCCCCTCACATCAGAGTTCCCCTTACATCAGGTGTCCTCATCAGAATACCTCCTCACATCAGAGCCGCCCCCCCCACCCCCTTACATCAGGGTTTCCTCTTAGATCAGTGTCCTCATCAGAGATCCCCCTTACATCAGAGCCCCCCCCCTTTACGTCAGGGTTCCCCCTCACATCAGAGTTCCCCCTTACATCAGAGTCCCCCCACCCGCTTACATCAGGGTTCTCCCTTAAATCAGAGCCCCCCCCTTACGTTAGTGTTCCCCTTACATCAGAGTCCCCATCAGAGTTCCCCCTTATATCAGAGCCCCCCACCCCCCCTTACATCGGGGTTCCCCCTTACATCAGCGTTCCTCTTACATCAAAGTCACTTCCCTTACATCAGTGTCCCCGTCAGAGTTCCCCCTTCCATCAGGTGTCCTCATCAGAGTACCTCCTTGCATCAGAGCCCCCCCTCACCCCCCTTACATCAGGGTTTCCTCTTACATCATTAGAGTTCCCCCTTACATCAGAGTCCCCATCAGAGTCCCCCCTTCTATCAGAGCTCCCTTTACATCAGAGTCCCCATCAGAGTTCCCCTTACATCAGAGTCCCCATCAGAGTTCCCCCTTCTATCAGAGACCCCATCAGAGTCCCCCCTTCTATCAGAGCTCCCTTTACATCAGGGTTCCCATCGGAGTTCCCCCTTGTATCAGATGCCCCCCCCCCCCCATTAGACCCCCCTCTTGCTAAATCCGGGTTGCAGGGGATTGACTCACAGACTGCCTCTCCTGATCTCAATCCTCGGTTCTTGCACCACTGAGCCTAGCTGAGGGTCAGATAAAATCTTATAGCGGGGCCGGATGTGGCCCCCGGGCCATAGTTTTTTAGACCTTAGTCTTAGAGCATCGCTACCTCCACCACGTGGGCGCATCACCGACCGATCACAGTGAAAAGCTCCGACACCGTAAATTGACGCCTAATCGATCGATTCGGCGCGCCGGTCGCTGTTTTCACATGGTGAGAAAGTGACAGACTTTTTTTTCCCCTTTATTCCGGCCCGCCGCCATTCCTCGCCACCTCCTCCCTCCTTTACCCGCCTCAATCATCGGCAAAACCCCCTCCGCTCCGTTCTCCCGGATAAATATTAATCTCCTCTTGGAAGATGAAAGACTCCGAGCTCATCTATGAATTTTTTAGCTGCCCTGAAATAAAGCCGTCTGTTCCACTAAGTGTCATTATTTTATTGTTTCTGGAGAAAGCGAAGAATCTGAAACGAACGTTTTCCTCAGGTGCGTTCCTGCGAGAAAGAAAGAAAGAAATCGTTTCTAGAAGTTTCTGAAAAAAACACTTCACTGGATTCGGAGAACAGAGGAGGAAAATGAGGACACAAAGCAGCTAAAGTCTTCATTCTGAGTTCTACGCCATGGAATATGTCGGCGCCATTGGGGAACTCTACTGCACATTTAACCAGCAGACCTCTCAACTTTATTTATTATTGTAACCACCTGACCTCCGGAAGATTTTACCCCCCCCCCCCCACCCCATCATGACCAGGCCATTTTTTTTGCGATACAGCGCTGCGTTACTTTAACCACCTCCCGCCCAAGGTACGTCATATGACGTCCGGGACTAGGGATGACCCGAACACCCCTGAGTTCGGTTTGCACCAGAACCTGCGAACGGACCAAAAGTTTGCGCGAACGTTAGAACCCTATTAGTTACAATGGATGCGAAAGTTCAAAATCAAAAGTGATAATTTTAAAGGCTAATATGCAAGTTATTGTCATAAAAAGTGTTTGGGGGACCTGGGTCCTGCCCCAGGGGACATGTATCAATGCAAAACGAAGTTTTAACCGCTTCCCGACCGCCTCACGCAGATATACTGCGGCAGAATGGCACGGGCAGGCAAAATCACGTACCTGTACGTGGCCCTTTAATTGCCTGCCCGTGGGTCGCGCGCGCGCTGCCAGCGACCCGGTCGGGAGCTCCGTGACCCCCGGCCGTGGGACCAGCGGACCCCGATCGCCGCTGGTGTCCCGCGATCGGGTCACAGAGCTGAAGAACGGGGAGAGGTCTGTGTAAACAAACCTCTCCCCGCGCTTCCTACTCTGCCTGTCATTGATCGGCTGTTCCCGGTCATCGGGAAAGCCGATCAATGACGTCAGACGTCAGTCCCGCCCCCTAATGTAAAAAAACACACACACACGTCACAGCCCATAACCCCTCCCCTCCCCCTACTGGTTAACTCTTTCACTACCACTGTCATTTATACAGGAATCAATGCATTTAAATAGCACTGATTGCTGTATAAATGCCAATGGTCCCAAAAATGTGTCAAAAATGTCCGATGTGTCCGCCATAATGTCACAGTCACAATAAAAATCGCTGATCGCCGCCATTACTAGTAAAAAAAAAAAATATTAATAAAAATGCTATAAAAATATCCCCTATTTTGTAAACGCTATAACTTTTGCGCAAACCAATCAATAATCACTAATTGCGATTTTTTTTTTGACCAAAAATATGTAGAAGAATACGTATCGGCCTAAACTGAGGAAAAAAAATGTGTTTTTATATATTTTTTGGGGATATTTATTATAGCAAAAAGCAAAAAATATTGCATTGTTTTCAAAATTGTCGCTCTATTTTTTGTTTATAGCGCAAAAAATAAAAACCGCAGGGGCGATCAAATACCACCAAAAGAAAGCTCTATTTGTGGGGAAAAAAGGACGTCAATTTTGCTTGGGAGCCACGTCGCACAACCGCGCAATTGTCAGTTAAAGCGACGCAGTGCCGAATTGCAAAAAGGGGCCTGGTCCTTTGGCTGCCAATTGGTCCGGGGCTGAAGTGGTTAAAAATGGACGTTTTTTCTGAAGCACTGATTTTAATGATGCATAATCTCAGGATTTTTAGACCAAAAGGATGTCGGTAAGAGACATTTCAGAGACAGATGTAAAAAAAAATACAGATTTTTACATACTGTCCCTGCTTTTACTGAGGCTGGCAACCCTGATGGGGCCCCCTAGTGGCCCGGGGCCCTCGGGCACTGCCCGAGTGGCTGAATGGTCAGTCCGCCCCTGGAGCCAGGCCTTCTAGTCCAAAATCAGTGCCTGACCTCACAAATGCTCTTCTGGAAGAATGGTCAAACATTCCCATAGACACATCCCTAAACCTTGTGGACGGCCTTCCCAGAAGAGTCGAAGCTGTTATAGGTGCAAAGGGCGGGGCCAACTCACTATTGAACCCTACGGACTAAGACTGGGAGGCCATTAAAGTTCATGTGCGTGTAAAGGCCGGCGTACCAATACTTTTGAAAATATAGTGGACTTCAGGCACTGGGGGTAGAAGCTTATAGAAGGCAGAACTTTCTTTATAGCCCAATAAGTAGAAGGAGGATGGGGAGGTAATATGCGAGTCTTCGGGCAGTTTGCTCGTATGCAATGATTGATGATTAAATCACAGGAGCAGCCGCTCAGAATTACAAGCAATTTGGCAGGTAATTGCTGCAATCTCTGTATTCCGGCTGATTCCGGAGCCCGCGTTCATTTACAATGATGACTTTTTTTATTTTTTAAGTTGTTACAAGTTTTCAGCCGGCGTTGAAATTTTCAGAGGCGGCTGACAGGCGGACATGTGAGCGAGCTTCACAAGGCTTCATCTTGCTGCATAATTTCTGCCGTGTGGAAGATAATTGTCATGCAGAAGAGGAGCCGCGGCTGAATCACGAGTGATGCAACCCAACAACAGAAAAAAAAAGAAGTTTTATGAAATGTTGGAATGCAAATGTTCCCTCTCCATCCAAACTTTAATAAGAAGAAAGTCAGAGGCAAAAATCCAGGCTGAAGAATCGCTGATTTGTATTTCCTAGGATGGGGAAAGCAGCAGAATCGCAGAAAGAAAAAAACGCTACGTTTGTGTAAATAAGCCCCATCACTATCATATCTATTAACGCATATTTAACCAATCAATACCGGACACATCCCCCCCCCCCCGATCCTGCCCAGACCAATTTTCAGCTTTCAGCGCTGTCGCTCTTTGAATTACCCCTTTTTTAGAAAGTAGACAATCCAAGGTATTTAGTAGGAGGCATAGCAAGTTTTTTTAACCACTTGCCTACCTGAAACTTTCCCCCTCCTTCCTGCCCAGGCTAAGTTTCAGCTTTCAGCGCTGTCACACTTTGAATGACAATTGCGCGGTCCACAAACTATGGGATATACAGTATAGATAACAATCGATCAATCCTGATATGCTGACGGCTGATCTTATTTCTTGGGGCCTGAAAATGCCAGGACAGTACAAATACCCCCCCCCCCCCAATTACTCCTTTTTTTTTAGAAAGTAGACAATCCAAGGTATTTAGTAGGAGGCATAGCAAGTTTTTTTAACCACTTGCCTACAGGGGACTTCCCCCCCTTCCCGCCCAGGCCAATTTTTAGCTTTCAGCGCTGTCACACTTTGAATGACAATTGCGCGGTCCACAAACTATGGGATATACAGTATATATGGAAATCGATCAATCCTGATGTGCTGACGGCTGATCTTATTTCTTGAGGCCTAAAAACGCCAGGACAGTACAACTAAAAAATTAACCCTTTTTTGGAAGTAGACAATCCAAGGTATTTAGTAGGAGGCATATCAAGTTTTTTTAACCACGTGCCTACTGGGCACTTTCCCCCTCCTTCCTGCCCAGGCCAAGTTTCAGCTTTCAGTGCTGTCACACTTTGAATGACAATTGCGCGGTCCACAAACTATGGGATATACAGTATATATGGAAATCGATCAATCCTGATGTGCTGACGGACGATCTTATTTCTTGGGGCCTGAAAACGCCAGGACAGTACAAATACCCCCCCAAAATTACACTATTTTTGGAAAGTAGACAATCCAAGGTATTTAGTAGGAGGCATAGCGCAATTTCTTTTCATGCAAATAGAGCTTTCTTTTAGTGGTATTTCATCCCCACCATGTTTTTTCATTTTTTTTTGCTAAATAAATGAAAAACGACCAAAAATTTTAAAAAGAAATGCATTTTTCTTTGTTTTTGTTATTCAATTTTACAAATAAATAATCTTTCTTCATAAATTTAGGCAAAATGTATTCTGCTACATTTCTTTGGTGAAAATAACCCAAATCGGTTTATATTATTTAGTCTGTAGAAAAGTTATAGAATCCACAAACTATGGGATAAACAGTATATATGGAAATCGATCAATCCTGATGTGCTGACGGACGATCTTATTTCTTGGGGCCTGAAAACGCCAGGACAGTACAAATACCCCCAAAATTACCCCTTTTTTTGGAAAGTAGACAATCCAAGGTATTTAGTAGGAGGCATAGCAAGTTTTTTTAACCACTTGCCTACAGGGGACTTCACCCTCTTCCCACCCAGGCCAATTTTTAGCTTTCAGCGCTGTCACACTTTGAATGACAATTGCGCGGTCCACAAACTATGGGATATGCAGTATATATGGAAATCGATCAATCCTGATGTGCTGACGGACAATCTTATTTCTTGGGGCCTGAAAACGCCAGGACAGTACAAATACCCCCCCAAAATTACACTATTTTTGGAAAGTAGACAATCCAATGTATTCAGTAGGAGGCATAGCAAGTTTTTTTTAACCACTTGCCTACTGGGAACTTTCACCCCCTTCCTGCCCCAGGCCAATTTTCAGCTTTTAGCGCTGTGGCACTTTGAATGACAATTGCGCAGTCATGCAACACTGTACCCAAATAAAATTTTTATCATTTTTTTTTTTTTTCAAACAAATAGAGCTTTCTTTTGGTGGTATTTATTCACCACTGTTTTTTTTTTTTGGTAGAGAAACAAAAAAAGACTGAACATTTTGAAAAAAATTAGGCTACACAATTTTTTTTTTCACAATTTTAGTTTTTTTTTTTCATACTGTCACCAGTGCAATACAACGACATCATATAACTAGAGTGGCGATGACCAGGGACACTGACTGGTGACAGTATGTTTAAAAAAAAACAAAAAACATTTTAATCATTTTTTTATTTTTTTTATTTTCTTTATTTTTATTACATTTTTTAAAACTTTTTTTTAGGATTTTTTTTTAACACACTGTGACAAGAGCAATATACTTTTACCATAGTAACACTGTACATGTTTTTTTTTTTACACATTATGATTGCTTATAGCAGTGAATTTCATTTTTTTTTTACACATTATGATTGCTTATAGCAGTGAATTTCATTGCTATAAGCAAGCATGTTACTGACTCAAATCAATTCATTCAGCGTGTTTTGTTGTGGTTAGCTGTGATTGGCCCTGTCTGTACCATGTGATCACTGTGACCAATCACAGCTAGAAACACAATTCTAATAATGGATGGCATGAAAGGAAGCCATCCATTGTTTACAATTGTCATGTGACCTGCTGTGATTGGTCAATTGGCAGTGACAGGCCCCCCCCATAGAAGATTATGGATTTAGTCGCCTACAGAAGGAAGGTAAACCTTCAGTTTTGCTCATAGGAGGTGACGAGGACGTAACATTTCTGGCAGGAGCAACAGGAATTTTATGTGTTCTGCGAAAAATGTTCCTAGCCTGAAAAAAGAAAACAAATGCAGCCACCTGCCACGTGTAAGCTGCAATATAATAAAATGCTGTTTTCGGTTTACAATGTCCTTTAAAGTAAACTTTATCTAAATGCCATTTACTTTACTAAGTATTACCAATTTACATTCCTGTCTACAAGCTCTCCAGCGATGGCCGCATGGCATTTCTCTGGGCGGATTATACAATGTATCTCTCTGATACTAGTTTTTGACCTTCTCACCACTCGAAAATAATTTATTGTTGTAAATTCTGAGAGCCTGGAATACATGGACTGGAATAAATAAATGTTTTATTCCATCAGTACCCAGAATCATTAAAGCAGAATGCCAGTTATGATATTTTATTTTTTTATAATTTTTTTATATATTATTATTGAAATTTTCATCATAGAAATGTATTAAGGTTTACAAAAAGAAGAAAAAGTACACAATTAACAACAATAAAAAATGTACAATAAAAACCATAGATGCCCTTAGTACATATAAGGATCTACCCATGGAAATGAACATGGGTTATCGTAAAAATTATTAAGATTAATTTACAAGTATACATTAGGGATTGAGCATTAATAACCATAATTAAATATGAGAAAGAAAGGAAAAAAGAACAAAAAAAAACGTTTTTGACCTTTTAATCACTGGAAAATTATTTATTGTTGTAAATTCTGAGAGCCTGGAATACATTGACTGGAATAAATAAATGTTTTATTCCATCAGTACCCAGAATCATTGAAGCAGAATGGCAGTTATGATATTTTATTTATTTATAATTTTTTTTATATATATTATTACTGAAATTTTCATCATAGAAATGTATTAAGGTTTACAAAAAGAAGAAAAAGTACACAATTAACCGCTTCCCGACCGCCTAACGACGATATACGTCGGCAAAATGGCACGGGCAGGCAAAATCACGTACCTGTACGTGACAGTGCATGTGCCTGCCTGTGGGTCGCGCGCGGACCCGATCGCTGCTGGTGTCCCGCGATCGGGTTATGGAGCTGAAGAACGGGGAGAGGTTTGTGTAAACAAACCTCTCCCCGCGCTTCCTACACTGACTGTCAGTGATCGGCGGTCCCTGTCATCGGGAACGCCGATCAATGACGTCAGACGTACAGCCACGCCCCCCTACTGTAAAAAAACACACACACGTCACACTGACTCCTCCCCGCCCCCTAGTGGTTAACCCCTTCACTACAACTGTCATTTACATAGGAATCAGTGCTATTTAAATAGCACTGATTTCTGTATAAATGACAAATGTCACAAAAATGTGTCAAAAATGTCCGATGTGTCCCCATAATGTCGCAGTCACAATAAAAATCGCTGATCGCCGCCATTACTAGTAAAAAAAAAAATATTAATAAAAATACTATAAAACTATCCCCTATTTTGTAAACGCTATAACTTTTGCGCAAACCAATCAATAATCGCTAATTGCGATTTTTTTTTTACCAAAAATATGTAGAAGAATACGTATCGGCCGAAACTGAGGAAAAAAAAAATTTTTTATATATTTTTTGGGGATATTTATTATAGCAAAAAGTAAAAAATATTGCATTTTTTTTCAAAATTGTCGCTCTATTTTTGCTTATAGCGCAAAAAATAAAAACCGCAGGGGCGATCAAATACCACCAAAAGAAAGCTCTATTTGTGGGAAAAAAAGGACGCCAATTTTGTTTGGGAGCCACGTCGCACGACCGCGCAATTGTCAGTTAAAGCGACGCAGTGCCGAATCGCAAAAAGGGGCCTGGTCCTTTGGCTGGCAATTGGTCCGGGGCTGAAGTGGTTAACAACAATAAAAAATGTACAATAAAGACCATAGATGCCCTAAGTATATATAAGGATCTACCCATGGAAATGAACATGGGTTATCGTAAAAATTATTAAGATTAATTTACAAGTATACATTAGGGATTGAGCATTAATAACCATAATTAAATATTAGAAAGAAAAGAAAAAAAGAACAAAAAAAAGGAAAATTTATTATCAAATACTTACCGTAATTTTCCTTTCCTGATGGACTCCATGGCAGCCTACGTGTGGGTTAACCCCGGCTCCTCTCCAATGCTATAGGACCCTATTCCCATAAATGAACACTCACCACTCCATACCGTGTTCCGTAACTAGCCTACTCATATGACTCATGGGTGGGAACTCCGTCTGCCATGGAGTCCATCAGGAAAGGAAAATTAAAAATTACGGTATTTGATAATAAATTTTCCTTTTTCCTGACAGACTCCATGGCAGCCTACGTGTGGGAAATAACTAGCCGACCACACGGGTGGGTATGCTTTAAACAGAAAATATTTAATTTGATCTATCAGCCGATAGAATTTTCAAACCAAAGTTTACAGATGATAAGGAAGCAGGTTCAATGCAATAATGCGACATGAACGTATTAATAGAGGCCCAAGAAGCCGCCTTTCAGATGGTATCAGGAGCTACATGCCGGGCCGCCGCCCACGAAGTAGCCATTCCTCTGGTAGAGTGTGCCGTCACCGCCTCAGGAGGAGCCAAGCCCTTAGCCCTATAAGCTTGTTGTATAGTTCTTACGATCCAGGATGCCAGTGTCCTGGTTGAAGCTTTGTTCCCCTTGTTGCTGCCTGAGTGCAGTATAAAGAGATGATCCGAATGCCTGAAGGCGGAAGTGATAAGAAGGTATTCTTTCAGAGCTTCCCCAACATCTAAAGGATGAACCTCATCAGATCCTGGCGACTTGAAGGTAGGTAGAACGATCTCTTGGTTCTGATGGAACACCGAAGTTACCTTCGGATTGGACCCCAACATAGGAATGAGAACCACTCGGTCCGGAAAAAAAGTCAGGAAGGGTTCTTCGAAGCCCAGGGACCCAATTTCCAAAACTCTCTTGGCCGAAGTGACCGCCATTAGGAAGGCGACTTTTTCCGAAAAGTCCTTGATGGAAAGCAGGGATGGCCCGTCGTACTTAGTCCAGAGATAGAGTCAAGGACAAGTGGAAGATCCCATTTGGGGAATCTAGACTTCCTTTGTGGCTTAAGTCTTGAGGCCCCCCGAAAAAATTGACGAATCAATGGATGGACTGCCCAGGAGGTACCAGAGAAAGCTGATAAAGCCGAAACTTGCACCCTGAGGGAGCCTATGGACAAAGGAAGGTCAAGGCCAGTTTGTAAGAACCCGAGAATGTCCTGGACTCCTGGATGTTCAAAGGATCTCTCTGTGGATGAGCAAAAGTTTACAAACTTGGACCAGATTCTGCCATATACCTTGTTCGTACTTGGTCTCCTGGAGCTCAATAAGGTAGAAATTACACTTGAAGCACATCCGATAGACTCTAGCCTCTTCCTCTCAAGAACCAAACCATCAGTTTCAGTACTGCCGGACAAGGGTGCAGTACCGCACCCGGAGAAAGAAGGTCCGGCCTGAGAGGGAGAGGCATCGGCGTCCGCACACTGAGCTGGACTAAGAGAGGAAACCAAGGCCTGTTGGGCCAGTAAGGAGCTACTGTCACTACCTCTACTGCTTCTGTTTGGAGCCTCTGAAGGAATCTGAGAATTACTGGAAGTGGAGGGAAGGCATAAGCCCTCTTGAATTTCCATTGGTCCGTTAGGGCATCTATCCCTAAGGCCTGGCTGCAGTGATTCCGCGTGTAGAACTTCTCTATTTTGAAATTGCAGGGAGAGGCGAATAGGTCTACCTCGGGATTGACCCCCAGTGACAGGATTCAATCGAAGGACTGAACGTGGAGGGACCACTCGTTGTTGTCCAACTGAGTGCGTGACAGGAAGTCTGCCTGCGTGTTCTGAACCCCTGGGACGAAGACTGCAGGGATATTCACCAGGTTCTTCTGCGCCCATGATAGAATGGGTTCCACTTCCCGGAGGAGAGTAGAGCTCCGATTGCCCCCTTGCCTCTTCACGTAGGAGACAGCTGTGGTGTTGTCCATCCGCAACAACACTGATTTCCCCTTCAAGAGGTGGAAGAAGTGCTGGAGATCGCACCAAGCTGCTCGGAGTTCCAAGACATTCGACCCCGGAACAGGGAGACATGTATCGCATTTGCCCTGTGCAAGGTTCGATCCGCAGAGAGCCCCCCAGCCGGTCCCACTGGCATTGGTCGTGACCGTCATCCAAGAGATGGGAGTGATCGAGTGACACGTCAGCAGATTCCTGCGTTGGAGCCACCAGAAGAGGCTGTTCCTCATTGTTGAAGTTATCCGTATGTCTTGGTTTTTGTTTCCCGTCTTCCACTGTCTCAGAAACCCTGACTGGAACGGGCGTAGTCTCCACAGGGCCCACTTGACCATAGGAGTCGTAGAGACCGTCGTCCCTATGATCTTGAGGCACTGCGAGGCCTTTAGATGCTGGGTGTGAAGAGCCCGAGAGACCATCTCTCGTATGGTTGGGATTTTTACCACCGGAAGCGAGATCGTACTCTGCAGAGTGTCAAACTGGGCACCCAGATAAATTAGACGCTGTGTTGGCACTAGATGACTCTTTGCCATGTTCAGAAGCCACCCGAAGCTGGACAGTGTGGACATCACCTGCTCGCGATGAACCAACAACTGTTCTTTGTCTTGCGACAGGACCAGAAGATCGTCCAGTTAATGGTATAGCCTTATCCCTTTTAACCTGATCAGGGCCACAACTGCCAGGAGCACTTTTGAAAAGACCCGAGGGGAGGTCGTCAACCCGAAGGGGAGGCAAATAAACTGTAGATGGTCTTGACCGACATGGAATCTTAGGAATCTTTGGAAGCCTTCCTCTATCGGGACGTGAAAGTAAGCGTCCTTTAAGTCGATCGACACAATCCAATCCCCTGGTTGGATGGCTTGCTGTATAGTTAAGAGGGTTTCCATCCTGAATTTTCCGTACTCTATAAACCGATTTAGATATGTTAGATCTATCACCGGGCGCCAAGATCCACTTTTCTTTTGCACCAAGAAGAGGGGGGAGTAGATTCCTTGAAACTGTTCTTCCTCTGGTCCCCGGACTACTGCGCCCTGAGCCTTTAACAGCTCCACGTATGACAGTAGAACTTGTCTCTGTTCTTCCAAATGAGGAAGTAGGGTGGACATGAACCTGGAAGGAGGAATGCTGGAGAAGGTCCATCTGTGACTCGACGAAACCGTCTTGACGACCCAGTAGTCCGAGATCGAGGCCACCCAGACGTGTCGGAAGAGGGATAGACGGGCCCCCACCCGACCCGCCTGAGCGGGCGCAATCTCAGAAGGACTTGGGAGGCTCACGTCCACCAGACGACTGGTTCTTGACGGACTTGCGAAAGAAACTCTGCCCTCTGCTCTAATTCCTCATGAAGTCCCTTCCAGGTTTGTAGGAGCGTGCATCTCTTGAGCGCTCTGGACTGCGCCTTTTAAATTGGGGCCTCTTCCGACCGAGCAGTCTTCTGTCCTGGGGAAGGAAGCCCGACTTACCGCCTGTCGCACGCGTTATCGCATCATCCAGCTTGTTACCGAATAACGTAGATCCCTCAAAGGGGATTTTGCACCATGCTTGTTTGGAAACAGGATCAGCGAGCCAGGGACGTAGCCACAATGCACGCTTAGCCGTGACTGAGGACAGCATAATGCGTGTTAGCAGACGGATCAGGTGAATGGATGCCTCCCCCAGGAAGACTGCCGCGAGCTTCAGTTCTGCCGCTGCCGAACTCCTGGCCAATTCCACCGACACACCATTCAGGAAGGAGTCTACATTTTCAGTCCAAGCCTCCATGGCCTTGGACATGGCCGCTAGGGCCAAAGCAGGTTTACAGGCCATTCCAGCAAGACCGTAGATCCTCTTGAGGTCTTGGTCAATCTTCCTCTCCAGACCATCCTTAAAGGACACAGAGTCTTCCATCGGGAGAGTAACGTGCTTAGCCAGGCGCATCAATGCTGCGTCCACAAGCGGAGCGTTCTCTAGATGCTTCACCTCTTCCATTTTAAAGGGGTATAGCCTGAAAGTCTTGTTGGTCATGGAGGACTTCCTATCCACCTTGCTCCACTCTTCTTCTATAACATCTTTCAGTTCTGTAAGTAGAGGGAAGTTCGGCCGTTCTTTACCCAGCTGCTTGAAGAATTTCTTCTGCTTAGCTGGGGGGGTGGATGCTTCTTCCCACTTAAGGGCCTCTTTAATTGCCTTAATTAGTGGCGAGACCATGGCAAAGTCAAAGCCCCCGATCTCCTCATCACCTGGGAATTCCTCTCCAGAGGATTCACCAGAGGCCTCGTGGGGCTGGGACGTACCCGGATCATCACAGGCTTCGTCAGTCTGGGGACCAGACACAGTCGTGGACTGACTTAATGCATGAGACACCTCCATGTCTTTAAGTGACTGCTGCACAACACGCTTCACCAGGGATTCCATATGCCGGCTTTCCGTGTCCTTTTCCCCAACCGCCCGGGCAAAACATCTGTCACACAACGATTTGCCTTCCAGGACTCGAGTCTTGCATCCCCAGCAGGCTCTGCGATCAGAGCGATCATCATGGCGGTGGGAGCGGTGTCTGGAGGAGGAATGTGAACTTCTCCTCTGGTGGTGAGATCCATGCGGAGAGTCCCGCCTGGATCTGGAAGATTGTTTTTGTTGTGGCCTGGCAAGGTCCCTGTCCTGTGAATCCGGTCTTGACGGGCTAAAGTAAGAAAACACACAGGGGGAGGGGAAAACATTGGCATCAGAATGCAAAATAAAATGCAGTTGTACCTCAACCCCTCCCTTACCAGCACATACCTAGTGCGTAAGGGCTGGCCACTTAAAGGAGGTGACTTGTCCATAATCTCTGGACGAAGAGCGTAAAAAAAAAGATCACTGCAGTCTGCAAGAAAGAATGCGACTTAAGCAACCTACCGGCAACACTAGCCCAGAAAAAATGCATGCCCGTTTTTTTTTTTTTTTTTTATATATATATATCTATATATATACCAGTCCAAGAAAATGAAGACTTTTTTTTTTTTTTTTTTTAAACTTCATTACACCCAATATATATATATATATATATACATTAAAAGTCCATTCATCCAAATACAAAATCCTCTTTTTTTTTTTGCATAAACATTTTAGGCATAATCATTTAGGCATAGGCATAGGAAATTTCAATAAGAACTGACCTTTAGTAGTGGGGCCGAGGGCTGGGGAACAGGCTTGCTGCTTCCAAACACACTGGTAGAACCCATTGCACTGAAGCAGCAGCCTGATTTTTGAATTCCCCGCCCGTGACGTCACCGCCCCTCCACCTCGCGCCTGCGCCGTGGAGCATGGCCGTACCGCGCATGCGCGACCGCCGGACCACGCATGCGCAAACCAAGCCTCGAGGCGGCCGAGAAGCCGGAACAATACGGCGAGCTGGAACGCAGAAGCTCTCCAGCCGCCATACAGGGGGGAATACACTGGACGCCAGGGAAAGTGTAAACCACAAATATCAACTGCCATGGAGCCACAATATTATAAAAAACGATGCAGACCTTGCCAGCCGTTGAAGACGTTCATCCATCCGATCCGCCGAGCATACAGAGGCAATCTACCCAATTCTGGGGACCCATCCAGCCTCAAAAAGCTACTCGCCCGCCCATGGCTGAGCACAGAGCTTGCACCGCATCAGTATGCCAGGAGAAGATCCGAACACAGTATGGAGTGGTGAGTGTTCATTTATGGGAATGGGGTCCTATAGCATTGGAGAGGAGGCGGGGTTAACCCACACGTAGGCTGCCATGGAGTCTGTCAGGAAAAAAGGTTTTCACATTTTCATCACTGGAAAATAATTTATTGTTGTAAATTCTGAAAGCCTGGAATACATTGACTGGAATAAATAAATGTTTTATTCCATCAGTACCCAGAATCATTAAAGCAGAATGCCAGTTATGATATTTTATTTTTTTACATTTTTTTATATATATATTATTACTGAAATTTTCATCATAGAAATGTATTAAGGTTTACAAAATAAAATAAAAAGTACACAATTAACAACAATAAAAAATGTACAATAAAGACCATAGATGCCCTTAGTACATATAAGGATCTACCCAATGAAATGAACATGGGTTATCGTAAAAAATATTAAGATTAATTTACAAGTATACATTAGGGATTGAGCATTAATAACCATAATTAAATATGAGAAAGAAAAGAAAAAAGAACAAAAAAAATGATAAAAATTTCAATAATAATATATTTAAAAAAAAATAATAAAAAAAATAAAATATCATAACTGCCATTCTGCTTTAATGATTCTGGGTACTGATGGAATAAAACATTTATTTATTCCAGTCCATGTATTCCAGGCTCTCAGAATTTCCAACAATAAATTATTTTCCAGTGATGAAAAGGTCAAAAACAATTTTTTTGTTCTTTTGCTTTTTTTTTCTTTTCTTTCTTATATTTAATTATGGTTATTAATGCTCAATCCCATCAATCTCAATGTATACATATTAATATTTTTTACGGTAACCTATGTTAATCTCCATGGGTGGATCCTTAAATATACTTAGGGCATCTATGGTCTTTATTGTACATTTTCAAGTTGTTAATTGTGTACTTTTTCTTCTTTTTGTAAACCTTAACAACTTGAAAATGTACAATAAAGACCATAGATGCCCTAAGTACCGTATATTTAAGGCCTTTTTTTGTTCATAGCACAAAAAATAAAAGCCACAGATGTGTTTAAAAAAAGAAAGCTCTATTTGTGGGAAAAAAAAGGACATCAATTTTACTTGGGTACAGCGTCGGACGACCGCGCAATTGTCAGTTAAAGTAACGCAATACCGTATCGCAAAAAAATGGCCTGAAGTGGTTCATTTAAAGTCAGTAAACTTTTTTAATTTTTTTTAATATTTAATTTTTTTTTATTTATTTTTTTTAAATTGATAAATACATGTTTAACTTTAGACAAGTCAATGAAATTAAAATGTTTTTTTATTTGTTATTTTAATCTCTATTTATAAATATGTGTATTATATGTACAGTTCCTGTAAATGGGGGGCGGGGGGGACACCAGTGAGGAGGCGCAGACTGGAATACGGGGATATGAATGGCGAGTGGAGGAGTGAAGCTCAGACAGCGATCCCAGTAAATGCTTCGCTCGGAATAATATTCTCTCTTTTTTCTGATGCGTTTAACATTTCAACCGTCGGTTTCCGTAGCGATGGCTCTTGTTTATTCAGTCCCTACAGGCCGGTAATCCGTGTTGTGAGGTTATCACTCTGTTCCATAATCAGCTGGAACTGGTATGTCATTAATATGCAGAGGACACATTAGTCAGGCCTGAAGAGGAGCTCAGTGACACCTTTTCTGCCTCCTGGATGTCTCATTCATGGCAGACTGGCTACTGGACTGGAGATGGGTTACTGGACTAGAGATGGACTACTGGACTGGAGATGGGTTACTGGGCTGGAGATAGGTCACTGGACTAGAGATGGGTTGGGTTACTGGACTGGAAATGGGTAACTGGACTGGAGATGGGCTACTGGACTGGAGATGGTCTACTGGACTGGAGATGGGTTACTGGACTAGAGATGGGCTACTGGACTAGAGATGGGCTACTGGACTGGAGATGGGTTACTGGGCTGGAGATGGGTTACTGGACTGGAGATGAGTTACTGGGCTGGAGATGGGTTACTGGACTAGAGACGGGTTACTGGACTGGAGATGGGTTACTGGACTGGGCACAGGTTACTGGACTGGAGACGGGTTACTGGACTGGAGACGGGTTACTGGACTGGGGATGGATTACTGGACTTGAGACGGGTTACTGGACTTGAGACGGGTTACTGGACTTGAGACGGGTTACTGGACTGGAGACGGGTTACTGGACTGGGGATGGATTACTGGACTGGAGAGAGGCTACTGGACTGGAGACGGGCTAGTGGACTGGAGATGGGTTACTGGACTAGAGATGGGCTACTGGACTGGAGATGGGTTACTGAACTAGAGATGGGTTACTGGGCTGGGGATGGGTTACTGGACTAGAGACGGGTTACTGGACTGGAGATGGGTTACTGGACTGGGGACAGGTTACTGGGCTGGGGACGGGTTACTGGACTGGAGACGGGTTACTGGACTGGAGACGGGTTACTGGACTAGAGACGGGTTACTGGACTAGAGACGGGCTACTGGACTGGAGAAGTGGTACTGGACTGGAGATGGGTTACCGGACTGGAGAGAGGCTACTGGACTGGAGACGGGTTACTGGACTGGAGACGGGTTACTGGACTGGGGATGGGTTACTGGACTGGATACGAGTTACTGGACTGGAGACGAGTTACTGGACTGGAGACGGGTTACTGGACTGGAGACCGGTTACTGGACTGGAGACGGGTTACTGGACTGGGAATGGATTACTGGACTGGAGAGAGGCTACTGGACTGGAGACGGGCTAGTGGACTGGAGATGAGTTACTGGACTGGAGACGAGTTACTGGACTGGAGACGAGTTACTGGACTGGAGACGGGATACTGGACTGGAGACGGGTTACTGGACTGGAGACGGGCTACTGGACTGGAGAAGTGTTACTGGACTGGAGATGGGTTACCGGACTGAAGAGAGGCTACTGGACTGGAGATGGGCTACTGGACTGGAGATGGGTTACTGGACTAGAGATGGGTTACTGGACTGGAGATGGGTTACTGGACTGAAGATGGGCTACTGGAATGGAGACAGGTTACTGGACTGGAGATGGGTTATTGGACTGGAGATGGGTTACTGGGCTGGAGACAGGTTACTGGACTGGAGACGGGTTACTGGACTGGAGAAGGGTTACTGGACTGGAGACGGGCTACTGGACTAAAGAGAGGTTACTGGACTGAAGACGGGCTACTGGACTAAAGACTGGCTACTGGACTGGAGATGGGCTACTGGACTGGAGATGGGCTACTGGACTAGAGATGGGCTACTGGACTAGAGATGGGCTACTGGACTGGAGACGGGTTACTGGACTGGAGACGGGTTACTGGACTGGAGACGGGTTACTGGACTGGAGACGGGTTACTGGACTGGAGACGGGCTACTGGACTAAAGACAGGCTACTGGACTAAAGACAGGCTACTGGACTAAAGACTGGCTACTGGACTGGAGATGGGCTAGTGGACTGGAGATGGGTTGCTGGACTAGGGACGGGCTACTGGATTAGAGACGGGTTACTGGACTGGAGATGGGGTAGCTATGTGCGGTCACATCTCAGAAAAATGTAACAAAGTACTAGTGTGCAGGATTCCAATATTGAGCCTCAGTATCCTTGGCCTTACAGCTGACATCAATGCTGGGGGCTGTTATTGTATCCACTGACACCAATGCTGGGGGTTATCATTGCATTTATAGCACATGATTAGAGCCAGAGGCTTGTTTGGATTGTTTGCTGCCCCCCCCCCCCCCAAAAAAAAATATATCACCAGCCGGTGAAGGTGAATTTATCCTTTAATTGAAGAGGTTGAAGTTGGAAGCTAATTTCTATGCAGAGCTGCATCAGATTTTGCACTCTCCAGTTTTAGTAAATCAATCCCCAATGTATCATTCGTAATGCTTCCTTTTATGTCTTTGTTTACAATACTATCCTGGACACCTCTGATTTAGTGTTGGGTCACCCCTGAGTCACACAGAATCTCATGACAAGGGAAACCACATTATATTCAATGGCGCCTGCTCAAATCAATGTGACTCAGCACAGTGCGATTTTGGAAAAGGTTCCTATGCTACTTTGCTGCGACCTACAGTGCGACTTGGCCCCATAGAATAAGCAAAAACGCTGCCAAGTTGCATCAAATTCGCACTACATCATCGCACTGAAAATTGTGGAAAAACACATTGCAGTAATGTATACACACTCGCCGACCACTGTATTAGGTCCCCCTTGCTAGTAGCCGGTTGGACCCCCTTTTGCCTACATTCTTGGTGGCAGAGATACAACAAGGTGTTGGAAACATTCCTCAGAGATTTTGCTCCATAGTGACATGATAACATCACACAGTTGCTGCAGATATGTCGGCTGAACATCCATGGTGCCAATGATCTGGTGAGTGTGGAGCTCTATGGGATTGAGATCTGGTGAGTGTGGAGGCCATTGGAGTACAATGACCTCATTGTCCAGTGGTGAGATGATTGGAGCTTTGTGACATGGTGCATTATCCTGCTGGAAGGAGCCATCAGAAGATGGGGACACTGTAGTCATAAAGAGATAGACATGGTCAGCAACAATACTCAGGTAGGCCGTGGTGTATAAACCATGATCAATTGGTACTAAGGGGTCCAAAGTGTGCCAAGATAATATCCCCCCCACCATTACACCACCACCAGCCTGAACCGGTGATACCCCCTCCCCCACACCATTACACCCCCCACCACCAGCCTGAACCGGTGATACCCCATCCCCCACACCATTACAACCCCACCACCAGCCTGAACCGTGATACCCCATCCCCCACACCATTACAACCCCACCACCAGCCTGAACCGGTGATACCCCATCCCCCACACCATTACAACCCCACCACCAGCCTGAACCGGTGATACCCCATCCCCCACACCATTACACCCCCACCACCAACCTGAACCGGTGATACCCCATCCCCCACACCATTACACCCCCACCACCAACCTGAACCGGTGATACCCCATCCCCCACACCATTACAACCCCACCACCAGCCTGAACCGGTGATACCCCATCCCCCACACCATTACACCCCCACCAGCAGCCTGAACCGGTGATACAAGGCAGGATGGATCCATGCGCCAAATTCTGACCCCACCATCTGAATGTCGCAGCTGAAATCCAGACTCAGCAGACCAGGCAGCGTTTTTCCGATCTTCTCTTGTCCAATTTCGGTGATCTGTGCCAATTGTAGCCTCAGTTTCCTGTTCTTATCTGACAGGAGTGGCACCCGGTGTGGTCTTCTGCTGCTGTAGCCCATTTGCTTCAAGGTTGGATGTGTTGTGCATTCAGAGATGGTATTCTGCATACCTTGGGTGTAACGAATGGCTATTTGAGTCACTGTTGCCTTTCTATCATCTGGAGTCTGCCCATTCTCCTCTGACCTCAACAAGGCATTTTCCTCCACACAACTGCCGCTCACTGGATATTTTCTCTTTTCCCCACCATTCTCTGTAAACCCGAGAGATGGTTGTGTGTGAAAATCCCAGAAATACTCAGACCGGCCCGTCTGCCACCAATAACCATGCCACGTCCAAAGTCACTTAAATCCCCTTTCTTCCCCATTCTGATGCTCAGTTCGAACCTCAGCAAGTCTTCATCACCACGTCTAGAGATGTCTAAATGCATTGAGTTGCTGTCATGTGATTGGCTGATTAGCAACTAGACATGTGCACAATAGAAAAATTTGTTTATTTTCGTTTCGTTTCTGTTCGTTTCCGTTAATGCGTAACGATTCGTATTTTTGTAAGAGTTATTTTTTCATTGATTCGTTTTTCCGTTAGTTTAATTTTCGTTTATTCGAAATTCGGACGCATTCGTATTTTCGTAGATTTAGTTACATTCGTACTTTCGTAAGATTGATTTATTCGTACTTTCGTAACATTGTTTTCGTGGATTCGTAATCGGAGCATAATTCATAATTTTATGTAATGTGTATGCTATTATTACATTTTAAGAGACACGGAAAATTACGAATCGAAAAAAAAAGTTACGAATGTACGAATTTTTTCGTTCAATCCATTCGAAGCACGTTAAGCAGCGCCATTGTAAGAGACACGGAAAATTACGAATCGAAAAAAAAAAATTTAAAGTTACGAATGTACGAATTTTTTCGTTCAATCCGTTCGAAGCACGTTAAGCCGCGCCATTGTAAGAGACAAGGAAAATTACGAATCGAAAAAAAAATTAAAAAGTTATGAATGTACGAATTTTTTCGTTCAATCCATTCGAAGCACGTTAAGCAGCGCCATTGTAAGGGACACGGAAAATTACCAATTCAACAAAAAAAAAAGTTACGAATGTACGAATTTTTTCGTTCATTTTAATTTTCGTTTATTCGAAATTCGGACGCATTCGTATTTCCGTAGATTTAGTTACATTCGTACTTTTGTAAGATTGATTTATTCGTACTTTCGTAACATTGTTTTCGTAGATTTGTAATCGGAGTATAATTCATAATTTTATGTAATGTGTATGCTATTATTACATTGTAAGAGACACGGAAAATTCTGAATCGAAAAAAAAAGTTACGAATGTACGAATTTTTTCGTTCAATCCATTCGAAGCACGTTAAGCAGCGCCATTGTAAGAGACACGGAAAATTACGAATCGAAAAAAAAAAAATTTAAAGTTACGAATGTACGAATTTTTTCGTTCAATCCGTTCGAAGCACGTTAAGCCGCGCCATTGTAAGAGACAAGGAAAATTACGAATCGAAAAAAAAATTAAAAAGTTATGAATGTACGAATTTTTTTCGTTCAATCCATTCGAAGCACGTTAAGCAGCGCCATTGTAAGGGACACGGAAAATTACCAATTCAACAAAAAAAAAAAGTTACGAATGTACGAATTTTTTCGTTCATTTTAATTTTCGTTTATTCGAAATTCGGACGCATTCGTATTTCCGTAGATTTAGTTACATTCGTACTTTTGTAAGATTGATTTATTCGTACTTTCGTAACATTGTTTTCGTAGATTTGTAATCGGAGTATAATTCATAATTTTATGTAATGTGTATGCTATTATTACATTGTAAGAGACACGGAAAATTCTGAATCGAAAAAAAAAGTTACGAATGTACGAATTTTTTCGTTCAATCCATTCGAAGCACGTTAAGCAGCACCATTGTAAGAGACACGGAAAATTACGAATCGAAAAAAAATAAAAAAAGTTACGAATGTACGAATTTTTTCGTTCAATCCATTCGAAGCACGTTAAGCAGCGCCATTGCAAGAGACACGAAAAATTACCAATTCAACAAAAAAAAAAAATGACGAATGTACAAATTTTTTCGTTCATTTTAATTTTCGTTTATTCGAAATTCGGACGCATTCGTATTTCCGTAGATTTAGTTACATTCGTACTTTTGTAAGATTGATTTATTCGTACTTTCGTAACATTGTTTTCGTAGATTCGTAATCGGAGCATAATTCATAATTTTATGTAATGCGTATGCTATTATTACATTGTAAGAGACACGGAAAATTCCGAATCGAAAAAAAAAAGTTACGAATGTACGAATTTTTTCGTTCAATCCATTCGAAGCACGTTAAGCAGCGCCATTGTATGAGACACGGAAAATTACCAATTCAACAAAAAAAAAGTTACGAATGTACGAATTTCTTCGTATATTTTGATTTTCGTTGTTCCTGTTTTCGTTTTTCGGATTTTCTTCTTTCGTAGTTTCGTTGTATCTAATTTGGTTATTTCGGATTTTCGTTGTTTTTCATATTCGCTCGATTCGATAATTCGTTATTCGTTAAAATTTTTAGCGAATCATTCGTTCATTCGTACGATAACGAATAACGAATATAACGAATTTTAACGGAAAACGAAAAAAAAACGAAACTAATTGCACATCTATTAGCAACTTGTGTTACCAAGTACCTAATACAGTGTCCGGTGGGCGTATATGACAATATGTGACACGTATACTCATTCCTGCACAGCAAAGCTGAGCCTGTTCAGCTTTGATGTTATTGATGACTCCGGGTTCCCGCTCTATGGGTTGTGTATTATAAAACAAAACCAGAAAGCCTCTTTCTTTCATTTTGATTTTTCTGCCAGTTTCTGGTCTCATTTTGATGCTCTCTCTAAAAAAAAAACACCAAATCAATAGCACTCTAAACAAAAGCAAAACAGAAATAAACTGCGCAAATGTTTTAGCGAGGAGAGCAGCAATCAGCGCTGCCCTCGTTGGAGCAATTAACACAGAATCTCTGATGAAATTATAACGCAGCGTACATGGGAATGCAAAACAAGTCGAGGGACGGGAAAAGGCAGCAATTAGGAAATTACACACAATTATCATAGACTGGGAGATTAATTGGAACGGGTTGGAGGCCCCTGCGTGCAAAATGTACCTACCCATCACAAACGACATAAGCGACGTACACACCACTCTGCACATGTTATTCTCCGTATGACACACATGATACTGTATGCCAGTGGCGGCTGGGGGTATATTTTTTGGGGGGGGGGGTGGCAAAAAATGCACCCACAGCCACCCCCCCCTCGGTCGGTCAGGTCACCAACACCCCCCCCCCTCGGTCGGTTGGGTCACTAGCACCCCCTCTCCCCCCCGTCGATGGGTCAGGTCACCAGCATCCCCTCTCCCCCCCGTCGATGGGTCAGGTCACCAGCACCCCCTCTCCCCCACGTAGATCGGTCAGGTCACCAGCACCCCCTCTCCCCCCCCGTCGATCGGTCAGGTCACCAGAGCACCCCCTCTCCCCCCCCTTTCGGTCGGTCGGTCACCAGCCCCGCACTTCACCCATCTATTGGACAGCGCTTCCTTCAGGCGATGAGCGCCGGCTTCCCCTCTGCACCACGGCGGCTTCTGCCGTGCGTCTTCTCCCTCCTCCTTATAGGCGGACAATAGGATCCTCCTTATAGGCGGCCTATATGGTATTGCTTCTCCTTTTGGCCAATCGAGTGACAAGTCTGAAGACCCGCTTCCTGATTGACCGGGAGGAGACTCAGGAAGACAATATCGAATGTTCATTTCGCTATTGTCACACAACTGGGTGGGCTCGGGGCGCAGTGCTCTGCGCCCCGAGCCCACCCTTTTTTGAAGCCAATTAGAGCCCCTGGCTTCAATCACATGCTTCAAAAAAAAAACCCTATTGGAATCCATGCATCTGGCGCCCCACATGTAGATTAGGGGGCCGGAGGCATGGATAGGGGGGCGGCGCACCTGCGCTCTGCATTACGGGCCACTGCTGTATGTGTAGCGCTACCCCTGTAGGGGCCGCTGGTGAATGTGGTTCATCTCCCACCCTGCACAGCCAGGCACATGAATTTACAGACACACCAAGTCAAGAAGCAGTCCTTGCACTTTGTTTTTTTCGGTTTATTAGGGGAATAGAACTTTGATGGGTATAGGGTGCATATGGGATGCCCACTTGATTGAAGAGGCTTGGTGGGGACTTAACTATATACACTCCGGTATATACAATCTCTTCTCCTCAACCTCCAACACATATACTTGCTGGCAGACAATCACTCCCAAGACCAGCTAACACTGTTGTGGGAACCTGACACTGGCTCTGCCAGGCGAAAAGCAAATGCCCTGTGCAGGAAGGGACCGCGGACCCCTATGGTGTGGAAAAATAAATGGTAGTCCTTAGTGCTAGCTGTCCTATACGTGGCTACTGCTCCCAGTACCACCTGTTCGGCCACTGCCAGCCCTCCTGGCTGCAGCTGCCCCTTTCCACTGCCTGTGCCACCACGGCCCTCCTGACTGGCTCTGCAACCATCCCAGACTGCTCCATTTCAGGCGTGCCTCTTAGTCCTCTTGACTGTGTGTCACTCACCAGCCCTCTTGGCTGTTCCTGTTCCTCATGGAGCCAGAGTTTTTGAGGGGGGCTTTTTTTCCTTATCTACCTGTTTCAGATGTCTTCTGGCCAGTTACAGGACATGCTGAGTCCTCTTCTGAGTCCGTCTTATACAAGCATGCAGGCCAGGAAAGGGGGGGGGGCAGGAACGAGCGAGTGCCCCCCGAACATTTGTTTTATTCTGGCCTTAAGGATTTATGCCAGTGATGTGGACTGGGAAAGTGGATAAATTCTAGAAGGATCTTTCCCTCCAAGCTTTGCATGGGGAAGATGAGTTCTTGAAGGTGTCAAAGTTTAGCTCTGAGCCTGCAACCTCTGCTTAATCTGGCAGTAGTTCTTCTTCCTGAGCCACCTGAGATGCTTAACATCTCCCTGGACAATTCCTTGGACACCTTGCCTTGCACCTCGTTTCTGGTGAACCTTGAACTTTTTGCTGTACCCATGAACTTCCTGTTTTAGCCATGCCTTTGCACTTCCTGTTTGCCAGATTATTGTGCTCTCTTCAGGCAAAATCTTGCTGTTGTCTCTCCTGCCACCATCTCTATCTTCACTACAACATGTTACTGACCTTTGGCTTGTTCCTCAACTATGCTTCCACTTGATCCCAACTAGGGTTGCCACCTTTTTGTTCAGGCCAAACCTGAACACTTTAGCAACGCAGGCCAATTGTTTTCGTAGTATACACTATAGGATTATAAAAGACCTGGGACTCTTTTGGGTGCCCCAAGGAGATTAGTAATGTGGTATGCATAGCGCTTTGCGGCAAAACAGTAGGTGTGGCCAAATTGCTCTTGCTGACATCATTGCTCCACCCCCCAGTCATGCCGAACCTGCCCCCAGACAGCCGCCCAAAGCTCCTAGACAGCAACAGATTTGTGTGTGACTATCTCAGTTAGTGAGGAGCCACAGCCCAGTTCGAATAATGTGTCCACCTGAAACACGGACACACGATTCAAAACCCAAACTGTCCAGGTGAATCCTAGACAAGTGGCCACCCCAATCCCAACATGGAATCACTCGTTACTGATCTTTGGCTTGTTTTCTGACTACACTTCTGCTTGAGCCCTACCTGTTATATTTTCTACTAGACCCCAGCTTGCTCACCTCCTGGGGGGCGATCCTAAAGGACCACAACCTGGTACTAACATGCAACAAAACTCATCCCCACCATCAGGAGCTCTGGTGAACACTGATTAGTGCTTAGACCCCGCACCTCTGGTGAGCCTGCATCATCTGCCTATTGTGACCTGCTTGTATACCTATCCTGCTGATCAGTGGGAGTCTCTTTACTGCTATACTGTAGCTACTGGTCTCCCAGCCTGACCCCTGATCAAAGTACTAACAATAATTTACAAAGCCATCCATAACTCTGCCCCCGGCTACATCACTAACCTAGTCCCAAAATACCAAGCCGCTCTCTTCGGTCCTCCCAAGACCTCCTGCTCTCTATCTCCCTTGTCACCTCCTCCCATGCTCACCTCCAGGATTTCTTCAGAGCTTCTCCCATCCTTTGGAACTCTGTACCCCAATCTGTCCGACTGTCCCCTAATCTATCCATCTTTAGACGATCCCTGAAAAGCCTTCTCTTTAAAGAAGCCTATCCTACTAACTAACTAACACTGTTTTACTTCCTCCATCAGCTCATCCCCCCACAGCTATTACCTCTTGTATCAATTGACCCTTCCTTTTTTAGATTGTAAGCTCTAATGAGCAGGGCCCTCTGATTCCTCTTGTACCAAATTGTAATGTAATTGTAATGTCTGCCTTTATTTTGTTAAGCGCTGCGCAAACTGTTGGCGCTATATAAATCCTGTATAATAATAATAATAATAATGATAGAAGGACTTTAGTGTTGGCCTAACATGCTGCCTGGGAATAGTGAGTGGGGTCCAGAGGTATTTTGCCTCCCTGTCCTGCTGCCAGGGAAGGTTATATTTCCAGAGAGGTCCAGTTCATGCTGCTCCGTCTTGCTGCCAGAGGAAGGAAGCTTAAGGTGAGTCATTTTTTTGGTCTTTGGCTTTTATATGGCCCTTGGGACACTATTTTCATCCACTGATACCAACAATGGGATATATTTCCCCTTCTAACACCAATGAAGGGGCAGAATTACTCCCAATGACACCAAAGATGGGGCACGATTCCTCCCAATGACACCAAAGATGGGGCACGATTTCTCCCAATGACTCCAGAGATGAGGCACAATTCCTCCTAATGACACCAACAATGGGGCCCCAAGGACACCAATGATGGGAGTACAATGCCTCCCAATGACACCAACAATTGAGCATGATTCCTCCCAATGACACCAACAAAGGGGCCCATTGACACCAATGATAGGGCACAATTAATCCCAATGACACAAACAATTGGGCCCAATGACAGCAATGATGGGGCACAATTTCTACCATAACACCAACAATGGAACCCAATGACACCAACAATGGGGCACAATTCTTCCCACTGACACCAAAGATGGGGCTTTGTTTATTTTTACTGACATCATGATCTTTCTCAATTCCCATTGGCCACAGTCCAGCCACCCTTAAGTCTGAAGGACAATAAACTGGCCTTTTATTTTGAAAGTTTGGAGACCCCTGTCCTAGACATTTGATCCAATCAAATAAAATAGTAAAAAAGAATATGGAGTAGAAGTCTGGTTGGCTGTTGCTATTGGTGGGTTAAGTGAGTGTCTGGGTGCAGCTATAGGCCAACTTACCAGTAGAAGTCCTGGGAGGGCCAATAAAATCCAGCAGTTCCTTAGGTAATTATTGCTAAATTTGCAAGCTTATTTGGATAGTTGTGGCCAGCAGTTCCAAAATAAAAATATGAACAACCTCTCATCTCTGAATTGCAAAATGAACATTTGCCTCTACTCAGGTGATCTTTGCCCTGTTTACATCATAAGATCGCAAAATTTAAATTCTGGGGTTTTCCAGCAATAGACAGAGGACAGTAATGGGCGTGAAGTTGGCGTGAATTTTCTGTTGCGTAACTTTCTCCTTCACACACATTGGGATGGTCATTTTCACCTCTGAGTCATGCATGAAGCACATCGCTGCGCACTCTGACTGCTATAGCCACTCAGCAAATCCAGAAGTGGGTCAGCGAATGCGGTCATCTGATTAGGTGCCAGACGTAAAAAGCCTTCAATGACGGTCCAGAGGTTGCTATTTTTGCCCTGGAGGAGTCAATAGAAGATGCTCATAGTAGCACAGTAGCATTTCTAAAGAGGAACTGCACCCCCCTCCCATTTTTGTAACCCCCTTACCTTGTTCTATGGGTTATCCCAGAAACAACATACAGTATCTAGCGAGTCCAGTGATGTTCTGAGGTGATCCGCTGCTCCACTGCTGCTCACCTGGTCCCATGTCACCATCTTCTCCTTTGTAAGGGCTGGTCCATTATAAGAGATGGTCATTTATAATAGATGGTCCATGATAAGGGATTATTCATTATAAGGGATGGTCCGTGAGAAGGGATGGTCCATTGTAAGTAATAGTTCATGATAAAGGATGGTCCATGATAAGGGGTGGTTCATTATAAGGAATGGCCCATAAGAAGGGATGGTCCTTTACAAGGGATGGTCCATTATAAATAATAGTCTATGATAAGGGATGGTCCATTACAAGGGATGGTTCATGAAAAGGGATGGTCCATTATAAGTAATAGTCCATGATAAAGAATGGCCCATGATAAGGGATGGTCCATTACAAGGGATGGTCCATTACAAAGGATGGTTCATGAAAAGGGATGGTTCATGAGAAGGGATGTTCCATTAGAAGGGATGGTCCATTACAAGGAATGGTTCATGAGAAGGGATGGTCCATTAGAAGGGATATTCCAATATAAGGGATGGGTAATGAGAAGGGATGGTTCATTATAAGGGATGGTCCATGAAAAGGGATAGTCCATGAGAAGGGATGGTTTTGCTATAAGTGATGGTCCATGATAAAGAATGGTCCATCAGAAGGGATGGTCCACTATAAGGGATGATCCATTAAAAAGGGATACTCCATGATAAGGTATTGTCCATAAGTATTAGTCTATGATAAGGGATGATCCATGAAAAGGGATACTCCATGATAAGGGATGGTCCATAAGTATTAGTCTATGATAAGGGATGATCCATGAAAAGGGATACTCCATGATAAGGGATGGTCCATAAGTATTAGTCTATGATAAGGGATGGCCCATTATAAGGGATGGCCCATTATAAGGGATGGTCCATGATAAGGGATGGTCCCATAAGGGATGGTCTATTATAAGTAATAGTCTATGATAAGGGATAGTATATGATAAGGGATGGTCCATTATAGGGGATGGTCTATTATAAGCAATGTTTCCTTATAAAGAATTGTCTATGATAAGGGATGGTCCATGATAAGGGGATGATCCATTATAATTAATAGTGTATGATAAGGGTCCATGAAAACGGGTAGTCCATTATAGGGGATGGTCCATAAGGTATGGTCTATTATAAGGAATGTTTCCTTATATTGAATAATATAATAAAGGGATGATCCATGATAAGGGATGATCCATGATAAGGGATGGTCTATGATAAGGGATGGTCCAATATATAGGATGGTCCATGATAAGGGATGGTCCATAATAAGAGATGGTCCATTATAAGGGATAGACCAGGTACCCAACCCATCCAGTAGTGTTAGATTCTAATGATATTTCAGCCATTGTTAGCTCTGCAGCAGAGCCCCGATTGGCGGCACGTTGGTGTGACAAGTATTAACCTTTAAGACTTTTTTAACGTTTTCATCTATAGACAAGAGCTGCTCTGATGTTAGTTGGTCATGACAGGTCCCCTTTGACATGAAGTCAGGTCAGTTTATTATTATCATCGTACTTCGAAAGTGGCAAATGTCAATAAGTCTTCTTTAATAGAAAGCAGAAAAGCGGCATAACCTTCCCATCTGTATAATCAGAGGAAAACCGAGATAAATTATAAAAAGAAATTTCCAACAAAGACCATTTAATTGCCATCACGGCGGAGTCAGGTGGCTCCAGGGAGCTGCAGCCTTACCATTTATGTTCTGCTATTTAGCCACCTCACATCTGCGCCTACTTTTTAAAAATTATAATCAAGTTTAATTAAGTTAAAAAAAATACATTTGTTAAAATCTGTTCTTTTTGCTAAATAAAAAGCTTACTAGATCCACCAAAACATTATAGGCCTTGGAGAATAAAATGGTGGTACTTGCTTTTTTATGTCACACAATAGGTCAGAGGGGGGACCTCCGACGGAGAGTGAGCAGGGCATTAGAAATGGGGATGATCTTCATTTTACCAGTGTTCTGAGGTAGGAATGGATGGCTGCCCATGTGTATTAAACATGATTGGCTTTAATGTAACTGAATGATGTGCACATGATAAAGGCATGGGCCATGATAAGGGATGGTCCATGATAGTGGATAGTCCATTATAAGAGATGGTCCATAATAAGGAATGATCCATGATAATCGATAGTCCATTATAAGGGATGGTCTATGATAATCGATAGTCCATTATAAGGGATGGTCTATGATAAGGGATAGTCCATTATAAGGGATGGTCTATGATAAGGGATAGTCCATTATAAGGGATGGTCTATGATAAGGGATAGTGCATTATAAGGGATGGTCTATGATAAGCAATGGTCCATGATAAGTGATGGTCAATTATAAGAGATGGTCCATTATAAGGGATAATCCATAATAAAAGAATGGTCAATTATAAGGGATGGTCCATGATAAGCGATTGTCACTTATAAGGGATGGTCCATGCTAGTAGATAGTCCATTATAAGGGATGCTCCATGATAAGGGATGGTCAATTATAAGGGATGGTCCATGATAAGGGATGGCCCATACAAAGAGATGATCCATGATAAGGGATTTTCCATTATAAGCGATGGTCTATGAGAAGGGATTGTCCACAATAAGGGATGGTTCATTGTGAGGTATGGTCCAGGTTAAGGAATGGTCAATGATAGTGGATGGTACATGATAAGGGATGCTAAATAATAAGATATAGTCAATTGTAAGGGATGGCCCATGATAAGGGATGGTCCATGATAGTGGACAGTCCATTACAAAGGATGGTCTATGATAAGACATGGTCCATTATAAGGGATGGTCCATGATAAGGGATAGTCCATTATAAAGAAATGGTCCATGATAAGGGATGGTAAATTATAAGGGATGGTCCATAATAAGGGATGGTCCATTGCAAGGGATGGTCAGTTATAAGGTATGGTCAATTATAAAGAATGGTCCATTATAAGGGATGGTCCATGATAAGGGATAATCCATTATAAGGGATGATCTATGATAAGGGATGGTCCATGATAATGGATGGTCCACAATAAGAGATGGTTCATAAGGGATGGACCATGATAAGGGATGGTCAGTTATAAAGGATGGTCCATGAGAGTGGATGATCCATTGTAAGGGATGGTCCATGATAAGTGATGGCTCATACAAAGAGATGGTCCATGATAAGGGACAATACATTTTAAGTGATGGTCTATGATAAGGGATTGTTCATTGTAAGGTATGGTCCATGTTAAGGAATGGTCAATGATAGTGGATGGTACATGATAAGGGATGGTAAATAATAAGATATAGTCAATTATAAGGGATGGCCCATGATAAGGGATGGTCCATGATAGTGGACAGTTCATTACAAAGGATGGTCTATGATAAGACATGGTCCATTATAAGGGATGGTCCATGATAAGGGATAGTCCATTATATGGGATGGTCTATGATAAGGGATGGTCCATAATAAGGGATGGCTTATAATAAGGGATGGCTCATTGCAAGGGATGGTCAGTTATAAGGTATGGTCAATTATAAAGAATGGTCCATTATAAGGGATGGTCCATGATAAGGGATAATCCATTATAAGGGATGATCTATGATAAGGGATGGTCCATGATAATGGATGGTCCACAATAAGAGATGGTTCATAAGGGATGGACCATGATAAGGGATGGTCAGTTATAAAGGATGGTCCATGAGAGTGTATGATCCATTGTAAGGGATGGTCCATGATAAGTGATGGCTCATACAAAGAGATGGTCCATGATAAGGGACAATACATTTTAAGTGATGGTCTATGATAAAGGATTGTCCATTATAAAGGATGGTTTATGATACCTTAGGCTCACTGAAAGCTGATTGGTGCCAGACCTTGGAGTGGTACGTCTGAAGGGGGTAAGTACTGCTGCAAAAGCTGTTATTATTATTATTTTCCTTACTGTTGGTCATTTTATTTTATTTTTTTACCTGGACTTTACATTTTTTTATCTCTTATACATGTGCATCACTTGATGGGGGTCTGCTATAACGTTGGCTTGTGATGACTCTCCCCTCCCCAACAACCTCTTCGGTTGGAGGCACACTAAACAATCCAGGTAGAGACACTGTCATTGGTTTGTTGGACATAGGGGCGTGTGGCTAAAGTCAAAGCCCCAGAGAAAGAGGTTTAACCACGTCAATACCGGGCACTTATACACCTTCCTGCCCAGACCAATTTTCAGCTTTCAGCACTGTCGCACTTTGAATGACAATTGCTCGGTCGCGCTACACTGTACCCAAACTAAATTTTTATCATTTTGTTCCCACAAATTGAGCTTTCTTTTGGTGGTATTTGATCACCTCTGGGATTTTTATTTTCTGCTAAACAAATAAAAAAAAAAGACCGAAAATTTTGAAAAATATATAATTTTTTTGTTTCAGTTACAAAACGTTGTAAATAAGTACGTTTTCTCCTTCACTGATGGGCACTGATGGGGCTGCACTGATGGGCACTGATAAGGCGGCACTGATGGGCACCGATGAGGTGGCACCAATGAGGTGGCACTGATGAGGTGGCATTGATGGGCACTAATGATGGGCACTAATATGCGGCACTGATAGGGCACGGATAGGCGGCATGGATGAGCACGGATAGGTGGCATGAATGGGCACTGATAGGCAGCATGGATGGGCACTGATAAGCGGCATGGATGGGCACTGATAGGTGGCACGGATGGGCATGGATGGGCACTGATAGGTGGCACTGATGTACTGTAACGTATGGTACTGATGGATGCCATTCAGTGCCAAACAATAATGCCTGCCAATCAGTGATGCCAATTGTGGGCACTGATTGGCATCCATTGTAGGCACTGATTGGCATCCCTGGTAGTCTAGGGTGGCATACCTAGTGGTGAGATCCCTGGTGGTCCTAGTGACGTCCCTGGTGGTCCAGTGTGGGCATCAGAGGAGCAGCCGATCGGATCTCCTCTGCCCACGTCTAAAAGACGCGAGTGAGGGAAAGCTGATCACCGGCTCTTGCTGTTTACTTCGTGATCAGCTGTGATTGGACACGGCTGATCACGCGGTAAAGAGTCTCCGTCAGAGACTCTTTACCTAGATCGGAGTTGCTGTGTGTCAGACTGACCCCCGGGGGCGCGCAGCGGCTTATTATCCTGAAGACGCCATATGACGTCCAGTCAGGATGTTGAAACCACTTTGCCGCCGTCATTTTGCTATATGGCAGCGGCAAGTGGTTAAACTCATAATAAATGTACCTACTACATCTTCAAAGCAGAACTCTGGCTTATAATTAAAAGATAATCGAGAATTGGAATTGTGTGTCATAATCCATGATCTCCGACTAAGCACTGTGGTCTCTCCTGCCAGCCCCTATGCCACCATTGTGAGGGACGAGACCGCATCGGGGGGGGGGGGGGGGGGGGGGGCAGGTCCCCAACCCAACCAGTGCTGTTGTATTCTGAGGAGTATTTCAGCTATTCTTAGCAGAGATCCGCGGCACGTTGGCGTGACAAATAAGTATTAACCTTTAAGAAAAACATTTTTTTCATCTATAGACAAGAGCCGCTCTGATGTTAGTTGGTCATGACAGGTCCCCTTTGACATGAAGTCGGGTCAGTTTATTATTGTCATCGTACTTTGAAAGTGACAAATGTCAACAAGTCTTCTTTAATAGAAAAGCAGAAAAGCGGAATAACCTTCCCATCTGTATAATCAGAGGAAAACCGAGAGGAATTATACTTTTTTTCCCCAACAAAGAGCATTTAATCGCCATTACGGCGGAGTTGGGCGGCTCCACGGAGCATTTATGTGCTGCTATTTTACCACCCCGCATTCAAGGCTATTTATTTTTATTTTTTTATTATAACAAAATGGAATTAAGTTTGCAAAAAAAAAAACATACACATGTTAAAATCAGAATTTTTTGCTAGAAAATTACTTAGAACCCCTAAAACATTGTATAGGACCCGGAGAATAAAATTGTGATAGTTGCTATTTTTTATGTTGTTTTTAGGCAGCATATTATCAGGAAAAAAACTCACTAAAATGAATTGTAGGGAACACAAACACAATATAATATCCAAAGTTGGCAAAATATATAAGATGATGCTGTGTTTTAGATACCGAAAAAAATGCAAGTGGCCATGAAATGGTGAAAAACGACAGTGCTTAAAATTTTTCATAGAAGCCTTCACAGGTTAACGGTTTAGAATTAACCATGAATTATGGCTCTTGATATACTACTCTCACTCCGATTCCGCTGGGGTGCCAGGAGCACAGGACACAGACACTGATGTGATGGAGGGACCTCTGATGTGATGGAGGACCTCTGATCTGATGGAGGACCTCTGATGTGATGGAGGACCTCTAATGTGATGGGGGAACCCCTGATGTGATGGGGGGGACCTCTGATGTGATGGGGGGACCTCTGATGTGATTGGGGATCTCTGATGTGATGGAGGACCTCTGATGTAATGGAGGACCTCTGATGTGATGGAGGACCTCTAATGTCATTGAGGACATCTGATGTGATGGGGGGACCGCTGATCTGATGGAGGACCTCTGATGTGATGGAGGACCTCTGATGTGATGGGAGAACCTCTGATGTGATGGAGGACCTCTGATGTGATGGGGGAACCTCTGATGTGATGGGAGGACCTTTGATGTGATGGGAGGACCTCTGATGTAATGGAGACCTCTGATCTGATGGAGGACCTCTGATGTGATGGGAGGACCTCTGATGTGATTGAGGACATCTGATGTGATGGGGAGACCGCTGATCTGATGGAGGACCTCTGATGTGATGGAGGAACCCCTGATGTGATGGGAGACATCTGATGTGATGGGAGGACCTTTGATGTGATGGGAGGACCTCTGATATATTGGGGGACCACTGATGTGATAAGGGGACCTCTGATGTGATGGAGGACCTCTTATGTGATGGGGACCTCTAATGTGATGGGGGAACTTCCTCAGTCTCCCCTCCCCCAGTGATCAGACTGTACATTGTAACTTTGTAGAAGGAGGAGGAAGCATTTCCTCAGTCTCCCCTCCCCCAGTGATCAGACTGTACATTGTAACTTTGTAGAAGGTGGAGGATCCATTTCCTCAGTCTCCCCTCCCCCCCAGTGATCAGACTGTACATTGTAACTTTGTAGAAGGTGGAGGATCCATTTCCTCAGTCTCCCCTCCCCCCCCCAGTGATCAGACTGTACATTGTAACTTTGTAGAAGGTGGAGGATCCATTTCCTCAGTCTCCCCCCCCCCCCCCCCCCCCCCCCAGTGATCAGACTGTACATTGTAATTGTAATGTAAAATAAATTACAATAAACTAATGTAGCACTAACCCCGAAGGAGCTGCTGGTTTTATTTGGGCTTACCGTTACCTTCTTGACCTCGTAGGTGTCTAGGGGTTTCCCAAGGTAGATGGCCCAAAGAATTGCAGAAACTGACACTGGATCCACTTTGGGATTTTTATTTGCAAAAAGGGTAGACAACACGCAGTCTCTCAATAAAGGATAGAGGGTTTAGATAGGAAGTTCAGGTACTCTTGGAACTGCTCAGAACTGAAAGTCTCTCACTATAGAATCCAGAGAGTAGCCACTCACAACTGGACCTTCACAGCTATCGGATAGACCTCCTCTCACTAGGCTCAACAGCCGATAGAGCAGTGGCGGTGCGCCGGGCATCTGAATTACATGGGGGGGGGGGTGTTTTTGGAAGCGCCCCATTAGAGCTGTAAGCTCTAATAGGGGACCTGATTAGAGCGGTGGGCTCTAATAGGCTTCCATAAGTGTAAACAGCGGGCGCACTGCTGTGCGTTCGCTGTTTACACAGTATTGTGTTAGAGAAGCAAATACATTGCTTCCCTAACACAGACCCGCCTGTCAGCCAATAAGGTTGCCGGGTCTGTTACCTGTCACCTGATTGGCTGAAGTCACAGGCGCTGTGATTGGATGCCTAGGCGTCCAATCATAGCAGAAGACAGGAGGAGCGCGGGAGAAGAAGACCTCGGACGATGAGGAGACACCGCTCGCCGCCTGACGCCGTCACCAGCTGCACACCGAGACAAGGTAAGTGCAGAGGGCAGGCAGGGGGCACAGTGGCAGCACTTAAGGGGCACAGTGGCAGCACTTGAGGGGCACAGTGGCAGCACTTGAGGGGCACAGTGGCAGCACTTAAGGGGCACAGTGGCAGCTCTTAAGGGGCACAGTGGCAGCACTTAAGGGGCACAGTGGCAGCATATAAGGGGCACAGTGGCAGCACTTAAGGAGCACAGTGGCAGCACCTAAGGGGCACAGTGGCAGCACTTAAGGGGCACAGTGGCAGCACTTAAGGGGCACAGTGGCAGCGCTTGGGGCACAGTGGCAGCACTTAAGGGGCACAGTGGCAGCACTTAAGGGGCACAGTGGCATCGCTTGGGGCACAGTGGCAGCGTTTGGAGCACAGTGGCAGCGTTTGGAGCACAGTGGCAGCACTCGGGGGACAGTGCCAGCACTTGGGGCACAGTGGCAGCACTTGGGGCACAATGGCAGCACTTGGGGCACAGTGGCAGCACTTGGGGCACAGTGGCAGCGTTTAATGGGCACAGTGGCAGCGTTTGATGGCACAGTGAGGCTGTTTGTTTGCGCCCCCCCCCCCCCCCCCCCCAAAATTTTGAGCACCAGACTTGTTGTAACTGAAGGATGTAGACAAATTTAGAGAGCCCTTATACGGTACCAGTATCTTGCAGCCGGTCGGCGATACCTTACAAGTGTGGATTCACTTGGTGTCTTTCAACTTAGCTTCCAGGCTCTTGCTGAGGAACCAGCCTTGTGCATGGCCCTCTCCCGAAGAGTCCTCCCTTGGTTTCATTCTCAGTTGCTGGGCCTCCCCACAGACAAGATGGCACCGGACCACCTTGGAATCCTCCTTCCAGTTACTGTGCCTCGGGCTAGCCAGCCCCGAGACTCGGAATTGGATGGATCCGCTCCCCAGGCCACGAGGGCCACGAGGGCCCCTGAGGGCTGATCAGGAGGACCAAACAGACAGAAAAGATCTTCTGGACCGGAAACCGCGAAGCACGTGATCTCAGTCCCTTAAGTACCCTCTTCCAGAATTCACAGAAAGACGACACTCTCACTGGTTGGTTTCCGAGAGAGATTGGCACCCAATGCGCCCAGCCAAACTGCATTCTCATGCTTTCCAGAGGTGACACCGACACCGATGGCCAAGTGGAACCCAGTGCAATCCAGCCAGACTGGTACTGAAACCATCATTTAGTACAATTAACCCTAAGGCCCCTTTCACACTTGTGCGACTTTAACCACTTCAACACCGCTCCATAGTCATATGACGCCCACAAGGTGGATCTACCATCCTGGGTGGGCGTCATATGACGTCCTCGGATTCCCGGGCGCCTGGGGGGCGCGCGCGCGCGCCGCCGGCGCGCGCGCGCGCCCCGCGGCATCGCTCGGGACCCGGTGCGAGTGCCCGGGCACCCGCGATTGCCCGTTAAAACAACGGGACTGGGCGGGACCGTGGAGCTGTGTGTGTAAACACACAGCTCCACGTCCTGTCAGCGGGGAGGAGACCGATCATGTGATCCCAGTACAGAGGAACACATGATCGGTCTCCTCCCCTTAAGTCCCCTCCCCCTACAGTTAGAATCATTCCTATAGGGACACACATTAACCCCTCCAGCGCCCTCTAGTGTTAACCCCTTCCCTGCCAGTCACATTTACACAGTAATCATTGCAATTTTATAGCAACGATCGCTGTGTAAATGTGAATGGTTCCAAAAATGTGTCAAAAGTGTCCGAAGTGTCCGCCGCAATGTCGCAGTCACGAAAAAAAAATCGCAGATCCCCGCCATTACTAGTAAAAAAAAAAAAAAAAAATTCAATAAATCTATCCCCTATTTTGTAGACGCTATAACTTTTGCGCAAACCGATCAATATATGCTTATTGCGATTTTTTTTTACCAAAAATATGTAGAAGAATACGTATCGGCCTAAACTGAGGAAAAAAATAGTTTTTAAAAAAAAAAATGGGATATTTATTATAGCAAAAAGTAAAAAATATTGTGTTTTTTTTTCAAAATTGTCGCTCTTCTTTTGTTTATAGCGCAAAAAATAAAAACCGCAGGGGCGATCAAATACCACCAAAAGAAAGCTCTATTTGTGGGAAAAAAAGGACGTCAATTTTGTTTGGGTGTAACGTCGCACGACCGCGCAATTGTTAGTTAAAGCGACGCAGTGCCGAATCGCAAAAAGTGCTCTGGTAAGGAAGGGTGTTTAAAAGCCCTGTATTGAAGTGGTTAAAGGGGTGTTTCAGCTGAAAAAAAATTTTTTTTTAAAAGTCAGCAGCTAAAAAAAAAGTAGCTGCTGACTTTTAATAAGTACACTTACCCTCCCAGGGCTCCCGCGATGTCGGCCGCCGAGGCCGACATGTCCCTCGGCGCTCCGGTCCCAGCGCCGCCATCCTCACTAAGGGAAACAAGTAGTGGAGCCTTTACGGCTTCACTGCCCGTTTCCTACTGCGCATGCGCGAGTCACGCTGCGCTTTGTGAATGGGTCGCGCTGTGTTAGGGAACACACAGTTCCCACAACACAGCGCGCCTCATTACCCAGAAGACATTGGTGAGGAGGACAGAAGACAGAAGATCACAGAAGATCACCGCGGAGTAGGAAGGAGGCAGATTAGGAAGACTGCCTAGCAACAGGGATTTCGGATCAGGTAAAAAAAAAAGATTTTTTTTATATTTTTTTTTTATTTTTTTCAAGAATATTAATGCTCTTTTTTTTTTAGGGTGGCCCTCCACTTTAAAGTCAGACGATTTTACAGTGATTTTGCAGCGATTTGCGGCCGTGATTTCGCCGCTATTAAGGCCCCTTTCACACTTATACGACTTGTCCCACGATTTGTTACTGCAAAGTAGCATGACAAGTCGTTCCCCATGATTTCCAATGACAGCCATTCATATTAGTACGACTTCAAAGTAGTCCCTGCACTTGATGCCACCTACACAGGCATTCCTTGAAATCGCGGCAAAATCGCTGTAAAATTGCGCGACTTTGAAGTCGCAACAACTGTGAAAGGGGCCTAAAACCCAACTGTGGTTCCAGGAACATTAAATTTACAAAACACATAGCGCATGCTCGTCAGGAGCCCAGTTGTTTTTGTTTTGATTCGTTATTTACATAAATTTGTTTAGTTAAATTCGTTTTTATTCATATCATTCGTTTTCAGAATTTGTTTTTCGTTTATTCGAATTCGCATTGATTCGAATTCTTCAAATTCTACTAGAATTCGAATCAATTGCTATTCGAATTCCATTCAAAATCAAATTAATTCTATTCGAAATTCCAATTTTGGTAGCTGGTTATATTCTTTCTATTCCAATCTATTCTATTGTTTTTTTCTATTCTATTCTTTTCTTTTCTATTATATTCTATTCTTTTCTATTCTATTCGAGTTTTATTTTTTTTCTATTCAAATTTAGGAAAATGCTTATTGTTCTATTCTTTCTATTCTATTCTACTGTTTATTCTATTCTATTATTTTATTTTCTATTCTATTCTTTTCTATTTTATTTTTTATTCTATTATTTTCTATTCTTTTTAAATGAATTAAAAATGTATTTTATTAGAAAATCGGCTAAAGAGAAGACGGTTATATATTTTTTATTTTATTTTATTCTTTTCCATTTTCTTTATTATATTCTATTCCATTATTTTCTATTCTATCTTATTCTGTTCTTTTATTTTCTATTCTATTTTGTTCTGTTTTATTCTTCATTCTTTTCTATGCTATCCCTTTTTTTCTCTATTCTATTTTATTCTCTTTGAAAACGATTCAAGTTCGATTAGAAAACTATTCATATTCAATTCGAAAACAATTAAATTTTGAATTTCGCACGAAATTTGCATTTGTTGTTTCAAATTCATTTAAATTCGTTACTATTGTAATTTGGATACATCCGAAATTTCAAATGAATAAAATAGTAGCGCTAATCTTCACAACTGTCACTGTCCATGGACATTATTATTGATCACTTTTTTCACAGGGTGATTGTTTAGGTTTATTCACTGAGTTATGAAGATTAGCGCTACTATTTTA
Organism: Lithobates sylvaticus; assembly: GCA_028564925.1. Lineage (NCBI taxonomy): Eukaryota > Metazoa > Chordata > Amphibia > Anura > Ranidae > Lithobates > Lithobates sylvaticus. The sequence continues at coordinate 188,524,571 of CM053037.1, read as the reverse complement.
TTCATTTGAATCACACATTTACATATAATTTTATTTATGTAGCTGCCGGAGGTTAAATTTTACACTTGTATATATATATATATCATTTATACATAATTTGTGGTGTAGTCTGTGTGCGCAGTGGTGGTGCATTAAGGATAAGGGGCGCATTTTTCCTTTCACTATATTTCAATAAAATAACATAACCTAATAACATAAAATAACATAAAATAAGATAAAATAACATAAAATAAAATAACATAAGAAAAAAAAACATAAAATAAAAAAAAAACATAAAATAAAATAATATAAAAATAAAATAATTTAAAATATAGCATAAGATAAAATAACAAACATTAAAAAAAAGTCCATAACATAAAATAATATAAAATAAAATAATTTAACATATAACATAAGATAGAATAACATAAAATTAAAAAAAAAATCCATAACATAAATTAATATAAAATAAAATAATTAAAAATATAACATAAGATAATATAACATAACATAAAATAATATAAAATAAAATAATTTAACATATAACATAAAATGATTTAAAAAATCCATAACATAAAATAATATAAAATAAAATAAAATAAAATAAAACAATTTAAAATAAAATAAAATAAATTAAAATAAAATAACATTGACCAAAAACCATAGTAGGTTTCCCCTTAAAATTATTTGCCTGCAGTATGAATGCTCGTTCTATTACAAAGGTTGGGAGCGCTTGCAGTCGTTGCTCGCCTATACATTAAATGCACTTTCATGAACTTTCTCCTTTGATGCGCTGGGTGCTTTTATCCCCATAACATCGCCATTACACGTCCCTGTAAGAGGCTGTATGGAAAGACAAGTAGATGTACATCCAATTTATGTATTCTTGTGCTGTAATTAGAAATGCTATTTCTATAGTCTCTGGGCTTCCATCTCTCATTCCACGACTCCACTTGTTTCACAATGGTGCAATCTTTTATCATACTAATTATCCCCCCCCCCCCCCCCCCCCCTCCTGTGAAGTGCTTTAAGCTTCATGATGGAACAAAATCAAGAAATATAATGAAACAAAATATAAAACGAATGAATCTCGAGTTCTACTAAAATGGTGCAGCCAACCTGAAGTAATTGGTGCAAATAAATATTATTCGGGGAAGGGGTTATTCCCTATATCTATTGCACCTATGTATTAACTTGTCTAGTCCCCTAGTTAGCTAGTCTACTAAACCTCTGATCACATGTTACTGTTGATATCACAATAATACAAGCTTAGCAATGAAACCAAGCACACGGCTTAACCACTTCCGGAGTGCCGCACGCCGATATACATCCTTAGCTGCCATAACCCCCCGGTATCCCCATGTTCGGCCGGCATGGGGATATGGATTTTTTTAATTTTATGTTATTTTATCTTATGTTATATTTTAAATTATTTTGTTTTCTTTTATATTATTTTATGCTATGGATTTTTTTAATTGTATGTTATTTTATCTTGTTATATTTTTTAAATTATTTTATTTTATTTTATATTATTTTATATTATGGATTTTTTAAAATGTTATGTTATTTTATCTAATGTTATATTTTATTTTATAATATTTTATGTTATGGATTTTTTTAATTGTAGGTTATTTTATCTTATGTTATATTTTAAATTATTTTATATTATTTTATGTTATGGATTTTTAAAAATGTTATGTTATTTTATGTTATGTTATGTTTTAAATTAATTTATTTTATATTATTTTATGTTACGGATTTGTTTTTAATTTTATGTTATTTCATCTTATGTTATATTTTAAATTATTTTATTTTATATTATTTTATGTTACGGATTTTTTTTAATTGTATTTTATTTTGTGTTAAATTTTTAATTATTTTATTTTATTTTATTTTAAGTTATGGATTTTTTTAATTTTATGTTATTTTATTTTATGTTATATTTAAAATAATTATATTTTATATTATATTATTTTATGTTATGGATTATTTTATGTTATTTTATCTTATGTTATATTTTAAATTATTTTATTTTATATTATTTTATGTTATGGATTTTTTGAAATTTTATGTTATTTTATCTTATGTTATATATTTTTTCCAGTACAAGATAAAAGTGGTCTCTGCGGCAGATTCGCTGCGAGATCACTTTTATCGGCGGCGGGAGAGGGGCCCCCGAGTGAGGGGGAAGATGGCCCCCACCCGTCTCCATGACACTGCAGGGCGGAAGCAACGTCAAAACGTCACTTCCGCCCAGGGCTGGGACAAGGAGTGGGCAGGAGGGGCGGCTGCCCCTGGTGCAATGGTATATAGCAGGGGTAGGGGGCACCCTGAGCCTAACCCTAAGGCAAAGGGGGGCGCAATTTGGCATATTTGCCCTGGGCACTGGATGACCTTGTCCCAGCACTGCTTCCGCCCATAGCTCTTAACCGCTTGCCGACCGCCTCACGCAGATATACTGCGGCAGAATGGCACGTACAGGCAAACTAACGTACCTGTACATTGCCCTTTAAGAGGCGGCCTGCGGGCGTACGGCAAGCTCCGTGAGTAGGATCGCGGGGCCCCGCGGCCGCGGACTCGATGTCCTCGGGGAAACCCGCGATCGACTCACGGAAAGGAAGAACGGGGAGATGCTAATGTAAACAAGCATCTCCCCATTCTGCCTAGTGACAGTGTCACGTAGCCACGCCCCCTAACAGTTAGAATCACTCCCTAGGACACACTTAACCCTTTAACTGCCCCCTAGTGGTTAACCCCTTCACTGCCAATGTCATTTACACAGGAATGCATTTGTATAGCCCTGATTGCTGTATAAATGACAATGGTCCCAATAAAATAAAAAATATCATAAAAGAAAATATATCAATAAAAGAAAAAATACCAATAAAAGAAAAAATATCTATCCAGTCCATCCAGTTCAACCATAAAAAAATTAATATATAAAATAAAAAATATCAATAAAATAAAAAATATCTATAAAATAAAAAATATCAATAAAATAAAAAATATCATAAAAGAAAATATATCGATAAAAGAAAAGATATCAATTAAAGGAAAAATATCAATAAAATAAAAAATATCTATAAAATAAAAAAATATCAATAAAATAAAAAATATCTATCTAGTCCATCGAGTTCAACCATAAAAAAATAAAAACAAAATAAAAAATATCAATAAAAAAATATCAATAAAATAAAAAATATCATAAAAAGAAAAAAATATTGATAAAATAAAAAATATCTATAAAATAAAAAATATCAATAAAATAAAAAATATCTATAAAATAAAAAATATCAATAAAAGAAAAAATATCTATCCAGTCCATTGAGTTCAACCATAAAAAAATAAAAAATATTGATAAAATAAAAAATATCAATAAAAAATATCAATAAAATCAAAAATATTATTAAAATCAAAATATCTATAAAATAAAAAATATCAATAAAATAAAAAATATCGATAAAATAAAAATATCAATAAAATGAAAAATATCAATAAAATAAAAAAAATATCATAAAAGAAAAAAATATTGATAAAATAAAAAATATCAATAAAATAAAAAATATCTATAAAATAAAAAATATCAATAAAATAAAAAATATCTATAAAATAAAAAAATATCAATAAAATAAAAAATATCTATTCAGTCCATCGAGTTCAACCATAAAACAATAAAAAAAATATTGATAAAATAAAAAATATCAATAAAATAAAAAATATCTATAAAATAAAAAAAAATCTATAAAATAAAAAATATCTATAAACTAAAAAATATCAATAAAATAAAAAATATCTATCCAGTCCATCGAGTTCAACCATGAAAAAATAAAAAAAATATTGATAAAATAAAAAATATCAATAAAAAATATCAATAAAATAAAAAATATCTATAAAATAAAAAATTCCAATAAAATAAAAAATATCATCACTAATGGAAAGCAGGTGAAACAGAAATGCCTTTTTTAGTGGTTTTCCTGTAATTTCGGTATGAAGCATTGTCGGGTGTCGGAGGACATCCCCTGTACATGACAGCGACATTTAGAAGACGGCGAAGCTGTAGAAAAGGAAACGCCTGTCAGTGTTAATATCGGCTGACGGGTGAATTTGTTTCCTCTGTGATCTAAGCCGATCCATTCTCAGATCCTGATGGTTGTGAGACACAAACATTAGTCTGTGGTGACAGCGGTGACGGTGATTATTGTCAGGGTAATATAGACGGCGTGAATAATTTAGGATCTGGATGGGGTTACAGAGACCCCGGAGAATTCTCCTACGTTGTGCCGGTTGCCTCGGCTGGTATAAATTTTACATGAGTCTGCCATGGTCCGGGGCTCAGATAAATGGCTCTAATGCCTTTTAACTAAAATTATTCTTCCGCCCTGAGGGCGGCTTCACACCACGCCGGGTGCGCTTTTTGCATGTTCCCGCGCAGTCCATTCATTTCAATGGGCTGCACAATGTGTGGGAGAAAAACTTACAAAACAGACGCAGCTCCCAACTGAGATGGGAACGAGGGACACCTATTAACAAAAAATATGTAGGCATTGGACACTCCCCCGTCACGCCCCTTTAACCACTTTCCTACCGGGCACTTTCACCCCCCTTCCTGCCCAGGCCAATTTTCAGCTTTCAGCGCTGTCACACTTTGAATGACAATTGCGCGATAAGGCAACACTGTACAGACAGGATTAAGAGAATCCTAAACCCTCCCCTTTTTCTTACCTGAGCCGATCCGTTTCATCGATGTGCACATGCGCAGCGGCTCCTGACGCTCTCTCTCTCTCCTCATTGGACAGATTGATATGGCTCCCACTGCTGTCAATCAAATCCAGTAACACAGGTGCAGGGAGGCAGGGCCGAGTCACACACGAGTTCCCCCTCCCACGGAAAGCCGCTTGAAAAGAAGGGGCCTGGAGCGCCGGTAGGGCACCCCAGAAGAGGAGGAACGGGGCTGCTCTGTGCAAAACCATTACACAGAGCAGGTAAGTATAATATGTTTGTTATTTTTATTTAACAACTAAACAAACAAAAAAACAAAGCTTAAAACCCACTATAATTTGTAGGGATTTCCTCTCACTTCCTGTTTTGGTTATGGGACAGGAAGTGAATGGAACTCTCCCCAATGGGACACAGTGTCAGGGCTGGGCTCAGCCCTTCCTTCTCTGAGCTGGCCGCTCAGTTGTTGGTTAATTGCTCTCCACAGTTACTCAGCTGTTGATGATATCCTGCTCGTTAGTCCTGCCTACTTAAGCCGTCCAGTCCAGAGGAGCTCTGCCTTCGCCTTGGTCAACATCACAGAGACTTCCTCCTGCAATCCTGTTCAAGACTTGCTTTGCTGACATTCCTTCTGGCTCCGGATCCTACTTTTTGTTCCACTACATTGATCCCTGACTTCTGGCTTGGCTGACTATCCCTTCCGGTTACTGAAATTTGGCTATGTTTTGACTATGTTTGTTCTTTTTACTTTTATTATTATTAAATTCTGATTTAACTGTACTTTTGTCTCGGCTTGATTACATGGTTTCTGACACATCTAGACATGCCAAACTGCGCCCCCCCCCCCCCCCCAAGATGTATGAGCATTATGTGTCGGAAAAATACCCCAACTAAAACACTGAGCAATAATCTGCAAGCTTACCCCCTATGAATAAAATCCCCCTCCTTCCAGTACAAATCTGCCCTCTTGCTGCAATCCCCCCCTCTCAGCACAAATCTTTGCCCCCCATCCCCCAAATCCCCCCAGGTCAAATGCCCCCCCCCCCCCCCCCCCGAAAAAAATCCACCCCTCCTAGCACAGTTCCTCTCACCCTAATATTTCACCTCTTCTCCCCCCCCCCCGCTTCAAATCCCCCATCCCAGCACAAATTCCCCCCAGCATGAATATTCCTCCCTCCATCCCCCCTCCCAACACAAATCCCCCTAAATCACCACTCTTAGCACCCCCCTCCCCCACAAATGTCCCCTCCTAGAGCAATACTTACTCCCTGCCACCCTCAAATCCCCCCCCCCCCCCAACACAAACCCCCTTCCCTCCAATCTCCTTATGGCGTCCCCCCAACTTATAGTGCCCTTGGCAGCCGCCCCCTTCTTCCCACCCCTTGCCATGCATGCATCCCAGGAGTCTTCAGGAGGGGAGGAGGGTTTTTTTTTCCAGCTAAGCACACCCTCCTGCCTGCATGCCTGAGCTAAGGGCAAACAGATTCCAGGAAGTAAATGCTCCATGAATCATCTGCCCTTAACCCATGTTTTTAATGTTAAAAATGAAATAGTGTCTGGTTTGTGGTGCTCGGATGCACTGGGAAGTAAAATGAGAAATTCAGCCACAATTTGCATAAAGAAGCTTATTTATAAAGAAATGTTTATCAGAGGTCATTGACCTCCTTGGGTGGGTTACCAATCCATGCCATGCGTTCTCCATATTACCCTTCTGATGGTCGAAGGTTGGTGAATGTGTGCCCAATAGCACCACCAGTCTGCAGCGAAGGTCTGATCTGCAGATCAGGAAGATATGAATTATGGATAAAGTTCTCTGGAGACAAACATTGGAAAGTCAGGCCAATCCGTAAATCCCGCTAAATGTCAATTGAGGACAAAACTGTAATAACTCAAATAAATCAAAAAGTTTTAATCTAACGGACGGAATAACAGCCCAGGAAAGACGTGACCAAACAATGGAGTAAAGAATCGCAGAATGTCAATGTTTACCCTTTTTTCTTTTTTTTAGTTCCACAAATGTGGTTTGCAGTCTCTGTGTAGCTGAGACAGCGTCATATTGCAGGCACTAGGGTTAGGGTAGGGGAGTTTAGGAGTTTAGAAGGCCTAATAGGTGTTTATTAAATGTAGGTGTGTTTCTGGAATTAAAGTGGTTGCAAATCTTAACATATTACGTGGTCAGGGTGGGGGGTATTAGTGGCAGAGGGATGTGGTTGGCAGAGGGATGTGGTTGGGGTAGGGTGGTGGTGGTGGGGGGTATTATTGGCAGAGGTATGTGGTTGGGGTAGGGTGGTGGGGTAAAGGGGGGTATTAGTGGCAGAGGAATGTGGTCGGGGTAGGGTGGGGGGGAAGTATTAGTAACAAAGGGATGTGGTTAAGGTAGGGTGGTGGGGGGTTGGGGGAATTATTGGCAGAGGGATGTGGTCGGGGTAGGGTGGTGGGGTAGAGGGGGGTATTAGTGGCAGAGGGACATGGTCGGGGTAGGGTGGTGATGGATTGGTGGTGGGGGGTATTAGTGGCAGAGGGACATGGTCGGAGTAGGGTGGTGGGGGGTATTAGTGGTAGAGGGTCGGGTAGGGTGGTGGGGGGGGGGTTTTAGTGGCAGAGGGATGTGGTCAGGGTAGGGTGGTGGGGGTATTAGTGGCAGAGGGACATGGTCGGGGAAGGGTGGTGGGGGGGGGGGGTATTAGTGGGAGAGGGACGTGGTTGGGTAGGGTAGTGGTGGGGGGTATTAGTGGCAGAGGGACGTGGTCGGGGTAGGGTGGTGGTGGGGGGTATTAGTGGCAGAGGGACGTGGTTGGGTAGGGTAGTGGTGGGGGGTATTAGTGGCAGAGGGACGTGGTCGGGGTAGGGTGGTGGTGGGGGGTATTAGTGGCAGAGGGACGAGGTCGTGTAGGGTGGTGGTGGTGGGTATTAGTGGCAGAGGGACGTGGTCGGGGTAGGGTGGTGGTGGGGGGGGGTATTAGTGGCAGAGGGACATGGTCGGGTAGGGTGGTGGTGGGGGGTATTAGTGGCAGAGGGACATGGTGGGGTAGGGTGGTGGTGGGGGGTTTTAGTGGCAGAGGGACGTGGTTGGGGTAGGGTGGTGGGGGTATTAGTGGCAGAGGGACGTGGTCGGGGTAGGGTGGTGGTGGGGGGTATTAGTGGCAGAGGGACATGGTCGGGGAAGGGTGGTGGTGGGGGTATTAGTGGCAGTGGGACATGTTTGGGTAGGGTGGTGGTGGGGGTATTAGTGGCAGAGGGACGAGGTTGTGTAGGGTGGTGGTGGTGGGTATTAGTGGCAGTGGGACATGTTTGGGTAGGGTGGTGGTGGGGGTATTAGTGGCAGAGGGACATGGTCGGGGTAGGGTGGTGGTGGGGGGTATTAGTGGCAGAGGGACATGGTCGGGGTAGGGTGGTGGTGGGGGTATTAGTGGCAGAGGCATGTGGTGGGGGTAGGGTGGTGGTGGGGGTATTAGTGGCAGAGGGACATGGTCGGGTAGGGTGGTGGTGGGGGTATTAGTGGCAGTGGGACATGTTTGGGTAGGGTGGTGGTGGGGGTATTAGTGGCAGAGGGACATGGTCGGGGAAGGGTGGTGGTGGGGGGTATTAGTGGCAGAGGAACGTGGTCGGGGTAGGGTGGTGGTGGGGGTATTAGTGGCAGAGGGATGTGGTGGGGGTAGGGTGGTGGTGGGGGTATTAGTGGCAGAGGGACATGGTCGGGGTAGGGTGGTGGTGGGGGTATTAGTGGCAGTGGGACATGTTTGGGTAGGGTGGTGGTGGGGGTATTAGTGGCAGAGGGACATGGTCGGGGAAGGGTGGTGGTGGGGGGTATTAGTGGCAGAGGAACGTGGTCGGGGTAGGGTGGTGGTGGGGGTATTAGTGGCAGAGGGATGTGGTGTGGGTAGGGTGGTGGTGGATTGGTGGGGGGGGGGATTTCAGTCCACAGACTTTGGTTCTGTACATAGACATGCTCAGCTCTATTCAGTATTATAATTGCCCTTTTTATACAGAATCTTCACAAACATTGAATATATAAAGCTGTATAATTCGGCTCCCCTCCGGGTCTCTTCCAGCGAGATACAATTCACAGCAAAGCCGGAGTCTCTCTTTAATTGAATATTTCTGTTTAAAATCCATAGAAGAGTGAGCGCGGCTCCGGCCCTTCAGGAGACGTTATCTATGAGTGGCAACAATGTTTGGAAAATATTCAATCAGCAACAAAATGTACACAATGGGGGTTATTTACGAAAGGCAAATCCACTTTGCACTACAAGTGCACTTGGAAGTGCGGTGGCTGCAGATCCGAGGGGGACATGCAAGGAAAATAAAAAACAGCATTTTAGCTTGCATATGATTGGATAATAAAGTCAGCAGAGCTTCCCCGTCAGATCTAACCCTCAGATCTACAGTGACCGCACTTCCAAGGGCACTTGTAGTGCAAAGTGGAGTTGCCTTTCGTAAATAATCCCCCATTGTATACATTTTGTTGCTGATTGAACAACATATGGCTGTCTCCACCAGCTTTGCACATCTAGAGAGGGACATTTTTGCCCGTTCTTCTTTGCAAAATATCTCAAGCTATTAGTTGGGGGTATCAGAGTAAAGGGTATGAACACAAATGCCTCCCACAATTTTCTCTAGGGCTGTTACTGATTAAAATTTTCGCGTTCGATTAATCAATTTTTTTTTAATTGATGAATCGACTAATTTCGATTAATTATAATGCACATACAGATCCAACTACTTTTAGCTGATCTCCTTGCATTGCAACTCTGCATTAGTCAGTGGTAAATGTGGAATACACTATATACAATCACTAGTTCGTTTCCACAATCCATGACTTAACTTCACAGTTCACACAAACACGCTTTAAATTCAATCTGTAGCACTGATGTAAGTCATTTTGTTTTTCCACAGTAGCGTGACAATCCCTCCACCTCCGGTCTAACTAATCACTCTCACCTTATGGCATGGAGCCCTGTGCAAACAGGTGGTCATGCAAGCGGGTATCACAAGGGTATAACACGGACCATAAACTTCTCTCACGTCTCCTTAGATCTCAGCAAGGACGCAGGTCATGGGTAGAGAGAAAAGATCCAAGTGCTCACCGCTTAAGTATAAGATTCCATTGTTGTGTTCAAACACAAACTACTCACATAAAGATGATAGAAACACAGCATGTAAAGCCGACAATCGTGTTAGTTCAGTAGGGCAGCAGCGGGTGACGTCATGTGTAGCTCCTCCCCCGTACGCGTTACGTTCAATCAGAACTTCAACGTCACCGGACTCCTCCCCCCTTCCCTTCGTTAGCAGACGGAGGCACTTGGGGAAGGGGGAGGAGTCCGGTGATGTCGATGTCCGTGACGTCACCGGATCTCCGACAGAACTCCCTGAAGACCCGGAAGCCGGCTAAGAGGTGAGTACCGATCAAAAGAATTTTGATCGATCAAAAAAAATTTATCGATTAATCGAGGAATTGATCTTTAATTTCCACAGCCCTACTTTTCAAATTTTTCTACATTTTGAAAACTATTTATCATTTTCCTTCCACTTCACAATTATGTGCCACTTTGTGTTGGTCTATCACATAAAATCCCAATAAAATACATTTACCGTATATACTCGAGTATAAGCCGAGTTTTTCAGCACATTTTTTTTGTGCTGAAAGTGCCCCCCTCGGCTTATACTCGAGTCAAGCACTTTTCTGCAGCAGAAAATGACATTTTCCGAACCGGCTTTGGGGCCCCGTATCTCGGGCCACTTGGTGATAGGAACCTCACTTGGGGTTCCTAGCATCAAGTGGCCCCGAGATACAGGGCAACAAATTCGGTCAACTGTGTCCATCTGCAGCAATGTCATTTCGGGGCCCTTTGGGTCCAGAGACCCCAAATTTTGGCTGCAGCTAGGGGGGCATCTAGGAACCCTTAACTACCAAGTTTGAAGTTCGGGGGACCGATGGCTGCAAATGGGCACAATGAGGCTGCAAATGGGCATTGTTGACCCTCTTTTACACTTATGCCCCGTACACACGGTCGGAAATTCCGACGGAAAATGTCCGATCGGCCAATGTTGTCGGAAAATCCGGCGGTGTGTGGGCTCCATCGGACTTTTTCCGACGGAAAAAATTTGAGATCCTGCTCTCAAATTTTCCGACAACAAAATCCGATCGGACTTTTTCCGATCGTGTGTAGGGAATTCCGACGGACAAAGTGCCACGCATGCTCAGATTAAATTAAGAGACCAAAGCTATTGGCTACTAGCCTCTACGTAGTTCCGTCGTACACAACGAACGTCCCTACGTTCAGAATGATCGGATTTTCCGACAACTTTGTCCGACCGTGTGTATGCAACACCAGTGTCGGACAAAATCCGACGGACTTTGGGGTCGGAATTTCCGACCGTGTGTACGGGGCATTACAGTAGCTGTGCATTTCTCGCCCTAGGCTTTTACTCAAGTCGGTAAGTTTTCCCAGTTTTTTGTGGTAAAATTAGGTGCCTCGGCTTATATTCGGGTCGGCCTATACTCGAGTATATACGGTATGTTTTTGGTTGTAACATGACAAAATATGGAAGATTTCAAGGGGTATGAATACTTTTTCAAGGCACTGTAAGAATGATAATCAGGGAGGAGGGAGATAACGAAGGGAGAGAGAGGTGATAGAAGGATGGTGATAGAGAGAATAAATAGAGGAGAGGGAGAAAAACAGAGACACGAACTAGAGAGAGAGCAGAGAGGGAGGCATGACATGAGAGGAGCGAGGCATATAAAGACAAGAAGAAAATTTGATATTAGGGAGGAAAAAAAAAGGAGAGAGAAAGAAACAACAGAGAAGGAAAGATGGGGGGAAAAAAAAGCAAAAGGAAGGGAAGAGGTGAAAAAAAAATAAGAAATGAGAGGGAAAGAAAGAGAGATAGAAACAGATGGTGAGATGAAGAAGAAGAAGAAAGAGTAAATTAAGAGACTTAAGTGATGCTGTCTCCATCTTTGCAGAGCTCTAGTTGGAGAAGAGCGCCCCCTGTGGGCGAGCAGGAGGAACTGAGCTTGTACTCCTCTCTGGTTGCTGCACACCAGCTCAGATGGAAGAGGAGCTTCAGCCTGAGCAGACACAGCTCAGAGGTGTGCAGCTGAGGACCAGCTGAGGAGGACTCCCTGTACAAACACAGACAAGGACCACTCTCTATCACATCCCCCCCCCCCCCCCCCCCCCCCCCAATGTTCTCCGACACTCCATCGCAGATTCCATCGCATCCCGAGCGGATTTCCTGCAGGTGAAAAACTTAGCCATGCTGGACGTTTTGACTTCCAGGGTTGGAGAGACCGTCTCCTCTTAAAACTTCAGCTCCCTGTGTCCAGGTAAGTGCACCTGTTTTGGTTCCCCTACAAACTACCATCCTTCACCTAATTACATAAAATGCAAAAAAAAAAAAAAAAAAAAACAGCTGCTGCGTTTTTTTTTTTCTTACGCATGCAGCCAAAATTTTCGTTAGTCGCAACCACAGATTCTCATGTTATCATTAAAGCGCGAGGCGGTGACACAGACGACCTCAATTTTCTGCTTTCCGACCGTTTTTTTAAATTTAATTACACATGCATTTGACCGCGGCTTTCTGGATCCTCGCAAACATTTTTTTTTACCACTTCTAAATGGTAAGTGTGCGGTTGGTAATGAAGATGCTCGAACCCCAAAACTGCATCATGTAAATTGAGTCATAAATTTCCAGCTTTGTGGGCAAAGGGGCTTTCCAAACACATTACTATAGGAACTCGATATGGAAAGCTGAGCCGTCCTTGCTGGATGCCATCAATCTGGGCAGTTTGCCTCGAAAAAGCTTATTTGTTCAAAGTAAATTGGGACTTGAAGTCATCTTATCGGTGACTTTAATGACTGGTAGCAGGAAAAAGGAGCTTTTTTTTTTTTTTTGTTTCTGGCAGCCAGTGTTGTGGAATCATTAGATGTGAAAGGCTGCCTGGGAGACCTTAAAACGCGGGGTAGCAGAGGTCGCCGGTTATGGCCGGAGGATGTGTTGGGAGGAAAGCAGGGGGGACCGGTGCAATATGTTTGGGATGCAGAAAACAACATGTCAACAGATGCTCATCATTAAAAAAATATGATTTGGTAAAATGCTTAAGGCGACGCTCTCGTGAAGGCAAATGATATATCTCCATCAAAGTCGTAAATCCGTGGTGACTTTTCTTGCAACGCTGAGCTCTGATACATGCTTGGGGAAAGAATCCTTCCACTTTTCCATAGAGAAAAGGGAATGGTTGCATCCTGACTGCAGACACTTTTTGCGACGCTTGCAAGTGCTCATTGGGTGTCCCTATGCTAACCGATTATCAATGCTCATCGATTGAAAAAGACTGTCTGGTGGCCATAGACAGCTGGGTTGGCTTGGCTATTACCATAGGGATAACCGAGTAATCTGGGAAATCATTTGCAGCCAGCCTTTCATCGGAAGTGGCCACCAAGTTGGTGCTACTCATGTAACTTTGGAAGAATTGGGAGACATTGGCTGTGGTGGTGCACAAAGATTTAGCCAGGAATATTATTAGGTGGGGGTAAAAGGGTATAGACCAGTGATGGCAAACCTTGGCACCCCAGATGTTTTGGAACTACATTTCCCATGATGCTCAAGTACACTGCAGAGTGCATGAGCATCATGGAAAATGTAGTTCCAAAACATCTGGGGTGCCAAGGTTCGACATCACTGGTCTAGACCTTGAGGGTATCTTTCCCATACTTGCAAGTGCTCATCCCTACACTAATCAATTATCAGAGCTCATATTCATTCTATCATTTGCTAAAATTGTCTGAGTTGTGCTTTGGATGTGATGCTTCCAGGTTTCAACAGGTGATCAGTTAAAGATATCATTTTCGACCTACCTTGTGTTGGAAGTAGACACAAAGTTGGTGTTACACATGTACCATTGAAAGAAGATGGATGCTTTGGCTGTGGTGGTGCACAAAGATTATTTTAGCTAGGCATGCTAATAGGGGAGGGCAACAGGGATTAGACCCTAAGGGGTCCACAAGTACTCATTGGGCATCCCTATCATTTAAAGCGAACCTTATATTGGAATTGGATACTAAGTTGTATGATTTTAATTATTCCTTGCTACTTGGCACCATCCACTGTCAAGCCAAGTTGTGTTTTGGATGTGATACTTCCAGTTTTCAACAGGTGATCAGTCAAAGATATCTTCTAATATTCAGAAAAATCATTTGCAACCTACCTCGTGTTGGAAGTGGGCACCAAATTTGGTGTTAAACATGTACCATTGAAAGAAGTTGGAGACCTTGGCTGTGGTGGTGCTCAAAGAATATTTTAGCTAGGGATGATAATAGGGGAGGGCAACAGGGATTGGACCCTAAGGGGCTCCACAAGTACTCATTGGGCATCCCTATCATTTGAAGCCAACCTTATATTGGAATTGGATACTAAGTTGTATGATTTTAAATTTTCCTTGATACTTGACACCATCCACTGTCAAGCCAAGTTGTGTTTTGGATGTGATACTTCCAGTTTTCAACAGGTGATCAGTCAAAGATATCTTCTAATATTCAGAAAAATCATTTGCAACCTACCTAGTGTTGGAAGTGGGCACCAAGTTGGTCGTGCACAAAGATTATTTTAGCGAGGGATGCTAATAGGGGAGGGCAACAGGGATTGGACCCTAAGGGGCTCCACAAGTACTCATTGGGCATCCCTATCGTTTGAAGCCAACCTTATCTTGGAATTGGATACTAAGTTGTATGATTTGAATTATTCCTTGATACTTGGCACCATCCACTGTCAAGCCAAATTGTGTTTTGGATGTGATACTTCCAGTTTTCAACAGGTGATCAGTCAAAGATATCTTCTAATATTCAGAAAAATCATTTGAAACCTACCTCATGTTGGAAGTGGGCACCAAATTTGGTGTTAAACATCTACCATTGAAAGAAGTTGGAGACCTTGGCTGTGTTGGTGCTCAAAGATTATTTTAGCGAGGGATGATAATAGGGGAGGGCAACAGGGATTGGACCCTAAAGGGGTCCACAAGTACTCATTGGGCATCCCTATTATTTGAAGCCAACCTTATATTGGAATTGGATACTAAGTTGTATGATTTGAATTATTCCTTGATACTTGGCACCATCCACTGTCAAGCCAAGTTGTTTTTTGGATGTGATACTTCCAGTTTTCAACAGGTGATCAGTCAAAGATATCTTCTAATATTCAGAAAAATCATTTTCAACCTACCTCGTGTTGGAAGTGGGCACCAAGTTGGTGTTAAACATGTACCATTGAATGAAGTTGGAGACCTTGGCTGTGGTGGAGCTCAAAGAGGGACAAAACCTTAAAGGCATCTTTCCCGTACTTGCAAGTGCTCATTGAGCGTCCCTACACTACTTTATTATCAATGCTCATATTCATTCTATCACTTGCTAAAATTGTCTGAGTTGTGCTTTGGATATGATGCTTCTAGTTTTCAACAGGTGGCCAATTGACCTACTGCTCTGGAAAAACATTTGCAAGCAACCTTATATTGGAAGTGGACACCAAGTTTTTGCTACACATGTAGCATTGAAATGAGACATTGGCTATGGTGGTGCACAAAGATCATTTCAGCTAGGGCTGTTAATAGGGGAGCGCAACGGGGACTGGACCCTGAGGGGTCCACAAGCGCTTACTGGGCATCCCTGTACTGCCCAAATGTCAACTCTCAAATTCATTCCGTCACTTGCAAAAACTGTCTTGTGGCCATGGACAATTGGTTGACTTGAATTGTTACTTGATACTTGGCACATCCATAGTGGAGCCAAATTGTGTTTTGGATGTATTATTCTTGGTTCTCCACAGAAGACCAGTCAAAGGGATTTTGTCTGTTATGGAATATCTTTTGAAGCCAACTTTATGTTGGAAGTGGACACCAAGTTAATGCTTCACATGTACCGCTGAAAGAGGTTAGGGACATTGGCTGTGGTGGTGCTCAAGAAGTTGGAGACATTAGCTGTGGTGGCACACAAAGATTATTTTAGCTAGGAATAGTAATTGAAGGGGGTTACGGGGGCTAGACCTGGAGGGCATCTTTCCCATACTTGCAAGTGCCCATTGGGCATCCCTACACTATCCGGTTATGATTGGTCATATTCATTCTGTCACTTGTTAAAGTTGTCTTGTTGCCACCTTTATATTGGAAGTAAACACCAAGTTGGTGCTACCCATGTATTGTTAAAAGAAGTTGGAGACATTGTCTGTGGTGATGCACAAAGATTATTTTAGCTAGGGTTGTAGTTAATGGGGGGAGGGGGGATTCCTTAGGGCATCTTTCACAGTCTCACAATTGGCCATGGTACTTGGCTAAGGGTGTCCTGATTATCAACGCTCATATTAATTACGTCACTCGCAAAACTGTTTTTTTTTGGCCATGGACAAGTTGTATGACTTGAATCGTTCCTTGGTACTGGGCACCATACATTGTCAAACCAAGTTGTGTTTTGTCACAACTTGGTTTGGGTCAGTCAAAGGTACCTTCGCACTTACTGGAAAATCCTTTGCAGCCAACCTTTTTTTTTTTGGAAGTGGACACCAAGTTGGTGGTACACATGTGTCTTTGAAAGAGGTTGAAAACATTGGCTGTGGCAGTGCACAAAGATCATTTTAGCTAGGGCTGTTAATAAGGAAGGGTAACAGGGACTGGACACTAACGGGGTCCACAAGTGCTCATTGGGTGTCCCTACACTACCCAATGCTCAAATGAATTCTGTCACTTGCAAAAACTGTCTTGTGGCCAAGACAAGTGGCCGACTTGAATCTTTCCTAGAAGTTGGAGACATTGGCTGTGGTGGCACACAAAGACTATTTTAGCTATGGGAGTGAATGTGTGTGTGTGTGGGGAGGGGGGGGGGGTGTTAACAGAGACTGGATCCTGAGGGCATCTTTCTCATTCTCACAATTGCTTATTGTGATTGGCTAAGGGCATCCTGATTATCAATGCTCAAAATTTTCACTTGCAAAAACTGTTTTGGGGCCATGGACAAGTGGGTGACTTGAATCGTTCCTTGATACCATCCACAGTCAAGCCAAGTTGTGTTTTGGTTGTGATGTTCCCGGTTTCAACAGGCAGCTAAATCTTTTGTAGTCAGCCTTTTATTGGAAATGGATATCAAGTTGGTGCTACACATGTAGCACTGAAATATGTAGGAGACATTGGCTGGGGTGGTGCACAAAAAATATTTTAGCCGTGGCTGTTAATAGGGGAGGGCGGCAGGACCCTGAGGATTCCACAAGTGCTCATTGGTCGTCCCTACACTACCCGAATGTCAATGCTCAAATTCTATCCTTCACTTGTAAAAACTTGTCTTGTGGACATGGACAGTAGGGTGACTTGAAATGTTACTTGACACTTGGCACCATCCACAGTTAAAGTCAAGTTGTGTTTTGGATGTGATATTCTTGGTTGTCCACAGATGGCCAGTCAAAGGGATTTGGTCTGTTATGGAATATCTTTTGAAGCCAACTTTATGTTGGAAGTGGACACCAAGTTGGTGCTTCACATGTACCGCTGAAAGAAGTTGGGGACATTGGCTGTGGTGGTGCTCAAGAAGTTGGAGACATTAGCTGTGGTGGCACACAAGGATTATTTTAGCTAGGAATAGTAATTGGAGGGGGTTACGGGGGCTAGACCTGGAGGGCATCTTTCCCATACTTGCAAGTGCCCATTGGGCAATGGGCATCCCTACACTATCCGGTTATGATTGGTCATATTCATTCTGTCACTTGCTAAAGTTGTCTTGTGGCCATGGACAACTGGGTGAGTTGAATTTTTACTTGTTACTCAGATTGGCACTGCTGTAACCAAGTTGTGGTTTAGATGTGATGCTTCCAGTTTTCAACTGGTGGCCAGTTGAAGGGATGTGACCCCAACAGAGTTCCACAACAATTGCCCAACGATTGTTGTGACGATTGGGGCGATTGTTGTGGAACTCTAAGGGGAGGTCTCCTGTCTTCCCCCTAGTCTTTAACCAATCCTCCACCACATAACCGGCTCACCGGCTGCCGCTGCCCCAGGAGAGATGGGCGTGTAACCGAGGAAGGTGAATCCGGGTGCACACCTGGTTCTTCCATCACGGTGCCAAGATTCCCTTGTTCTATGGTCCAGTACTATACCTGCTTTTTGGATGAGAAAATGTGCTTGGCTTGAAAAAAGAAAACGAATGCTGCCACCACATCTGAGGACAGCCATGCCATCTGAATTCAATGGTTGCAAAAGTTTCTTTTATCTGGATTTTACACTAGGGCGGCAGAAACAAGGGGGTTGCTGCAGCTGCAGGAGAGGTGCGAGGGCCACATAAAATGAGGGAGAGACCTTGTGAAGCACCTTGGAGCTTGCGATAGCGAGAGTCTGGCAGCTGCTTAGAGGAACCTTGTGATTGCATATGTGTTTACTATGACCGCTCCTAACCAGAGGGTCATGGTTTTCTGGTAAGCTGCTCTGGAGCTATTGTTCGCACGTGCTGGAGGTATACAGTGGTTCTCTTTCCTGCGTTACATGTCTTTTTCAACTTTACTTAGACACTTTATTTTTATATGTTGGAACACTATTTATGCATCTGATGAACTGAAAGCACTTTATCTATGAACTATTACTTTATATTTTTGTGTACACTATCATTTAAGGCAGGGGTCTCCAAACTTACTAAACAAAGTGCCCCATCATTGGAGCCAGTGGGGGGAATAGTGCCGCATCATTGGTGCCGGTGGTGCCCCTTTGTTGGTGCCAGTGGGAGATATAGTACCCCGTCATTGGTACCAGTGAGAGATATAGTGCCCCGTCGTTGGTGCCAGTGAGAGATATAGTGTTCTATCATTAGTGCCAGTGGGAGGAATAGTACCCCATCATTGGTGCCAGTGGGAGAAATAGTGCTCCAACGTTGGTGCCAGTAGGAAATATGGTGCCCCATCGTTGGTGCCAGTGGAAGATATAGTGCCCTATTGTTTGTGCCAGTTGGAGGAATAGTGCCCCATCATTGGTGCCAGTGGGAGGAATAGTGCCCCATTGTTTGTGCCAGTTGGAGGAATAGTGCCCCATTGTCGGTGCCAGTGTGAATAATAATGCCTCATCATTGGTGCCAGGCGTAAGAAGAGTGCCTCATTGTTGGTGCCAGCAGGGGGGGAAAGTGCTGCATCATTGGTGCGGGGGGTGCCCCTTTGTTGGTGCCAGTGGGAGCTATAGTATCCCGTCATTGGTATCAGTGAGAGATATAGTGCCCCATCTTTGGTGCCAGTGAGAGATGTAGTGTTCCATCATTAGTGCCAGTGGGAGGAATAGTGCCCCATCGTTGGTGCCAGTGGGAAAAATAATGCCCCATGGTTGGTGCCAGTGGGAGGAATAGTGCCCAAACATTGGTGCCAGTAGGAAATATAGTGCCCCATAGTGCTCATTGGGCATACATACACTACCCAATTCTCAAAGTTCATATTCTGTCGCCTGCTAAGACTGTTTTGTGACCGTGGACAAGTGAGTGACTTAACTTGTTACTTGATACTCAGATTGGCCCATAGTCACAGCCAAATTGTGCTTTAAATGTAATATTACCAGTTTTTATAGGTGGCCAGTTAAAGGGATTTTCTAATATTCTGCAAAAAGTGTCTTGTGGCCATGGACAAGTGTTCTTGAGGGCATCTTTTTGATGCTCATTGTGACTGGCTATGGGAGTCGAAGAGATTTTCGAATATTCTGGAAAATCTTTTGCAGCAAACCTTTTATTGGAATTAGACACCAAGTTGGTGCTACACATGTACCGTTACAAAAATGTGGCTGTGGCCGTGCACAAATATCATTTTAGCTAGGGGTGTGAATAGGGGTGGGTAACAGGTTCTAGACCTTCAGGGCATCTTCCTATGCTCCCAAGTGCTCATTATGACTCAATAAGGATTCCCCTAGGCTACCCTACTCAGTCATTAATGAACAATTTCATTCTGTTTGTAAAATGTGTCTGGTGGCCGTGGACAAGTTGGTGACCTGAACTGTTACTTTACAGTTGGCACCATCCATAGTTATAGTCAAGGTCTACTTGATACTCAGATTGGCACCATCCATAGTCATAATCAAGGTCTACATGATACTCAGACTGGCACCATTCATAGTTATAATCAAGGTCTACTTGATACTCAGATTGGCACCATCCATATTCATAATCAAGGTCTACTTGATTGATACTCAGATTGGCACCATCCATAGTCATAATCAAGGTCTACTTGATACTCAGATTGGCACCATCCATAGTCATAATCAAGGTCTACATGATACTCAGACTGGCACCATTCATAGTTATAATCAAGGTCTACTTGATACTCAGATTGGCACCATCCATATTCATAATCAAGGTCTACTTGATACTCAGATTGGCACCATCCATAGTCATAATCAAGGTCTACATGATACTCAGACTGGCACCATTCATAGTTATAATCAAGGTCTACTTCTTACTCAGATTGGCACCATTCATATTCATAATCAAGGTCTACTTGATACTTAGATTGGCACCATCGATAGTCATAATCAATGTCTACATGATACTCAGATTGGCAGCATCCATAGTCATAATCAAGGTCTACTTGATACTCAGATTGGCAACATTCATAGTCATAATCAAGGTCTACATGATACTCAAATTGGCACCATCCATAATCATAATCAAGGTCTACATGATACTCAGATTGGCACCATCCATAGTCATAATTAAGGTCTACATGATACTCAGATTGGCACCATCCATAGTCATAGTCAAGGTCTACATGATGCTCAGATTGCCACCATCCATAGTCATAATCAAGGTCTACTTGATACTCAGATTTGGCACCATCCATAGTCATAATCAAGGTCTACTTGATACTCAGATTGGCACCATCCATAGTCATAATCAAGGTCTACTTGTTACTCAGATTGGCACCATCCATAGTCATAATCAAGGTCTACTTGATACTCAGATTTGGCACCATCCATAGTTATAATCAAGGTCTACATGATACTCAGATTGGCACCATCCATAGACATAATTAAGGTCTACATGATACTCAGATTGGCACCGTCCATAGTCATAATCAAGGTCTACATGATACTCAGATTGCCACCATCCATAGTCATAATCAAGGTCTACTTGATACTCAGATTTGGCACCATCCATAGTCATAATCAAGGTCTACTTGATACTCAGATTGGCACCATCCATAGTCATAATCAAGGTCTACTTGATACTCAGATTGGCACCATCCATAGTCATAATCAAGGTCTACTTGATACTCAGATTTGGCACCATCCATAGTTATAATCAAGGTCTACATGATACTCAGATTTGGCACCATCCATAGTTATAATCAAGGTCTACTTGATACTCAGATTTGGCACCATCAGGGCATCTTCCCATGCTCCCAAGTGCTCATTATGACTCGATAAGGATTCCCCTAGGCTACCTTACCCAGTCATCAATGAACAATTTGTCTGGTGGGCGTGGACAAGTTGGTGACCTGAACTGTTACTTTACAGTTGGCACCATCCATAGTTATAGTCAAAGTCTACTTGATACTCAGATTGGCACCATCCATAGTCATAATCAAGGTCTACATGATACTCAGATTTGGCACCATCCATAGTCATAATCAAGGTCTACTTGATACTCAGATTGACACCATTCATAGTCATAATCAAGGTCTACTTGATACTCAGATTTGGCACCATCCATAGTCATAATCAAGGTCTACTTGATACTCAGATTGGCACCACCCATAGTCATAATTGAGGTCTACATGATACTCAGATTGACACCATCCATAGTCATAGCTGAGTTGAGGTTTGTATGTGATGCTTCCAGTTTGACCGGGTGACAGTTCAAGGGAATTTTCCAATATCCTAGAAAATCTTTTTGCAGCCAACCTTCTGTTTGAAGTGGACACCAAGTCAGTGTTAAGCAGACCATACACCACGGGCTGAAGGAAAGAAATTTGCATTATTCCCCCATCTTTTTTTTTTGCATCAGCATCATGGTTGCCCTCAAAGGGTTGTATCAGTAATAATAGATGTCCAGAGCATCCCAACCCCCCCCCCCCTACATCAAATGTCAAGAGCCCCCCCCCCCACCATCAGAAGTCAAGAGTCCCTCACCCTCCCATATATCACAGGGCACCCCCCTTACCTTGTGCTGCTGCTGGGAAGAAGCTAGGGGCAGAGCTGGGAAGCCGAAGGTGCAGAGTCTGGAGGAGGACCAGAGGAGGGCTGGAGTCAGCTGAATGTTGAGACCAGGGGAGGTGGAGATGAAGTGGTGCTGTGGCTTCGCAGAGGGATGCAGGTTCTGTAGGAGGAGTTCTGTCCTCCTATCTGCTGCCCACTGCTGAAATGGAAAAGGGGGGAAGCAGAGACAAGGGGGGGGGGGGGCAAAGATGAGCCTCTTTGCAGCTGCACAATGAAGCACAGGATCTGTAGGAGGAGTTATGTCCTCCTCTGCTGCCAACTGCTAAGGCAAGGTGGGGGCAGAAACAAGGGGGTTGCTGCAGCTGCAGGAGAGGTGCAAGGGCCACATAAAATGGTCTGGAGGGCCTGATTCTGGGTTTGACATGTGTTGTAGATGATCAGAACATGTAAAACTTAATTTCTGAGTGGAAGTTTTTATTTATTTTTTTATGTAAAGGGACTAGGCAGCCTTATGCATTCTTTACGTAGGTCAGCTGTCCTGGACTGGCCGGGACAGTCCCGCATCTTGGACCTCTGTGCTGCCAATGATATATCCCGGGCTCTGTCCTGGAATCACAGCCAACCTTATTTTAGCAACACTGCACATGCACTCGTTGCAGCAATTGGGGTCACAGGTGGGAGGTCCTTGCTAATTCAGAGGTAGGGGACTGGGCGGGGCCAACCTGCAAAGTTGACGTGATTTTGGTGTGCCCACCCCTGACGAAACGCGTACTGTTTGCGGGGGGGTCAACAGTGTCTCAGAATCCGGGGGCCATAATTATTGGTCAGTATGCAGGTTCTGTTTCCTGCTTAGGCCGTTAGTTTACAAATGTGTTGATTGCACTGTCTTTATACAGATAACCACCAGGTGGAGCCCCTACAGTGGAGAAAATGTGTCGCAGCAAGCAAAGCAAATGAGATTTAAAAAAATTATTTTCCGGTAACTTTTTTTTCTATGTTTGAAATCTGCATCATTGAAATAATCCCTGGTGATCCCGCCATAAGGGTCTGGTTCAGACACCTCCTGTTATAGGGTGACAACGCTCTGTCCCTCTCTCCCAATTGTGCTCCTGTGTTGTCACCTGCCACATATGCCCCCTGGTGGAGACTACAAGTAGGCAATTTTTTTTTTTTTTTTTTTACCAATGACCCAACAAACTCTAATGGAAATAATGAACCCAATGAACACGTGTCGGTCTTCATCCAATATAACTATATCAATGACCCCTTTGGAACTACAAAGCCCAGCGGACCAACCTAAAGCTCTAATCGTATTTTCACACTGGATGTAGCCGGGTGTGAGATGAGCGGGTGTGAGATGAGCGGGTGTGAGATGAGCGGGTGATGTGGTGAGCGGGTGATATGGTGAGCGGGTGTGAGATGAGCGGGTGTGAGATGAGCGGGTGTGAGATGAGCGGGTGATGTGGTGAGCGGGTGATGTGGTGAGCGGGTGTGAGATGAGCGGGTGATGTGGTGAGCGGGTGTGAGATGAGCGAGGCGCAGCGTCTGCTTCTATAGATGGTAAACAGAGCTTCATCCTCGCATCATCCTCCTTCCCATTGACAGGCCTGACAAATACATTTCAGGGAAGACAAATGGTTTTTGGCGAAAGCCAGATGACATCTACTTGGAACGTTCGGCTGCTCTGCTTCTAATGAAATGATACAGCTATAAACAGACAGCAGTGTGCGCAATTCTTCCAGTTAGTGGTCTGACACCAGCCTGGGCAGGAAAGGGTAGGGGGAGGGGAGGGGGCTGGAGACCCCATTGGATGGATCTGGGTTGGATCTGCATTGTGGGTCATTACCTTCATCCGGATCTGTGGAGGAGAACTGATGCTGGAGGATTTCAAATTAGTTTTTTTGTTTCAACCATTTCCTATCTGGAGCATTTTTTTTATTTTTTGCACATGCTAAAATGAATCTGCATTATTGGCTATAAAACTGCGTAGAATCCCCAGAACATTATATGTGTGCAAGTCCCCATTATATCAGGGTCCCCATCAGAGTCCCCCTTTACCTCAGGGTCCCCATCAGAGTCCCCCTTTACCTCAGGGTCCCCCTTTACATCATGGTCCCCATCAGAGTCCCCCTTTACATCAGGGTCCCCATCAGAGTCCCCCTTTACATCAGGGTCCCCATCAGAGTCCCCCTTTACATCATGGTCCCCATCAGAGTCCCCCTTTACATCATGGTCCCCATCAGAGTCCCCCTTTACCTCAGGGTCCCCATCAGAGTCCCCCTTTACCTCAGGGTCCCCATCAGGGTCCCCCTTTACATCATGGTCCCCATCAGAGTCCCCCTTTACATCAGGGTCCCCATCAGAGTCCCCCTTTACATCAGGGTCCCCATCAGAGTCCCCCTTTACATCATGGTCCCCATCAGAGTCCCCCTTTACATCATGGTCCCCATCAGAGTCCCCCTTTACATCAGGGTCCCCCTTTACATCATGGTCCCCATCAGAGTCCCCCTTTACATCATGGTCCCCATCAGAGTCCCCCTTTAAATCATGGTCCCCATCAGAGTCCCCCTTTACATCAGGGTCCCCATCAGAGTCCCCCTTTATATCAGGGTCCCCATCAGAGTCCCCCTTTACATCAGGTTGCCCATCAGAGTCCCCCTTTACATCATGGTCTCCATCAGTGTTCCTCCTTACATTAGGGTCCCACTTATATCAGGGTCCGTAACAAAGTCCCCCTTGCATCAGGTCCCCATCATATTCCCCTTTACATCAGGGTTCCCATCAGAGCCCCCCTTTACATCAGGGTCCCCATCAGAGCTCCCCCTTACATCAGAGTCCCCATCAGAGTTCCCCCTTACATCAGTGTCCCCATCAGAGTTCCCCTTTATATCAGGGTCACCAACACAGTCCCCCTTTACATCAGGGTCCCCCTTTACATCATGGTCCCCATTAGAGTTCCCCTTTATGTCAGGGTCCCCAACACAGTCCCCCTTTATATCAGGGTCCCCATCAGAGTTCCCCTTTATATCAGGGTCACCAACAAAGTCCCCCTTTACATCAGGGTCCCCATCAGAGTCCCCCTTTATATCAGGGTCACCAACAAAGTACCCCCTTAGATCAGGGTCACCATCAGAGTCCCCCTTTACATCGGGGTTCCCATCAGAGTACTTTTTAATATGATTGACCCCATTAGAGCCCCTCTTACATCTGGGTCCCCATCAGAGTCCTCTTTTACATCATGGTCCTTATCAGAGTCCCTCTTTACATCAGGATCACCATCAATGTTCCCCTTTACAACAGGGTCCCCATCAGAGTTCCCCTTTATATTAGGTTCACCAACAAAGTACCCCCTTTACATCAGAGTCCCCATCAGAGTTCCCACTTACATCAAGGTCTCCATCAGAGTACTTTTTAACATGATGGTCCCCATTAGAGCCCCCCTTACATCATGGTCCTTATCAAAGTCTCCCTTTACATCAGGATAACCATCAATGTTCCCCTTTACATCAGGGTCCCCATCAGAGTCCCCCTTACATTAGGGCCCCACTTACATCACGGTCTGTAACAAAGTTCCCCTTGCATCAGGTCCCCATCATATTCCCCCTTACATCAGGGTTCCTATCAGAGTCCCCCTTACATCAGGGTTCCTATCAGAGTCCCCCTTACATCAGGGTTCCTATCAGAGTCCCCCCCCCCCCTCCCAAACCACAGCAAAATGCATGAGGAATGTTTGGGGTGCCATTTAAAATATTTGCTTCTTTGTTGCACAACAAAAACATGCAGGAAAAAAATAGCGCCGAGCTTATCGCCCAGAAGGGTGCAGGAGGTTCTTTTTCACAAGAGATGCGGATAGGTCAGCCCATTCCAGTGAAGGGAGGTGCCCCATGTGCGACATGCGGAAACACATGTAAATCCCCCACAAAAAACAAATCGCAGGCGGGGGTGTGCGTTCCTGCTATACGAAGAGTGGATGAGGTCTAAGAATGAACGGCACCCAAATTCTCACTGTGTGTTTGGCCACCTATGGATGTAATTCCCCATCTGTGCATTTTATGGAAAGGGCCGGGGATTTGTTTCTGTTCTTTGGTTCCATAGACTTCAATGGATCAAAAGCGTGTATTGAAAAACGCAAAATGCACCTGCAATATGCATAGGCGTGAATCAGGCCAGAGGGTGGATTTGTGCTAGGAGGGGGGATTTGGAGTGTGGAGGGGAGGATGTGTACGGGAGGAGAGATTTAAGGGATAGAGGATTTGTGCTAGGGGAGGGGAAATTTAGGAGGGGAGATTTAAGGGAGAGAGGATTTGTGCTAGGGGAGGGGAAATTTAGGGGGGAAATTTGTGCTAGCAGGGGGGATTTGAAGTTTGGGGGAGAGAATGTGTATCGGAGGGGAAACTTGAGGGGTAGAGGATTTGTGCTGGGGGAGAGGTGGATTTAGGGAGCGGATTTGTGCTAGCAGGGGGGATTTGGAGCTATGGGATGTGTAATCAAAGGGGAAATTTGAGGGGTAGAGGATTTGTGCTAGGAGGGGAAAGTTAGGGGGTGGATTGGTGCTAGGAGGGAGATTTGGAGTGTGGCGGAGAGGATGTGTACTTGGAGGGCAAATTTAGGGTGTGGATTTGTGCTAGGAGGGGGGATTTGGAGTGTGGGGGAGAGAATGTGTACCGGAGGGGAAACTTGAGGGGTAGAGGATTTGTGCTGGGGGCGGGTGGATTTAGGGAGCGGATTTGTGCTAGCAGGGGGGATTTGGAGTGTGGGGTAGAGAATGTGTGCTCAGAGGGGGAATTTGAGGGGTAGAGGATGTGTCCTTGGAGGGGAAATTTGAGGGGTAGAGAATTTGTGATAGGACAGGAAAGTTAGAGGGTGGATTCGTGCTAGGAGGGGGATTTGGAGTGTGAGAGAGAGGATGTGTACCAGAGGGGGAATTTGAGGGGTAGAGGATTTATGCTGGGGGAGGGGGGTGATTTAGGGGGTGGATTTGTGCTAGGAAGGAGAATTTGGAGTGTGGCAGAGAGGATGTGTACTTGGAGGGCAAATTTAGGGTGTGGATTTGTGCTAGAAGAGGGGGATTTGGAGTATGGGGGAGAGGATGTGTACTCGGAGAGGAAATTTGAGGGGTAGAGGAGTTGTACCTGGAGGGGAAATTTAGGGTGTGGATTTGTGCTAGGAGAGGAAAGTTAGGGGGTGGATTCGTGCTAGGAGGGGGATTTGGAGTGTGGGGGAGAGGACGTGTACTTGAAGGGGAAATTTGAAGGGTAGAGGATTTGGGCTAGGAGGGGAAAGTTAGGGGGTGGATTCGTACTAGGAGCAGGATTTGGTGTGTGAGGGAGAGGCTGTGTACCAGAGGGGAAATTTGAGGGGTAGAGGATTTGTGCTAGGAGGGGAAAGTTAGGGGATGGATTCGTGCTAGGAGGGGGATTCGGAGTGTGGGGTAGAGGAGGTGTACTCAGAGGGAAAATTTGAAGGGTAGAGAATTTGTGCCAGAGGAGGGGGGCGATTTAGGGGGGTGGATTTGTGCTAGGAGGGGGATTTGTAGTGTGGGGGAGAGGATGTGTAATCTGAGGGGAAATTTGAAGGGTAGAGGATTTGCACTTGGAGGGGAAATTTAGGGTGTGGATTTGTGCTAGGAGAGGGGACTTTGGAATATAAGGGAGAGGATGTGTACCAGAGGAGAAATTTGAGGGGTAGAGGATTTGTGCTGGGGGGAATTTAGGGGGGTGGATTTGTGCTAGGAGGGGGATTTGGAGTGTGGGGGAGAGGATGTGTACTCGAAGGGGAAATTTGAAGGGTAGAGGATTTGGGCTAGGAGGGGAAAGTTAGGGGGTGGATTCGTGCTAGGAGGGGGATTTGGAGTGTGGGGGAGAGGATGTGTACCAGAGGGGAAATTTGAGGGGTAGAGGATTTGGGCTAGGAGGGGAAAGTTAGGGGGTGGATTTGTGCTAGGATTGGGATTTGGAGTGTGAGGGAGAGGATGTGTACCAGAGTGGAAATTTGAGGAGTAAAGGGTGTGTACTCGGAGGGGAAATTTGAGGGGTAGAGGATTTGTGCTGGGGGGGGGGGGGTGGATATAGGGAGTGGATTTGTGCTAGCAGGGGGGATTAGGAGTGTGGGGGAGAGGACGTGTACTTGAAGGGGAAATTTGAAGGGTAGAGGATTTGGGCTAGGAGGGGAAAGTTAGGGGGTGGATTCGTACTAGGAGGGGGATTTGGAGTGTGGGGGAGAGGACGTGTACTCAGAGGGTAAATTTGAGGGGTAGAGGATTTGTGCAGGGGAGTGGGGCGATTTAGGGGGGGTGGATTTGTGCTAGGAAGGAGGATTTGGAGTGTGGCGGAGAGGATGTGTACTTGGAGGGTAAATTTAGGGTGTGGATTTGTGCTAGGAGGGGGGATTTGGAATGTGGGGGAGAGGGGATATCTGAGGGGTAGAGGATTTGTGCTGGGGGGGGGGCTTTTTTTTTTGGGGGGAGGGGCATTTGTGTTGGGGGGATTTGGAGGATGGGGGTAAAAACATATGGGATGTCAGCAATGGGGTGGATCTGAACTGGGGGTAATTAATGCTTAGGGGGTAAGAATACAGATTAGTGCTTAGTTCAATTTTGTTTTTGTTTTTTGCTGACACATAATGTTCATATATCTGGGGGGCGGATGGCGGTATGCCATGTCCACCCTGGGCTCTAGATGACCTCATCCGGGCACTGCACCTGCGCATACCCGCGTGGATTCGGAAATTTGCGCTGAAAATTGATTTTTGTTAAACTCATCTCCATCTGGGAAGAGCCGATCCCCCCCCCCCCCCCCCCCCCCCCCCCCCCAGGACCGGGAGACGTTCCCCCGTCATTTATATTGCTTCATTAAACTCCTTGTCCAGAGATCGCCCCGCGTTATTAATGAGCCAATCTACGATTTCACCCGCCAGGAAATTGTCCGTACGAAGCCGAGAATAACATGAAGAGGAGGATTTATCCAGCAACTGCAGAGCGAATCGGACGCCTCCCCAGTGCGAAGCGCGAAGCGAGGATTAAATAACATTGCGCCGCGCTTCTGTGATAACGCAACAAAAATCACCCAAATGTGTAACAATCTAACAAATGTGTAACACTATCTCCAAACACAGCGACATTTACAAATCAATGAAAATGTGCCGTGCTTATGTGATAATGCAACATTAAATAAAATCATCCAAATGTGTAACAATTTAAAAAAATACAGTATCTCACAAAAGTAAGTACACCGGGAACATTTTCACTTAGGGGTGTACTCACTTTTGTTGCCAGCGGTTTAGACATTAATGGCTGTGTGTTGAGTTATTTTGAGGTGACAGCAAATTTACACTGTTATACAAGCTGTACACTCACTACTTTACATTGTAGACAAGTGTCATTTATTCAGTGTTGTCACATGAAAAGATAGAAGAAAATATTTACAGAAATGTGAAGGGTGTACTTACTTTTGAGAGATAATGAATGTAACAATATCTCAAAACAGAGTGACTTTTACAAATAAATAAATAAAATGGTGCTGCGCTTATGTGATAACATCATTCAAATATGTAACAATATCTCAAAACACAATGACTTAATTACATAAATAAATAAACACAATTGTACTGTGCTTGTGTAATAATACAACATTCAATAAATGTCTAACAATCTTTCAAAACACAATACATTTATTACATAAATAAATAAAAACATTCTGTGCTTATGTGATAATACAACACTAGATAACATCATACAAATATGTAACAATTAATTATGTAGACAATTATTTACGTATACAAATAAATAAAATGTGCGCTGCGGCGAGGATTTACAACATATTTTATGTGTGTTTGTAATCCGGCACTGCCGACAATCAGTGCACAGAGGCTAAAGATTTCTGTTCCAATAAATTTATATTGAACATTTTCATAAATTATAACAATTGTATAGCGATCATTTTGTGTCTGGAAAGGACGCAGTACAATATAAAAAAATCTAATTTAAAGCGGTAATAAACCCAAAAGCAAACTTTTATTATATTGCAGCTTACAAATTCTTATGCCGCGTACACACGATCGGAATTCTCGTCGGAAAAAACTCTGACGTTTTTTCCGACGGAATTCCGCTCAGACTCTGTTGCCTACACACGATCACACCAAATTCCGACGGTCAATAACACAGCGGCAAAAAACAAGTTCGACAGCACTATAAAAATGAAGTTTAATGCTTCCGAGCATGCGTCGAATTGTTTCCGAGCATGCGTTGGGTTTTTTGGGTGTCGGAATTGCATACACACGATCGGAAAATCCGATAGAAAGGTTTTCCTTCAGAAAAATTGAGAACAGGTTCTCGATTCAAAGTCCGTCGGAAATTCCGACAGAAAAAGACCGATGGGCATACACATGGTCGGAAAATCCGATGAAAAGCTCCCATCGACTGTTTCCATCGGAAATTCCGACCGTGTGTACGCGGCATTAGGCTGCATTCACACCTGAGTGTTGGATTTTTGGGCGTTTTGTTGCACATTCTTATGAGCATTTTTGTGCTCTTTTGTACAAAGTTTTTGAAGAATTTTTTGAGCTTTGTCATTTTTTTTACCAGCCAGTAGAGAAAAATATTATCTGTTTCAATTTCTTGGTATGTTCTTTAACTTTTTCGTCCGCGTCTTCTTCTTGCTGATGTTTATTTATTTTTATTACTTTTTTTTAATTATTATTATTTTTATTTTTTTGTTGAGTAGTTAACACCTGTGCTGAGTTCCCGGGTCTGTACACCTGCTGTGCCCATTATGAGGGGTTCCCACCATCCCTGTGCTGAGTTCCCGGGTCTGTACACCCGCTGTGCCCATTATGAGGGGTTCCCACCATCCCTGTGCTGAGTTCCCGGGTCTGTACACCTGCTGTGCCCATTATGAGGGGTTCCCACCATCCCTGTGCTGAGTTCCCGGGTCTGTACACCTGCTGTGCCCATTATGAGGGGTTCCCATCATCCCTGTGCTGAGTTCCTGGGTCTGTACTCCTGCTGTGCCCATTATGAGGGGTTCCCATCATCCCTGTGCTGAGTTCCTGGGTCTGTACTCCTGCTGTGCCCATTATGAGGGGTTCCCATCATCCCTGTGCTGAGTTCCTGGGTCTGTACACCCACTGTGCCCATTATGAGGGGTTCCCACCATCCCTGTGCTGAGTTCCCGTGTCTGTACACCCACTGTGCCCATTATGAGGGGTTCCCACCATCCCTGTGCTGAGTTCCCGTGTCTGTACACCCACTGTGCCCATTATGAGGGGTTCACACCATCCCTGTGCTGAGTTCCCGGGTCTGTACACCTGCAGTGCCCATTATGAGGGGTTCTGTACTTGCCAAATATGCTGCAGAAATCTCCATCCACCGAGTCTGGCTGCAGCCATTTACAGCTGAAGGTGCTGCCTGTTCACTTCCTGGATTTGCACAGACACACAGAGGCACACCTCCAGCTCTGCAGCTCTCATTTCTGGCAAACTTTCACAAGGGTGAGAGAGCGACAGCTGTGCATGATGCCATAAGCCTAGGCTAATGACCAGACAAGAAGTGGGCTGTATAGGGGATTTACTGGCAGAAAAAAAAAAAATGTTTTACTATCCAAAGTTAAAACAAAGCGGTTCTGCACTCTGTATATATATTTTTTTTTTGGGGGGGGGGTTATACAAAGGATGCTTACCTTTATTGGGGGACTCACCTGTTCCATCTTCCATCTCGATCGCCGCCGGTTTTCGTCCGATGAAGTTCCTCATCTTCTTCTTTTGTGCTGGGGGCCATCTTGCCTGTGGGCATGTGAAACCCCCACAGGCACTTTAGATGGCCCAGCATGCACCGCCGTTACTCGTGCGTGCGCAGTAACGGCACATCTGCCGACATCTCACGAGATTTCGGAAGATGTGTCCGAAATCTCGCAAGATTTCGGAAGATGTGGCCGAAATCTCGCGAGATTTCGGAAGATGTCCACACTGACTCCTGGGATCAATGACACCAGATCCCAGGAGACAGTGCGGCCTGACGACGATCGACGCAGAGACCCCGCCCACCGCCGAAGAGAGAGAAGACCGGAAGTCTTCAATTACAAGGTAAGTAAAAAAAAAAAAAACATTTCATTTAGTACTCTTTGCCTGATTTGGAAGGCAAAGAGATTTACTAAATGAAATGGGTGCAGAACCGCTTTAAAACAACAAGAAGGGCAGAAGATTTAATAGATCGAAAGATGAAAAAATTACTGAAGGTCCACTTTAACTCTTGCACCATCAGCTCCATCTAATGGCCAAATTGCAGTAACGGTTTTCTGAAATACGCTATTGAGAGAATATATTGCATTTTGGCCACTAGATGGAGTGGATGATACGGGAATTGATCTATTAGAAAACATATGGTGAGGTTTTGTTCAGCTTGCGTGAATGTTTCTGACATTCGTCCAACGAATGTTTTGAAAACAGACCCCCTCGTATCACACGTTGAAGCGCAATGCTCCATTTTTGGGGGGGGCGGCAAAAAAAAAAACACCCGACCCCCCGTTTGTTTGGCGAACAAAACCCCTCTCGTCCGTCCGTCCGCCCACTAGCCCCGCACCTACCCCATCCAGGTTGCGGGCAGCTTCAGTGGCTTCCCCCTGCATCTCTTCATTGGCTGCTTATGCTCCCAGCCAATACAGTCGCTTCTCTTATTGGCCAATCAGGTCTTAAGACTCGCTTCCTGATTGGCCGGGACGAGAAGGAGGAAGACAATAGTGAATATTAATTTGCTATTGTCACACAACTGGGTGAGCTCAGGGCGCAGTGCTCTGCGCCCCGAGCCCACCCTTTTTTAAAGCCAATTAGAGCCTCAGGCTCTAATCATGTGCTTAACCGCTTGGCGACCAGCCACTGTCATTATACTGCGGCAGGTCGTCACGACCCCGCGAGCCGTCGTAGCCAGGGCTGGTGCAAGGATTTTTGACACCCTAGGCGAAACCTAATTTTGCGGCCCCCATTGGCTCCACCCCTGACTCCACCCCCTTTGACCTGCCCATGAGACAGAAGGCGCCGCTATACAGGAAGCATCGGCTCTGCTTCCTCTAGTGCTGGTTCCAGTGCTGTGCTGCACCTCTAATTACACTACCAGTCAGACTGCAGAGCATGCAAACGTGGAGGGAAACCAGCAGCCGGGCGCCCCTAGGCGCCCTAGGCTGCCTAGTTTGCCTAGTGGTAGCACCGGCCCTGGTCGTAGCTATACGTCGGCTTGCGGGATCGGGATAGCAGGCGCCGTCGCACGTAGGGGGGTGCCAATGCTCATGGACGCCGGTCGCGCAAAAATAAAAAACGCAGAGGCGATCAAATACCACCAAAAGAAAGCTCTATTTGTGGAGAAAAAAAAAAGACGTCGCTTGGGTACAGCGTCGCACGACCGCGCAATTGTCAGTTAAAGCGACGCAGTGCCGAGTCGCAAAAAATGGCCTGGTCATTCAGCAGCCAAATCTTCCGGGGCTGAAGTGGTTAAAAAAAACAAAAAAAAACATTGAAATCCAATGCGTCAGGCACCCCGCGTGTAGATTAGGGGGCCGGGGCGCATGGATTAGGGGGGCGGCGCCCCTATTGGATGCTGCCATTATTGCTTCGGCTGGCGGCCAAATGTTCCTGATATTCACCCGGGACTCGCACCTCCACAATCGCTGGGAAGAGGAATTTCACGAACGCTCCGGAAGCCGTTCTCTCATCTCCACCTACTTAGTTGATAAAAAGAAATTTAACCAAAGTGAGAGCTTTTAGCAGCTCAGTGAACTACATTAAAATGCAAGCTTTTAGCGCACTCTCCCTCCCTCCACCTGCCGCCAGACCTATTATCACATTGTATTTATTCCTCGCTAACATACTCCGTTGCTTTTATTGCTTCTGATCTACAAGCTTTTTGTAAAAAGCGCATTAAAGTAGGCACATCATAAGTACTGTGCCCGCTATTTCATATAACTCGGCGCCTTAAATAATCGGATTATATGTTAGGGACCTAGCAGCTCTCTTCTCCTTCTCCTTTCAGTGGGTGTCCTCGTATAACTCTGGTCTTCTGAAGGGTACAACCTACATTACAAGCGTTATTGAGGAGCCGCGTGCAATTCCTCAGACGCAGCAGGGGAGAGGAGCATTACTCTTCCACATTATAGGCCGCACATTAGCCGCTCGCCAGTTTTAGTACATTTCATGGAGACAACGCCGACTCCTAATGAGCCGATTCTCATTTCTCTATAGACAGCTGCCTACGGAGCTAAAAATGACCAGAATATTGATTTTGTGTCAGACTCTGGCTCTATTAGGAAATATGTTGGATGTTTCAGAATATCATGCAAGTGCAAGGGGTGTATACTGTGTATATATATACACTATATTGTCAAAAGTATTGGGACACCTGCCTTTACACGCGCATGAACTTTAATGGCATCCCAGTCTTAAGCCCCGTACACACGGTCGGAAAATCCGACCACAAAATCCATAGAATTTTTCCGACGGATTTTGTCCGACACTGGTGTTGCATACACACGGTCGGACAAAGTTGTCGGAAAATCCGATCATTCTGAATGTGGTGACGTTTGTTGCGTACGATGGGACTACGTAGAGGCTAGTAGCCAATAGCTTTGGTCTTGTAATGTGATCTGAGCATGCGTGGCACTTTGTCCGTCGGAATTCGCTACACACGATCGGAAAAAGTCCGATAGGACTTTGTTGTCGGAAAAATTGAGAGCAGGAGATAAAACTTTCGTCGGAAAATCCGATGGAAAATGTCAGATGGAGCCCACACACGGTCAGAATTTCACACAACATGGTCCGATAGGACATTTTCCGTCGGAAAATCCGACCGTGTGTACGGGGCATTAGTCCGTAGGGTTTAATGTTGAGTTGGCCCACCCTTTGCAGCTATAACAATTTCAACTCTTCTGGGAAGGTCATCCACAAGGTTTAGGAGGGTGCCTATGGGGATGTTTGACCATTCTTCCAGAAGCGCGTTTGTGAGGTCAGGCACTGATATTGGATGAGAAGGCCTAGCTCACAGTCTCCGCTCTAATTCATTTCAAAAGTGTTCTATTGGGTTGAGGTCAGGACCCTGTCAAGTTTCTCCACCCCAAACTCGCTCATCCGTGTCTTTATTGACCTTGCTTTGTGCACTGGTGCGCAGTCATGTTGGAACAGGAAAGGGCCGTCCCCAAACTGTTCCCACAAAGTTGGGAGCATGAAATTGTCCAAAATGTCTTGGTATGCTGACGCCTTAAGAGTTCCCTTCACTGGAACTAAGGGGCCAAGCCCAACTCCTAAAAAACAACCCCACGCCATAATCCCCCCTCCACCAAATGGTTTGGTCCAGTGCCCAAAGCAAGGTCCATAAAGACATGGAGGCAGGCCAGTGAAGTTCCTCCACCCCAAACTTGCTCATCCATTTCTTTACAGACCTTGCTTTGTGCACTGGTCCAAATCATTTGGTGGAGGGGGGTATTATGGTGGGGGTTGTTTTTCAGGGGTTGGGCTTGGCTCCTTAGTTCCAGTGAAGGGAACTCCTAAGGTGTCAGCATACCAAGACATTTTGGACAATTTCATGCTCCCAACTTTGTGGGAACAGTTTGGGGATGACCCCTTCCTGTTTCAACATGACTGCCCACCAGTGCACAAAGCAAGGTCCATAAAGACATGGAAGAAAGCGAGTCAAGTTCCTCCACCCCAAATTTGCTCATCCATGTCTTTATGGACCTTGCTTTGTACTCTGGTGGGCAGTCATGTTGTGAACAGGAAGGGGCCGTCCCCAAACTGTTCCCACAAAGTTGGGAGCATGAAATTGTCCAAAATGTCTTGGTATGCTGACGTCTTAGGAGATCCCTTCACTGGAACTTAAGCCCCATACGCACTATCAGTTTTTCTTGCTGTGTTTGTCCTTCAGATTTACCAAAACCATATAATATGAGGTCAAACCTTAGGAGTTTCAATTTGTATGCAGTCAGGCAGGCCCTTGCACTACATGGTTTTGGTAAACCTGAAGGAAAAAAATCAGCAGAAATTCTGATAGTGTGTATGGGGCATAAGGGGCCAAGCCCAACTCCTAAAAAACAAACCCCACACCATAATCCCCCCTCCACCAAATGGTTTGGACCAGTGCACAAAGCAGGGTCCATAAAGACATGGAGGCAGGCCAGTGAAGTTCCTCCACCCCAGACTCGCTCATCCATGTCTTTATGGACCTTGCTTTGTGCACTGGTGGGCAGTCATGTTTGGAACAGGAAGGGGCCGTCCCCAAACTGTTCCCACGAAGTTGGGAGCATGACATTTTGGACAATTTCATGCTCCCAACTTTGTGGGAACAGTTTGGGGATGGCCCCTTCCTGTTCCAACATGACTGTGCACCAGTGTACAAAGCAAGGTCCATAAAGACATGGAAGCAAGCCAGTCAAGTTCCTCCACCCCAAACTAGCTCATCCATGTCTTTATAGACCTTGCTTTGTGCACTGGTACGCAGTCATGTTGGAACAGGAAGGAGCTGTCCCCAAACTGTTCCTACAAAGTTGGGAGCACGAAATTGTCCAAAATGTCTTGGTATGCTGTGGAATTAAAGTGGTTGTAAACCCTTTTTGCTGACTTTTACCTATAGGTAAGCCTAGAAAAAGGCTTACCTATAGGTAGTGAACATATCTCCTAAACGTGCACCGTTTAGGAGACATTTCACTTGTGAAGAAACGGACCACCGTGCCGTTTCTTCCCCCAGCGCGTGCCGTGACTGATGGCTCCTGCATGCATGCATGAGTGACGTCACGCGACTCCGGCCAGTCACAGAGCCTGGAGTCCGTGAAGATTCCTCCATCCACACAGTTTAGCGAACATGGAGAAATCTGTTGCACTTTTTCCATCTAACCATAGAAAATCTGAAGATAATCTATACAGGGCCGGTGCTACCACTAGGCAAACTAGGCAGCCGCCTAGGGCGCACTGTTGCCTAGGGGCGCTCGGCCACCGGTTTCCCTCCGTGTCTGCATGCTCTGCAGGCTGCAGAATGCAACTAACTAAGTCTGACCGGTAGTGTAATTAGAGGCGCAGCACTGGAGCCATCGCTAGAGGAAGCAGAGCCGATGCTTTCTGTATAGCGCCGCCTTCTGTCACATGGACAGTGTAAAGGGGGTGGAGCCAATGGTGGCGGAAAAATTAGGTTTTGCCTAGGGTGTCAAAAACCCTTGCACCACCCCTGAATCTATAGGTGTATGGCCAGCTTTAGTGTCATATAATGGGCTAGTATGCAATGCATACTAGCCCATTATGCTTTCAATTTGCAGGCCTTGCGGGTAGCAAAAGAGGAAGTAAACCCCATCGGGGGTTTACTTCCTCTTTAAGAGTTCCCTTCAGTGGAAGCCCAAGCCCAACCCCTGAAAAACAACCCCCACACCATAATCTCCCCTCTACCCCACACCATAATCCCCCCTCCACCAAATGATTTGGACCAGTGCACAAATCAAGGTCCATAAAGACATGGATGAGCGAGTATAGGGTGGAGGAACTTGACTGGCCTGCATAGTGTCCTGACCTCAACCTGATAGAACACCTTTGGGATGAATTAGAGCGTAGACTGGGAGCCAGGCCTTCTCATCCAACGTCATTGCCTGACCTCACAATTTTTTTGTAAATACACCTCTACGTGTCTGGTTAAAAGCTATGAAATGCAGCTCAACGCATATCTAAGCTGTATCTTAATTAGTTATGTGGAAATTAAGCAAAATCTCAGGCTTTATTCTCTGCAGACTTAATGTGTGAATGGGGAAAATTCTATATTATGGCCACTAGATGGTGCTGAGTATCCAAGCAAATAAGTATGCTCCTCCTCGCCAGTATTTTTTCAGTGGGAAAAGTTCCACAATGCAGTCACTAGGTGGCACTGGGTATCATAGGAAACAAGTATGCTCCCCAGGTCCATCTAGTGGCCATAATGTGGTACTGTCCCCATTCACACATTCGATCTGCAGAGAATATAGCCTGATAGCATTCTATTTTGCCCCTTTCGCACAGAGCGCAGTTTCGATGGATAAACACTAATGCAAATGTTAAATACACCACCTATGCACCTGGTTAAGAGCTATGAAATGCAGCTCAACGCATATCTAATTTGTATTTAAATTTTAAACTCTCCAGCTGGGACACAGATCGTTGACAGACGGTCTCATCTTCCCCCCAATCTAAAACTAAAAATAAGAGTCTAGCCTTTACTTATACTTTAAATTCCCAGATAGAGTAAAATAAGTACAGTGGATAAAGTATATCAAGTAAAACAGTCAACCAAATCTCGTTGATGATAGTTTGGCTTTCTTACAATCTCTGTGTTCTGTTTCAGGGGTGTATCCAACCAAGTTGAGAAGACAGCTGAGGAGAGGCGATGAACGCCGTGTAAAAACGTGTTTTTGGGCCTCACTCCACGACAGCAAGATGGATCAGGATTACTCAGACTTCCCAAACATCACGGAGCTGTACTTTTCTCCAGTGTCACAGGGTGACATCATAGAGACCACAACTAACATGTCCGCGAACGTGACCTCTCAATACTATGACATTACTAGCAATGCCATCCTCACCTTCATTTACTTTGTGGTGTGCATCGTGGGACTCTGTGGAAACACACTGGTCATCTACGTCATACTCCGATATGCCAAGATGAAGACAATCACCAACATCTACATACTCAACTTGGCCATTGCCGATGAACTCTTCATGCTTGGCTTGCCCTTCCTAGCAATGCAGGTAGCCTTGGTCCATTGGCCTTTTGGCAAAGTCATCTGCAGGATTGTCATGACGGTGGATGGTATAAACCAGTTCACCAGCATCTTCTGCCTTACTGTCATGAGCATCGACCGATACCTGGCAGTGGTTCACCCCATCAAGTCAGCCAAATGGAGAAGACCAAGGACTGCCAAAATGGTCAATGCCGCAGTGTGGACCATTTCACTCCTGGTGATCATGCCGATTATGAATTATGCCGGAGTTCAGTTCTATCGTGGGAGAGGTAGCTGCACCATAATCTGGCCTGGGAACTCTGGGAATTGGTACACTGGTTTTATAATTTATGCCTTTATCCTAGGGTTCTTAGTCCCGCTAAGTATTATCTGCCTCTGCTATCTCTTCATCATCATCAAAGTCAAGTCATCGGGAATAAGAGTGGGTTCCTCCAAGAGGAAACGGTCGGAAAAAAAAGTCACCAGGATGGTGTCCATCGTGGTTGCAGTTTTCATCTTTTGCTGGCTCCCGTTCTATATCTTCAACGTCTCATCCGTGTCCCTCCTGATTGTGCCAACTCCGGGCCTGAAGGCCATGTGGGACTTTGTGGTGGTTCTGAGTTACGCCAACAGCTGTGCCAACCCCATCTTGTATGCCTTTCTTTCCGACAACTTTAAAAAGAGCTTTCAGAATGTCCTGTGCTTGTCCAGGGTCAGTGGCATGGATGAGGGCGACCGAAGCGATAGCAAACAAGACAAGTCCAGGATGAATGAAACTACAGAGACGCAACGCACATTGCTTAATGGAGATCTTCAGACTAGCATCTAAGCGAGCCCAGTTGGAAATATAGCTGCATATCTGAATAATTCCAACTGCAACCATCTAATTTGGTTATGTAATTAGTAGCAGAGAGAATTGGGAAGGGTGAACAAAATGACACATATTTGAAGGTCTTATGAAAGTCGTTTCTACACAGATGCCTGGACCTCAAGTGGTCCTTCAACTACTGCTATCATTATAAACCAATTCTAATAGTAAAAGACTACTAAGATTTCTGTGCTCTGAAGGTTTTCTTTTGGGGCACCTGCTCTCTGGGGCCTCTGTAACTAGTCACTGCCAAACCACTTCTTTAGCTCCTCCAACAAAGTGGAGATGTTGCAAGCTCTGCTGATTCCTTCTAAATTCTCCTAAATACTGCGAGATGGTCTCTGGGTTCAAACTTATTTCTAAACTCCTACTCTTTTTGCTATCCAGAAAAAAAGTAACTCATTACTGAAAGGATTTTTTTGTTCAAGGAGTGTTTCCTCACCAAGAAAAGGTATCAAGCAAATCTGGAACTATATCAACACCAAGGGCCTATGAAGGTGCCTTTTATGTGGCATCGTCAACTACCATTACGGGCTTTCTGCGACAACGTACCATATCCATTATTAAGTCTTGGATGCATTTGTAAAAGTTTGACAAGGAAATTCATATTTTTTTATTCTTTCTGTTGCCTAAGCCACCCTACTTATCAAACTTATATTATCCGTTACACATCATTACAAAACACGCCAGATTACAAAATTGGCCGCCCTAACGTTTTCTTAGCAATATCTGATACAATTATTAAAGACAATGATGCACTGAGGAACTGAATTTACAACTTTTTGTAAATTTAATGGGCAACCTTTCTCATAATGTGCACTTTTATCTAAATTCACATTGCACTTTAAGGTCCTTGGGTAAGACCAACCTTTTGGTGGTGGATCATACTAGATGTAACCTGCAAAGGGGCAACAGTAACAATTATTGAAGCATTCTAACTCATAAAGAAAGATTCTAACTCATAAAGTACAAAATTATTTACAGAATGATAAAGGAAGCTTTAAGGAAGTACAGTAGACCCGTGGGTCATGGGTAGGACAAATCTTTGGGGGTGGATCATACCAGATGTAAAATTCAAGGGCCAACTACGACCCAATGATGAACAGGAAACAACAATTATTTAAGGACTCTAATTCATAAAGTAAAACATTGTTTACAAAATGATAAAGGAAGCTTTAAGGTAGTAGAACCCTGGGTCATGGGTAGGGCCAACCTTTGCTGGTGGATCATAAAGGAAGCTTTAAGGTAGAAGAACCCTGGGTCATGGGTAGGACCAATCTTTGGTGGTGGATCATACTAGATGTAACCTGCAAAGGGGCAACTGTAACCCAAGGATCAACAGGAATGTTAAAGATTAAGTTATCTTTTGTATAAAGCAGAAAACAACAATTATTGAAGGATTCTAATTTATAAAGTAAAAAATTATTTACAAAATGTTAAACGAAGCTTTAAGGAAGTAGAACCGTGAGTCATGGGTAGGTCCAACCTTTTGGTGGTGGATCATACTAGATGTAAAATTCAAGGGCCAACTACAACCCAATAATTAACAGGAAACAAAAATGATTTAAGGACTTTAATTCATAAAGTAAAACATTGTTTACAAAATGTTAAATGAAGCTTTAAGGAAGTAGAACCGTGAGTCATGGGTAGGTCCAACCTTTTGGTGGTGGATCATACTAGATGTAAAATTCAAGGGCCAACTACAACCCAATGATTAACAGGAAACAACAATTATTTAAGGACTTTAATTCATAAAGTAAAACATTGTTTACAAAATGATATAGAAGCTTTAAGGTAGTAGAATCCTGGGTCATGGGTAGGTCCAAGATTTTGTGGTGGATCATACTAGATGTAACCTGCAAAGGGGCAACTGTAACCCAAGAATCAACAGGAATG
This sequence comes from Lithobates sylvaticus, assembly GCA_028564925.1. Taxonomy (NCBI): domain Eukaryota; kingdom Metazoa; phylum Chordata; class Amphibia; order Anura; family Ranidae; genus Lithobates; species Lithobates sylvaticus. The sequence goes on along the minus strand of CM053037.1, from coordinate 188,483,254 downwards.
TTAAAGAAGAAGTTATCTTTTGTATACCAGAAAACAACAATCATTGAAGGATTCTAATTTATAAAGTAAAAAATTATTTACAAAATGTTAAATGAAGCTTTAAGAAAGTCGAACCGTGAGTCATGAGTAGGTCCAACCTTTTGGTGGTGGATCATACTAGATATAAAATTCAAGGGCCAACTACAACCCAATGATTAACATGAAACAGCAATTATTTAAGGACTCTAATTCATAAAGTAAAACAATGTTTACAAAATGATAAAGGAAGCTTTAAGGTAGTAGAACCCTGGGTCATGGATAGGGCCAACCTATGGTGGTGGATCATACTAGATGTAACCTGCAAAGGGGAAAGTGTAACCCAAGGATCAGGAAACAACAATTATTGAAGCATTCTAACTCATAAAGTAAAAAAAGTATTTAAAAAAATTACAAAGGAAGCTTTAAGGAAGTAGAACCCTGGGTCATGGGTAGGGCCAACCTATGGTGGTGGATCATACTAGATGTAACCTGCAAAGGGGCAACTGTAACCCAAGAATCAATAGGCCTGTTAAAGCTGAAGAAGTCCTGAAGTTATTTTTTGCATACCAGAAAACAACAATTATTGAAGGATTCTAATTCATAAAGTAAAACATTATTTACAAAATGATAAAGGAAGCTTTAAGGAAACAGAACCTTGGGTAATGGGTAGGTCCAACCATTGGGTGGTGGATCATACTAGATGTAAATTTCAAGGGCCAACTCTAACCCAATGATCAACAAGAAACAACAATTATTGAAGGATTCTAATTCGTAAAGTAAAAATGATTTACGAAATGAAGAAGGAAGGTTAAAGTATAACTTTAGGCAAAACTTTCTTTTCATTTTTGTATAGCGTGCAGAGGGATTGTCAGTTTTTATTGCTGTCTGTACCCCTGTTAAGAACACACCCCTCTCTAATTGTGCTGTTTACCATTATCATTGAAAGTGAAAGAAAAAATAAATAAATACATTTTGGGTTGTCCCCAAAAAAGTAATAGAGAGGAAACCTTCCAATGGGGACACTAATTCTGGTGACCTGGGGGGTCCCCAAAAAAAATCCCTTAATTTGCAGGGATTTTCTCTCACTTCCTGTTTGGCTATGGGACAGGAAGTGAAGAGAAACCTCTCAGATGTCCAAAAAAATATTTGACAAGGGTCATAACCCTCCCTTGCACTATCCAAAATTAAAAGAAAAATAGTTTAGCCTATAGTTCTACTTTAAGGAAGTAAAATTGAAGATTTTTTTTAATGAGCTTGATGCAGATTGTCCTACATACAGTACCTTTTGGTGGTGGATCATACTAGATGTAAAATTTAAGGGCCAACTGTAACCATTGGACCAACAGGAATGTTAAAACTGAAGTCATCTTTTGGATACCAAAAAAAACAATAAATGATTGAAGTATTGTAATTTATAATGTAGAATTAAAAAAAAAAAATTATAAAGGAAGCTTTAAGGAAGTAGAACCATGGGTCATGGGTAGGACCAATCTTTGGTGGTGGATCATACTACATTCAACCTGCAAGGAACTAGAACATGGGTCATCGATAGGCCCAACCTCTGGTGGTGGATCATGCTGGATGTAACCTGCAAGGGACAACTGTAACCCAAGGATCAACAAGAAACAACAAATATTGAAGGATTCTAACTCATAAAGTAAAAAAAATATTATAAAAAATTATAAAGGATTTTTCGAGGAAGTAGAACTGTGGGTCATGGGTAGGTCCAACCTTTTGGAGGTGGCTCACATTAGATGCAAAATCCAAGGGGAAACTGTAACCCAAGGATCAACGGGAATGTTAAAATTGAAGTCATCTTTTGGATACCAGAAAACAATAAATGATTGAAGTATTGTAATTCATAATGTACAATTTTTTTTTTTTAAATTATAAAGGAAGCTTTAAGGAAGTAGAACCCTGGGTCATGGATAGGACCAATCTTTGGGGGTGGATCGTACTAGATTTAACCTGCAAGGAACTAGAACATGGGTCATCGGTAGGCCCAACTTCTGGTGGTGGATCATGCTGGATGTAACCTGCAAGGGACAACTGTAACCTAAGGATCAACAAGAAACAACAAATATTGAAGGATTCTAACTCATAAAGTAAAAAAATATTTTAAAAAATTATAAAGGATTCTTCGAGGAAGTAGAACTGTGGGTCATGGGTAGGACCAATCTTTGGTGGTGAATCATACTAGATTTAACCTGCAAGGAACTAGAACATGGGTCATCGGTAGGCCCAACCTCTGGTGGTGGATCATGCAGGATGTAACCTGCAAGGGACAACTGTAACCCAAGGATCAACAAGAAACAACAAATATTGAAGGATTCTAACTTATAAAGTAAAAGAATATTTTAAAAAATTATAAAGGATTCTTCGAGGAAGTAGAACTGTGGATCATGTGTAGGCCCAACCTTTTGGAGGTGGCTCACACTAGATGCAAAATCCAAGGGGAAACTGTAACCCAAGAATCAACGGGAATGTTAAAGCTGAAGTTATCTTTTGTATACCAGAAAACAACAAATATTTAAGGATTGTAACACATAAAGTAAAAAATTATTTTTCAAAATGTTAAAGAAAGCTTTAAGGAAATTGAACTGAAGATTATTATTTTTTTTGAATGAGCTTGATGCCAACTGTTCTACATAGAAAAACCCTGAATGCATTTAAAGAGATATTGACTATCAAGATCCCGACAATTAGGGAAAAATATCATTCTATTATCAGTAGTCTTCTTTTTGTTTCTCAAAATGAACAGTTTTACATTAAAAAAAAAAGAATAGTTGGCAATGGCAACTACACCGAGAGCCTCCCGCGGCTGGTGCCTGGCCTTTGTAGATGGTGGACAATGCAATTCAATATAGGAGTGGACACGGCTATAAAGTGGCCTCAGCTGCTGGAAGCTGATTTCTTTCAACCTTCAGTCCTGGAGCTAGTGTCGTACAACAACTATCCAGTGCACATTGCCTATATTTAACTACATCTTTGCGGTTTGTGGATATAATCAAAATCTTGTTTTTTTATTTTTTTTTTATTTGTGATAATAGACCACAAAACACTGTTTCCATGCTCCAAGATTAAAGCGTTATCTTGCGCATTGGAAATAAGTCACCTAATGTGTGCTTTTGCCTGTACGCAGGTCAGGAAGCCATTTTGTTTCTGCTGTAGCCATATTTAGGAAACGAGTGATATCACTTCCTGCCTTAGTTGCGACATAGGAGAAAGTGATGTGCAAGAGCGCCACCTAAAGTGAATCTCTAGCTTCAATTTTTCCTTTTTTTTATTTTTTGGTTGGGTAGGGTTAACACCCACATCAAGTTTTATTTTTTTTCCTTCTGGTTCAGGAAAGTGCGAAAATAGCAGTGGACCCATCAGGTTATTTTTATAGGTATTTCTCTACTAAAATATTGATGCTGACGGAGGTGCTCTGGTTCCTGGGAATGCGGGATCACCACCCCAGAGGAGCTCCATGGTCTCCTTTGCTTGTAGTGTATCGTAAAGGATAAGAGGTCCAGATACAACTTTATTTTTATAAAAGTCAGGGGTGCAATCCAAAGAGTATCCAACGCGTTTCGTCAGTCCGAAAAAACGTCCTACTTCACTTCTAGTCCATTCATATTGTTCTTAATCAAGCCCTAACGGCTTGATTAAGAACAATATGAATGGACTAGAAGTGAAGTAGACCTATAATGGTATTTCTTCTGGTGCGATTACAAGCACAGGTCTTGTTTGCAGTTGGTTTTTTTTCTGTCTGGAACTCCACATGGGAGATTTTTTTTTGGGAAGCAAGGGACACAATGATTAAAAAAAAAAAAAAAAAACCTATTGATTAGTAGGGTTGGGGGGTACCTAGAACATCTGTTAGATATTTTTTTTCTGTTGGTGTCCCCATTGGAAATTTCCCCTTTTCCTCCCCTACCTCCCCCTGACAATGTTGTCACCTCAACAGAAATTTAAAAAACAAGAGTCACAGAAAGCAAAAAAAAAAAAAAGGCTAATAAGTGTTCTCCCCTTTTATTGCTTTTTAACACTGTAAATATAACAATTGCATATGAAAATTACATATTTACTATTTTCAACCAGTAGGGGGCATGCTGTCTGCAAAAGTAGGCGTTCTCTGGAGACTGAGCTAGCAGCTGTTGTGCTAAACAGACCTTGATTAGATAAGGGACAGAGAAATCCTACTTTTGCAAACAACACGCCCTCTACTGGTTGAAAATAGTAAATATGTAATTTTCATATGCGATTGTTATATTTTCATTGTTGAAAAGCAATAAATTCCTATCAGCGTTTTATTTATTTTTTTGCTTTCTGTGGCTTTAATGTTTTTTACATTTCTGTTGAGGTGATAATGTTGTCAGGGTGGTAGGGGAGTAAAAGGGGAAATTTACAATGGGGAACCCAACAAAAAGGGGAGGGAAAGGGGAAATTTCCAATGGGAACCCCAAAAGAAAGGGGAGGGAAAAGGGGAGGAAAAGGGGAAATTTCCAATGGGGACCCCAACGGAAAGGGGAGGGAAAGGGGGAGGGAAAGGAGAAATATCCAATGGGGACCCCAACAGAAAGGGAGGGAAAAGGGAGGGAAAGGGGAAATTTACAATGCGGATCCCAACAGATAGGGGAGGAAAAAGGGGAGGAAAATGGGAAATTTCCAATGGGGACCCAATCAGAAAGGGGAGGGAAAAGGGGAGGAAATGGGAAATTATCAATGGGGATCCCAACAGATAGGGGAGGAAAAAGGGGAGGGAAATGGGAAATTTCCAATGGGGACCCCAGCAGAAAGGGGAGAGAAAAGGGTAGGGAAAGGGGAAATTTCCAACGGGGACCGCAAAAGAAAGGGGAGGGAAAAGGGGAAATTTCCAATGGGGAACCCAACAGAAAGGGGAGGGAAAGGAGAAATATCCAATGGGGACCCCAACAGAATGGGGAGGGAAAAGGGGAGGGAAAGGGGAAATTTACAATGGGGATCCCAACAGATAGGGGAGGAAAAAGGGGAGGAAAATGGGAAATTTCCAATGGGGACCCCAACAGAAAGGGGAGAGAAAAGGGGAGGGAAAGGGGAAATTTCCAACGGGGACCCCAAAAGAAAGGGGAGGAAAAAGGGGAAATTTACAATGGGGAACCCGACAGCAAAAAATATGTTCTAGATACCCCCAAACCTACTAATCAATAGGGTTTCTTTGAAATCATTGTGTCCCTTATAGAAATTAAAAAAAAAAAAAAAAACAGACCCACAACCATTATCAATTCTCTTTCAAGGGGTTCTAAAATTATTTATTTTTTGTTTGTTTTCATTTTTTTTTTTTTAATTGAGTAATACATTTTTCTTTAATATTAATTTAAAAAAGCATAACATGTAATATCATATTTATAATGGAGCCTCCATCACTTCTCTTTCCTTTGTTTCCTATCCAAACCTAATGATTTGTGAAGGGACACAACTCCCCTCCCTCTCTTCTACTAAAAACAGAAATGCTTTAATACATTTTTTTTTTTTAATGATCCTTATGTGCTATTGGATAGAAATCAGATTAAGAAAATTTTTTTTTTTTTTTTTTTTCGTTTGCAATAAATATTAAAGACAAATATATAACTCCATTACATTTTTTTAATGAAACAATAAATAAATAAAAAAGGACTAATTGATTTACTCAATTTTTTATTCTATGAATTACAAAAAAAAATGTAAAAAAAATGATTAATTAAAGCCTCTGCTTTTCTGACAACCAAATTCTGACAACAAAATCTGGCCAATGATGACCCAATAATATCAGCGAATGTGCTCTATAACTTAAAACAAATAATTCAGATAGGTACACAAACCCTTCCCACCATCTTAGCTTAAGCTAAAACAAACCTAATGATTAGCGGAGGCGCACAACTCTCCCCCCTCCCTCTTCTGTTAAAAACAGGAAATGTTTTAATTCATCTTTTTTTTTTTATTTCATAAAAACAATATTTTTAATTTTTATGAAATAAAAGCTAAAATAATATTTTTTTTAATTGAGTAATACATTGTAATTTTTTTGTAAAAAAAAAAATATAAAATTTAATATATATATTTTTATTGGAGCCTACATCACTTCTATCCAAATAAGCACAGCAGGATGAAGCCGCTGTTATTTCTGACAACCGACGCTGGCCAATATCAGTCAATACATCCCAGCATGCCATGCATTTGCTGGCGAATGTATAACGTTAGACGAATGATTCGCCGATGAATGTACCGCGACTGCTTGGCGAATCTTTGGTAAAAAGTTGACATTCCACGTTTTTCAATCCAGAGACTGAGAAGGTGGTTGCAGTTTGGTTCATCTGTGGGCGTGGCTTAGAAAATCTGGGTGGGGTTTTGATTTCCGTTGGAGGTGGGGCTTGACAGCATTATGTAGCAACAATTGGCAGGAGGATCGATACACGCCCAGAACACAAAATGGCATCCGGGTTCTGTCTATAGTCAAGGGCGCACTTTATCAGATATGTGCCATGTGACTAGTAAAAAAATGTATTCTATTTGTTATATTTATTTTTTTCTTTTGTTATATATTTTCAAAAGTGCTTAAATTATATATTAAAAAATTGCTTGTGGCAACATTACAAACAGAGATGTTCTATCTTATTTCACAGCAAAATTTGTGTTTGTGTTGTCTAGCTCCGCCTACCTCTTTCCTTCACAGCATTATGTTGATGACCTAGGGTTGCCACCTTCTGCTGCCTGTAAAACCAATCAGAAGAGGTCAAAAAGGTATTGCATCAAAGGGTGTGGCTCATCCAAAGTGGGCATGGCTCAATAGGCCAAATAAAATTTGTGTTTTCTGGACCCGTAGGGCTCTCGCTATGTTTGCGTTGTCTAGCTCCACCTACCTTCTTTCCTTCACAGCATTATGTTGATGACCTAGGGTTGCCACCTTCTGCTGCATGGAAAACCAATCAGAAGAGGAAAAAAGGGTATGGCATCGAAGGGTGTGGCTTATCCAACGTGGGCATGGCTCAATAGGCCAAATTAAATTTGTGTTTTCTGGACCCGTAGGGCTCTCGCTATGTTTGCGTTGTCTAGCTCCACCTACCTTCTTTGCTTCACAGCATTATGTTGATGACCTAGGGTTGTCACCTTCTGCTGCATGGAAAACCAATCAGAAGAGGAAAAAAGGGTCATGCATCGAAGGGTGTGGCTTATCCAAAGTGGGCATGGCTCAATAGGCCAAATTAAATTTGTGTTTTCTGGACCCGTAGGGCTCTCGCTATGTTTGCGTTGTCTAGCTCCACCTACCTTCTTTCCTTCACAGCATTATGTTGATGACCTAGGGTTGCCACCTTCTGCTGCATGGAAAACCAATCAGAAGAGGAAAAAAGGGTATTGCATCGAAGGGTGTGGCTTATCCAACGTGGGAATGGCTCAATAGGCCAAATTAAATTTGTGTTTTCTGGACCCGTAGGGCTCTCGCTATGTTTGCGTTGTCTAGCTCCACCTACCTTCTTTGCTTCACAGCATTATGTTGATGACCTAGGGTTGCCACCTTCTGCTGCATGGAAAACCAATCAGAAGAGGAAAAAAGGGTATTGCATCGAAGGGTGTGGCTTATCCAAAGTCGGCATGACTCAATAGGCCAAGTTAAACCAATGTGGTTTATTCAAAATTGATCATGTGACCATTGTAAACCAGCCCTGGGTTTCCATTACTATTATGGTAAGTTCATTTTTTTTTCTTTTTTCTTCGGTCTATAACTCCCCAGTCCCCCCCCTTTCAAAATTATTAATTTTATTGTAACTTTTTTTTAACATAGCTCAAATTACATAATTATCGGTGCAAAACACGGAAAAGCTTTTGACAAATCCAGTAGAGAATATTTTTTATGATTATATTTTTTTAATGCAAAACAAAAAAATTACATACAAATGGTAAAATTAAAAAAAAAAATGGTAAAATTAAAAAAAAATGTTTTTTTTGCATTTTACCATTTGCATGTCATTTTTTTTAAGTTTTGCTATACACAATAAACAAAAAAATATATATAAAATAAGTGTGTGTGTGTGTCAGTTTATAGACTCTGATGAAGGACCACCATAATTTGTTGGATCTTTAACTGAAACTGAAAGCTACAAGAAAAAAAAAAATGAAAAAGTTTTTGACAAATCAATTAGAGGTTATTTTTTATGATTATATTTTTTTAATGCAAAACAAAAAAATGACATACAAATGGTAAAAAAAAAAAAAAAAAAAAAAAATGTATTTTTTTTTGCATTTTACCATATGCATGTCATTTTTGAAAGTTTTGCTATACACAATAAACAAAAAAAATATATATAAATAAGTGTGTGTGTGTCAGTTTATAGACACTCATAATGTGTTGGCTCTTTTAGTGAAAGCTACAAAAATAAAAATGTATAAAAAATAGTGTATATGTATATTTATATACTGTATATATAGCTTGTTTTTTTCTCAGACAATAGATGAAGGTACCCCGCCCCCCCCCCCTTCTGAGTCACCCCTTCTCTCTGCCTCTACCCACCTATGAGCCCTGTTCCTTACTTCAACCCCCTACCTACCTCCCACTACCGCCCTTTGCAGAAAACAACTGATTATCATTTTGTGATGCTAAGTCCCCCCCCCCCCCACCACCACATCCTAAAGGCTCTCTATTGGATGAGATCTGGTGAGTGTGGAGCTCTATTGGATTGAGATCTGGTGAGTGTGGAGCTCTATTGGATTGAGATCTGGTGAGTGTGGAGCTCTATTGGATTGAGATCTGGTGAGTGTGGAGCTCTATTGGATTGAGATCTGGTGAGTGTGGAGCTCTATTGGATTGAGATCTGGGGAGTGTGGAGCTCTATTGGATTGAGATCTGGTGAGTGTGGAGCTCTATTGGATGAGATCTGGTGAGTGTGGAGCTCTATGGGATTGAGATCTGGTGAGTGTGGAGGCCATTGGAGGACAGTGACCTCATTGTCCAGTGGTGAGATGATTGGAGCTTTGTGACATGGTGCATTATCCTGCTGGAAGGAGCCATCAGAAGATGGGGACACTGTAGTCATAAAGGGATGGACATGGTCAGCAACAATACTCAGGTAGGCCGTGGTGTATAAAACATGCTCAATTGGTAATAAGGGGTCCAAAGTGTGCCAAGAAAATATCCCCCCCCACATCATTACACCCCCACCACCAGCCTGAACCGGTGATACCCCATCCCCCACACCATTTCACCCCCACCACCAGCCTGAACCGGTGATATCCCATCCCCCCCACCATTACACCCCCACCACCAGCCTGAACCGGTGATACCCCATCCCCCACACCATTACACCCCCCACCACCAGCCTGAACCGGTGATACCCCATCCCCCACACCATTACACCCCCACCACCAGCCTGAACCGGTGATACCCCATCCCCCACACCATTACACCCCCACCACCAGCCTGAACCGGTGATACCCCATCCCCCACACCATTACACCCCCACCACCAGCCTGAACCGGTGATACCCCATCCTCCACACCATTACACCCCCACCACCAGCCTGAACCGGTGATACCCCATCCCCCACACCATTACACCCCCACCACCAGCCTGAACCGGTGATACCCCATCCCCCACACCATTACACCCCCACCACCAGCCTGAACCGGTGATACAAGGCAGGATGGATCCATGCGCCAAATTCTGACCCCACCATCTGAATGTCGGAGGTTAAATCCAGACTCATCAGTCCAGGCAACGTTTTTCCAGTCTTCTATTGTCCAATTTTGGTGATCTGTGTGAATTGTAGCCTCAGTTTCCCGTTCTTAGCTGACAGGAGTGGCACCTGGTGGGGTCTTCTGCTGCTGTAGCCCATCTGCTTCAAGGTTGGGTGTGTTGTGAGTTCAGAGATGGTATTCTGCATACCTTGGGTGTAACAAGTGGTTATTTGAGTTACTGTTGCCTTTCTATCATCTGGAACCAGTCTGCCCATTCTCCTCTGACCTCAACAAGGCATTTTCCTCCACACAACTCCGCTCACTGGATATTTTCTCTTTTTCCCACCATTCTCTGTAAATCCGAGAGATGGTGTGTGTGAAAATCCCAGAAATACTCACCAGAAATTATGCCAAGTTCAGTCACTTAAATCCAGTTTTTTTTTCCCATTCTGATGCTCGGTTTGAACTTCAGCAAGTCGTCTTCATCACGTGTAGATGCCTAAATGCATTGAGTTGCTGCCGTGTGATTGGCTGATTAGCAATTTGTGTTTCCCGATCAATTGAACAGGTGTAGCTAATAAAGTGGGCGGTGAATATGAATATATGAATATATATATATATATATATATATATATATATATATACAATTAGCTTTCATTAAAAGTGCCAACACATTATGGGGGTCCTTCATCAGGGTCTATAAATGCCTTCTGCCAGGAGGGGGAGCAATGGGGGAGGAGCAGGAAGTTAATAACTTAAAGTATACCCGCAAAAATAAAATAAAATAAAAAACCTGCAAGGCAAAGGCATAATGAGCTAGTATGCACCGCATACTAGCTCATTATGAAATACTTACCTTCGATTGAGGCGTCGGCATCGGATCCTGGTCACCGCCGATGGAGCTGACATTTTCCCCTCGGTTTGTCTTCCGGGTTCGCGGCTCCGGCGCTGTGAGTGGCCAGAGCCGCGATGACGTCACTCCCGCGCATGCATGCGGTAATCCTCTTTCCGGTAAGGTCCGGCAGCATCCGCCAGACCTTCAGAGCGCATGCGCCGCTGACGTAAGCGGCTGCATACAAGGTGAATATCTCCTAAACCGTAAGGGTTTAGGAGATATTCATTTTACCTACAGGTAAGCCTTATTATAGGCTTATCTGTACGAAAAAATGTAAAAAAGTGGTATAAAACCACTTTAATAAGAGCTAATTAGGCTTAAAGTGTTAATAAACCCACACCAGTAAAATCAGTCTGTATATGCAGTAAAGCATGCAGGTTATACACACTGTGGAACCTAAGGGGTTATACTCTGCATTGTGTAAAAAGGCTGTTTGATCCTGTCTTCTCTGATCCTCCCCTTCTTCCACTGTCCCAATCCATCTCCTAACAAGACACAGCCTTTGGAGTCACTCTGCACATGCTCAGTTTGGTGTGTATTGCTAGAGAGTTTTTATTTTTATTTTGGGAAGGTGCATGTGATCAGCACAGGGCCAATCGGCACTGTCCGGGCAGAGGGTCAGGGGTCCTGCAGCCTCATAGGACAGTCAGAGGAGAATGACAACTCCTCCTACAAGCTTTAACCAGACACTGATAGAGGTCACAAGACTGCTATGTATACTTCTGATGAGAAAGGGTATTTAGGATTTTATATTTACTAAAATAATTGCATTTCAAAGTTCTGTGTACTGTGGTAGAGCAGATATAGTGAATGCAGAGTCCTGGGAGATCAGATATAGTGAATGCAGAGTCCTGGGGAGAACAGATATAGTGAATGCAGAGTCCTGGGAGATCAGATATGGTGAATGCAGGGTCCTGGGGAGATCAGCTATAGTGAATGCAGACTCCTGGGGAGACCAGATATAGTGAATGCAGGGTCTGGGGAGATCAGATATAGTGAATGCAGGGTCCATGGAAGATCAGATATAGTGAATGCAGGCTCCTGGGGAGACCAGATATAGTGAATGCAGATTCCTGGGGAGATCAGATATAGTGAATGCAGGGTCCATGGAAGATCAGATATAGTGACTGTAGGGTCCTGGGGAGACCAGATATAGTGAATGCAGATTCCTGGGGAGATCAGATATAGTGAATGCAGAGTCCATGGAAGATCAGATATAGTGACTGTAGGGTCCTGGGGAGACAGATATAGTGAATGCAGAGTCCTGGGGAGACCAGATATAGTGAATGCAGAGTCCTGGGGAGACCAGATATAGTGAATGCAGAGTCCTGGGGAGACCAGATATAGTGCATGCAGGCTCCTGGGGAGATCAGATAGTGAATGCAGAGTCCTGGGGAGACCAGATATAGTGAATGCAGAGCCATGGCTCCTGGGGAGACCAGATATAGTGAATGCAGGGTCCTGGGGAGATCAGATAGTGAATGCAGAGTCCTGGGGAGACCAGATATAGTGAATGCAGGGTCCTGGGGAGACCAGATATAGTGCATGCAGAGTCCTGGGGAGACCAGATATAGTGAATGCAGAGTCCTGGGGAGATCAGATATAGTGAATGCAGATTCCTGGGGAGATCAGATATAGTGACTGTAGAGTCCTGGGGAGATCAGATATGGGGAAACCAGATATAGTGACTGTAGAGTCCTGGGGAGATCAGATATAGTGAAACCAGAGTCCTGGGGAGAACAGATATAGTGAATGCAGGGTCCTGGGGAGAGGAGATATAGTGAGTGCAGGGTCCTGGGGAGATCAGATATAGTGACTGCAGAGTCCTGGGGAGATCATATATAGTGAATGCAGAGTCCTGGGGAGATCAGATATAGTGAATGCAGAGTCCTGGGGAGATCAGATATAGTGAATGCATGGTCCTGGGGAGATCAGATATAGTGAATGCAGGGTCCTGGGGAGATCAGATATAGTGAATGCAGAGTCCTGGGGAGATCAGTTATAGTGAATGCAGAGTCCTGGGGAGATCAGATATAGTGAATGCAGGGTCCTGGGGAGATTAGATATAGTGAATGCAGAGTCCCTGGGAGACCAGATATAGTGACTGCAGGCTCCTGGGTTTAGTAACACTTTAATGTTTATCTAAAGGCCAAACTTTTTATTACAATTTTAGATAAAATAGGGAAATGGTTAGAAACCTCTGAAATATGTAAGAAGCAGTCAAGGTGCTACACCAATACTTAAGTAGGCCTGAATTTTTTATTAAATGATTAATGGGTGAGAAAGCCTGGATTTCTGGCAGGATCAACAGGTGTTCTTTTGTACTTATGAAACAGATATCACAAAACAAGTCTAAAGCCCCATACACACGGTCGGATTTTTGCATGGATTCTGTCCGATCGGACAATGTTGTTGAAAAATCAGACCGTGTGTATGCACCATCGGACAGTGTACGTCGGATTGTCCGACGGACAAAGTCCTATCTCCTGCTGGATAGATTTTCCGACAATACGGTCCGATCACACCAAATCCGATCGTGTGTACGGTTGTCCGACCGGACAAAGTGCTACGCATGCTCACATCACATTACAAGACCAAAGCTATTGGCTACTAGCCTCTACGTAGTCCCGTCGTAGGCAACAAACGTCACCACGTTCAGAATGATCGGATTTTCCGACAACTTTTTCCGACCGTGTGTACGCAAAACCAACATCAGACAAAGTATGACGGACATGATCCGACGGACCTGGTCCTCGGATAATCCGCGCGTGTGTATGGGGCTTAATGGTAACTTCAACAGACCAAAGGGGAGCAAATTAAAGTTAAAGTGGTTGTAAACCCTTACAAACCACTTTGATCTACAGGTAAGCCTAGATTAAGGCTCACATGTAGGTCCAAGAAATATCTCCTAAACCTACATAGTTTAGAAGATATTTGCCAAAAGACAGGCACCGCGCCGTAGACAGCGGCACGCCGCTGTTAACGGTCATATGCCACGAGTGCCGACTCCCGTGCGCATGCACGGGAGTGACGTCACCGCGGCTCCGTCGAATAACAGCGCCGGAGCAGCGAGACCCACCAAGAAGATGGAGGCTCCGTACACAAAGGGGACAGCGGTGACTTCGCTGGCTCCTGTGTCAGGTAAGTGACACATAATGGACTACTATGCAGGGCCGCCATGAGGGGGGTACAGCCCATACACTTGTAAGGGGCCCCATTGTCTGGAAGGGCCCAGCTGACTGGCAGGGATATGAGAAGGCGGGTCAGGTACAGAGGAGCTCCTGTATGTGTGGTGAGTCTGAAGGCTTCTCCTCTGTCATGAGCTGACATCGGGCTCTTTGCTGCCACCTCTGTCTATTTCCTGCATGTGCATCCCTCTGCATATGGAAACAAGAGCTGGGACTAGGAACACCTTACAAGTAAGGGCTGTTGTGCAGGGGGGGGCTGTGTGTGTGATTGTGTACATGTGTGTGTGTGTACATGTCTGGGTGTGTGTGTACATGTCTCTCTGGGTGTGTGTGTACATGCCTGTGTGTTTACATGCCTCTGTGTGTGTACATGCCTGTGTGTTTACATGCCTGTGTGTACATGTCTCTGTGTGTGTACATGCCTGTGTGTTTACATGCCTGTGTGTGTGTGTGTACATGTCTCTGTGTGTGTACATGCCTGTGTGTACATGTCTCTGTGTGTGTACATGCCTGTGTGTGTGTGTACGTGCTTGTCATATACACACATGTGAGTGGTGCTAGGAGCATACAGGTGTGAGGGGGGCTGAGAGTGTATAGGTATGATGGGGCTGAGAGCCTACAGGTGTAAGGGGGGCTGAGAGCGTACAGGTGTGAGGGGGGCTGAGAGTGTACAGGTGTGAGAGGGGCTGAGAGCGTACAGGTGTGAGGGGGGGAGAGCGTACAGGTGTGAGGGGGCTGAGAGTGTACAGGTGTAAGGGGGGCTGAGAGCGTACAGGTGTGAGGGGGGCTGAGAGCGTACTGGTGTGAGGGGGGGTGAGAGCGTACCGGTGTGAGGGGGGCTGAGAGCATACAGGTGTGAGGGGGGGCTGAGAGCGTACAGGTGTGAGGGGGGCTGAGAGCATACAGGTGTGAGGGGGGCTGAGAGCGTACAGGTATGAGGGGGTTGACAGCGTACAGGTGTGAGGGGGGCTGAGAGCGTACGTACAGGTGTGAGGGGGGCTGAGAGCGTACAGGTGTGAGGGGGGGTGAGAGCATACAGGTGTGAGGGGGGCTGAGAGCATACAGGTGTGAGAGGGGCTAAGAGCGTACAGGTGTGAGGGGGCTGAGAGCGTACAGGTGTGAGGGGGCTGAGAGCGTACAGGTGTGAGGGGGGGCTGAGAGCGTACAGGAGTGAGAGGGGCTGAGAGCGTACAGGTGTGAGGGGGCTGAGAGCGTACAGGTATGAGAGGGTTGACAGCGTACAGGTGTGAGGGGGCTGAGAGCGTACAGGTGTGTGAGAGGGGCTGAGAGCGTACAGGTGTGAGGGGGCTGAGAGCGTACAGGTGTGAGGGGCTGAGAGCGTACAGGTGTGAGGTGGGCTGAGAGCGTACAGGTGTGAGGGGGCTGAGAGCGTACAGGTGTGAGGGGGCTGAGAGCGTATAGGTATGAGGGGGCTGAGAGCGTATAGGTGTGAGGGGGGCTGAAAGCGCACAGGTGTGAGGGGGGCTGAGAGCGTACTGGTGTGAGGGGGGGGAGAGCGTACAGGTGTGAGGGGGGCTGAGAGCGTACAGGTGTGAGGGGGGCTGAGAGCGTACTGGTGTGAGGGGGGGGTGAGAGCGTACAGGTGTGACGGCCAGTGGGCTGGACCCTGGGGAATGTTGGTGGTCAGGCTTGGGGGGAGGGGGCCCAGGCCTAAAGCTGTGTAAGGGGCCCCACAATTTCTGATGGCTGCCCTGCTACTATGCGATGTATAGTAGTCCATTATGCTTTACCTTTGCAGGGAAACAAAGAGGAAGCAAGCCCATCAGGGTTTACCTCCTCTTTAATTGCTAGGGCTTACATAGCCTGTAAGATCCAATATGGCACACTATGGCGCCTCTGTATCGTTGTTGCATGCGGCACACAACGGGCAACAACCATCTTATTTCTGTGTGTGACCTCTCAAGCCGGTTATCAGGACTGGAACACATCGCGGACGCAAACAAGATTATCTCCATTGCAGAATGTGTCATTTAAACCTCCTGCAAGCGGGAGGCGGAATGGCACTAATTTTCGCTCTTCAAAGGGTTTGAGTCGGGTGCCTGGTAACACATCAACACCAGAGATCAGAGCTGCCACAGATTACTCCGGGAGCTGATGGGGCTGTTAATAAACTAAATTACACCAATCTGCTTGCTATGATTGTAATATTTCTGCGAACGTTCGACCAGAAAGGTTAATGCCATTTCGTTTTTCCCCATTGGGCCTAAACTTCAGTTATGGAACCCGCAAGACCAATTTATGGTCGTTTTTTTTTTCTGACCTCAAACAGACCGACCTCAAAGACAGCGAAACAGCAATTCTAAGAAATAGAAAAGAAATACGGGGAAGTAGGAGGACTAATAGAGTAGGAGAGTTGTTAGATCAGTAAAAGTCTGGAGGGAATTAAAAAGAACAAAGAACCTCATTATGGCGAAAATTGGTATCTCGTTACAAATTGGATTGAAATTTGGGTTCGTGCAAAAGAAAAAATGCGTAAAACTAAGACAAAATCGAAGGAAACATGTATGATGAAATATTTTTATTGAAGAAAAGATAAGGAGTGATTAGACACACACTGAGTAATGTATACATTAGGCCATTTATAAAGTAGTACAAACCCCAGATATAGAGGATCGAACGTGGAAAAATAAAAACCTTACAATGTTGAGATGTTTTAGGGTCACACGATCTAGGAGGACCCATGGCCTCTTACCTAATTTCCAACTTTGGCAAACAAGAGACATTAGGTAATAGATATAACAATAGACATGTATTGTCTATGTCAGCCATTCTCAACCAGGGTTCCTCCAAGGTTTGCTTGGAGTTGCTTGAGCTGTAGCTGATTGACCTCCTGTTTGATGATGGTGCCTGCATAGTTTAAGGGTCAACACTACTTTGCAAACCCAGCTTCATGACACCAATGATCTTGGGTCGAAAAGTGTTTTTAGTTTTTTGTAAGGGGCGGAATTTCTCCCCATTCTTCTCACTGATCACCAATGTAAGGAACATTCTTCCCACTGATCACCAATGTAAGGAGCATTCTTCTCTCTGATCACCAATGTAAGGGTCATTCTTCTCACTGATCACCAATGTAAGGAGCATTCTTCCCACTGATCACCAATGTAAGGAACATTCTTCCCACTGATCACCAATGTAAGGAGCATTCTTCCCACTGATCACCAATGTAAGGAACATTCTTCCCACTGATCACCAATGTAAGGAACATTCTTCCCACTGACCTCCAATGTAAGGAGCATTCTTCCCACTGATAACCAATGTAAGGAACATTCTTCCCACTGACCACCAATGTAAGGAACATTCTTCCCACTGATCACCAATGTAAGGATCATTCTTCCCACTGATCACCAATGTAAGGAACATTCTTCCCACTGATCACCAATGTAAGGAGCATTCTTCCCACTGATCACCAATTTAAGGAACATTCTTCTCACTGACCACCAATGTAAGTAACTGAGTTAAAATAAAGGAACGAGTTACATAACATTCTTCCCACTGATCACCATGTAAGTTACTTTTCCCACTGATCAGAGGGAAACTTCCACTGACTGAGTAAGTAAGAACTAACTTCTCACTGATGTAAGGAACTTTTCCCCTCATGTAAGTAACGCAGTTCCTAACTCACTGATCACCAATGTAAGGGAACATTACTTCCACTGACGGAGTTAAGGAACATTCTTCTCACTGATCAATGTACTTCTCACCACCACCAATGTAATGGCATTCTTCTCAGTGATCAAATGTAAGGAGCATGTTCCTGCATTCAATCAAAGGAAATTCTTCTCACTGACCTGCCCCATAAGGACCCCCTTTCTGCTGATCACCAATTAAGGACATTCTCTCCAACATGGTGCAGCGCTTCCCACTGCGCAGACCACCAATACCACCAATGTAAGGACTTCTTCTCACTGACACCAATGTAGGAACTTACAAAAAAGAACATTCTTCTGAACCAATGTAAGGAACAGCTTCTGATGTGAACTCTACACCGCGCAGGCGCAGTTAACATGTAATTGTACGAGGCGATGCCGCGCGCTCCCGATGCTCGTGCTACTCTGCAAGGGGCGTCTATCGCGTAACTAAGGGGTGGGTCTAGTATTACTGTTACCAATGGGCGCATTTAATATTATTGTTATATATCGAGCTCTGCCCATTAATTTACATTCGCCCTCTTCTGTAGCCATCTGCCCCCTTCTGTAGCCATCCGCCCCTGACACGATATAATAATAATAGATCCGCCCCTTGCTTACACGCTATAACAGATCTGCCCCTTGGTTAGAGTAATAATAGAGCAGCCCCTTGGTTACACGATATATAACAATAATAATAAATGCGCCCCTTGCTTACAGTAATACTAGACCCGCCCCTTAGTTACACGTATAGAATATAAAAATAAAAAAAAGTCAGTTACTTTGCTGAGTAACTAATTACTTTTCCAATGTAGTAACTGAGTTACCAATGCAATTACTTTTTGGGAGAAGTAATTTTGTAACTTAACTAATTACTTTTTTAAAGTAAGATGACCAACACTGCTGATCACCAATGTAAGGAAGATTCTTCTCACTGATCACCAATGTAAGGAAGATTCTTCTCACTGATCACCAATGTAAGGGACATTCTTCTCACTGATCACCAATGTAAGGGACATTCTTCTCACCAATCACCAATGTAAGGAACATTCTTCCCACTGACCACCAATGTAAGGAACATTCTTCTCACTGACCACCAATGTAATGGACATTCTTCCCACTGATCACCAATGTAAGGAACATTCTTCCCACTGACCACCGATGTAAGGGACATTCTTCCCACTGATCACCAATGTAAGGAACATTCTTCCCACTGCTGCAGCCAGCCGCCTGATGACACACCTTGGTGCATGGACGTCATCATGGGGCTGGCTGCAAGGACCCAGAAACGGACAGGTGGCCCACTGATGATGTCATAAGACGATGGCGGGGTGTGTAGCAGTGGATCTCTACAGAACACTGCCAGATCACTGCACGTGTATGTATTTTTGAGCAGAACCCAGCTAGAGCAGGGGAAAAAACGAGTCCCTGCTGGTGGGTACTTGGTAAGTGTCAAGTTTCATAATAGGGTTTATTCACTAAATTGATGTATACTATGCAGCAGGCAGTAGTTGCACTCAGTGGGACTTACAGCAGAAGACATCTACTGTATATATAAAAGTTGTATGTTATGTAGTATAGTATATATAAAAGATAGTTTCACAGCTCTCACCCACTTTGAAATTCGGTGCATACAGAATAGAGGTAACTCATTTTTTTGGGAATATATAATCAATCCAGCAATCAAAACCTGCAGCACATTGTATATTTTATTGAAGCAGAATTTGCTTGTAATAACAATAAAACAAGTAGGAATAGAACTAATACATTTTATCTCTATACTGAACCAAATACTGGTAGGACTGGAAATCCGTGTCACATGCATTCAATTCTATACATAGTAATCAAGAGAAACATCTTAATCAAACACATATGGAAACAAGATATCTCCTCTCCCCGGCACAGGTTAAGCCTTGCAAATACCTAAATGGAAGGAAACCAAATCACAATGAAACCTCAAAGAAATACATACAGGTCAAAGTCAATGTTTAATCTTTTTTGGTTACAGTGTTTCCAACCTCGCTATTTACATATTGTGCTTTAATTCCAAATCCGATTCCCTTATCCCTTGATGTTTAGGAACATGTTCAATGATCATAAATCCTAATTGTAACGTGTGTGTTTCTGATCAACAAAATCTCTAGGAGGAGTACGAATAGAATATTTATGCTGGGTCAGCCTATCTTTCATTGTTTAAGTAGTGATGTGATGTATTGTAAACCACAAGGGCATTTTAGTAAATTTACAATATAAGTGTTTTGACATGTAAAGTATCCTTTATTATCAAAACTTCTACTTGGATGTAGGTGTATGAATGAAGGGCCCTTATCATACTGGAACAATGCCCCAAGAAACTTGTTAATGATAACAAGAAAAGCAGTAAAATAAATCCCCTGCGGCCAACATAGTTACATAGTAGGTGAGGTCGAAAAAAGACACACATCCATCAAGTCCAACCTATGTGTGTGATTATATGTCAGTATTACATTGTGTATCCCTGTATGTTGCAGTCGTTCAGGTGCTTATCTAGTTAGTTTTTCAAAACTATTGATGCCCTCCTGCTGAGACCACCGTTTGTAGAAGGGAATTCCACATCCTTGCCGCTCTTACAGTTAAGAACCCTCTACGCAGTTTAAGGTTAAACCTCTTTTCTTCTAATTTTAATGAATGGCCACGAGTCTTGTTAAATTCCCTTGCCACAAAAAAGTTTTAGCCCTATTGTGGGGTCACCAGTACAGTATTTGTAGATTGAAGTCATATCCCCTCTCAAGCGTCTCTTCTCCAGAGAGAATAAGTTCAGTGCTTGCAACCTTTCCTCATAACCAATATCCTCCAGACCCTTTATTAGCTTTGTTGCCCTTCTTTGTACTCGCTCCATTTCCAGTACATCCTTCCTGAGGACTGGTGCCCAGAACTGGACAGCATACTCCAGGTGCGGCCGGACCAGAGTCTTGTAGAGCGGGAGAATTATCGTTTTATCTCTGGAATTAATCCCCTTTTTAATGCATGCCAATATTCTGCTTTGTTAGCAGCAGCTTGGCTGTGCATGCCATTGCTGAGCCTGTCACCTACTAAGACCCCCAGGTCCTTTTCCATCCTAGATTGCCCCAGAGGTTCTCCCCCCAGTGCAGGGGTGGACTGACAACTCAGGGGGCCCCCGCGCAATAGGAGATCGTGGGGCCCCCGGGCAATAGGAGAAGATTATGGGGCCCCTGGGGCAATAGGAGATTATGGGGCCCCCAGGCAATAGGAGATTATGGGACCCCCAGGCAATAGATTATGGGGCCACACAGTATACACACACACACACATACAGCATACACACTCAGACACACAATATACACACACAGTATACACACACAGAATACACATACACACACGGAAAAGGTACTGGAGAGGCGGGGCAGCTATAATTTTGGGATTTAAAAAAAAAACACAGATTTTTACATACTGTCCCTGGTTTCATTGAGGCTGGCAACCCTGATGGGGCCCCTTAGTGGCATGGGGCCCTCGGGCAGTGCCCGAGTGCCCGAATGGTCAGTCCGCCCCTGCCCCAGTGTATAGACAATAACAATAAACCCCCAGCAACAATGGACCACCAAACACCAACAAAATACCCCCCACCCAGCAGCAACAACAGATTTCCCCACAAACAGCATCACTAGACCCCCCAGCAGTCAGCTACAATACATACAATACAACTACCCCCCCCCCCCCCCACAACAATAGATCCCCCACCAGCAACAATAGACCTTCCCCTGCAAAAATAGATCCCCTCCAGAGACAAAAGGTTCCCCAGCAGCAACAATAGACATCCCCAGCAACAAACACCCCCCCCCCCGCAAAGATATATCCCCTCCAGCAACAATAGATCCCCCAGCAGCCAGCATCAATAGACACTGTAGCACAACCCAGCACCCCTTGCCATTACATGCATTCAACGATGGAGGTGCCGGAACTGCGTTCACTCAGCGTTCCCGCTGAAAAAATGCCCTGTGACAACACTACCCCTCTATAGATACACTACAGGGAGCGTTGTCATCCTAGAACAGAAAGTATGTTACGGGCAGGATCTCTAAGTGAATGTAAAGGGGGAAAAAGAAAGAAAATGAATGCAGCCAACACATCTGTGGATCGGAAAGGTACAATGTATTACATTTTCGTTGTTGCTTTTAGATACTCTTCAATGGGAATTAGAGTGATTGCGCTTTGCAGAGGTCTTCCACGTTCCCCCCGGTGAGCCATGCACGAGGTGTGCACACCTGTTCCAGCTCACCTGACCTCCCCCCCACCCCCACCCAGTCACATCTCCTGTTTATGAGGATGGCGACAAATATTGACACAGCCCTTTACGATGAGCATGAAACCAAATACTGGAAACTGCAGCAACAGATAAGCACCCAGCAGTCTGGAGAGGATGAAGATGTGATATTAACCCATTGCAGTCCATAATACCTGAAAGGGGAGGTGCTAGGGCTGTATACCTGTCCTGCTTACCACCGCTTCCCTCAATAGAAAAAAAAAATTAACCACTTCAGCCCCGGAAGATTTTTACCCCCTTCCTGACCAGAGCACTTTTTACAATTTGGCACTGCGTCGCTTTAACTGACAATTGCGCAGTCGTGCCATGCTGTAGCGAAACTAAATTTGCGTCATTTTTTTCACCACAAATAGAGCTTTCTTTTGTTCTTCTTTGTTTTCTCTGCGATTTTTATTTTTTGCGCTATAAACAAAAAAAAGAGCGACAATTTTGAAAAACAAAATAATATTTTTTACATTTTGCTATAATACATATCCCCCAATTTAAAAAAATAAATAAAAATGTCTTTATCAGTTTAGGCCAATATATATTCTTCTACATATTTTTGTTAAAAAAAATCGCAATAAGCATATATTGATTGGTTTGCGCAAAAGTTATAGCTTCTACAAACTATGAGAAAGATTTATGGCATTTTTATTATTTTTACTAGTAAGCGCGGTGATCTGCGATTTTTAGTGGTACTACAACATTGCAATGGACAGATCGGACACTTTTGACACATTTTTGGGACCATTGACATTTATACAGAGATCAGTGTTATAAATAGGCACTGATTACTGTGTAAATGTCACTGGTAGGGAAGGGGTTACACTAGGGGGCTATCAAGGGGTTAAATGTGCGGTCAGAGGAGAATGGGCAGACTGGTTCCAGATGATAGAAAGACGACAGTAACTCCAATAACCTCTCGTTACATCCAAGGTGTGCAGAATACCATCTCTGAACACACAACACAACCAACTTCCTAGGTGTGTTTTAACTGTATGAGGATGGAACTGACTGGGGGAGGAGACATATCGTTGTTCCTACTTAGTAGGAACAAAACGATATGTCTTCTCTCCCCTGACAGAACAGGGATTTGTGTGTTTACACACACATATCCCTGTGCTGGCTCTTGTGAATGCGATCGCGCCTGCTGGCCACGCGCATCCCGTCCATGCGCATCTGGTTCCCCGCCGTGCAGCGGGCGCACGCACCTCCGGAGCCCTCTGGCGTCTCTTAAAGGGTACGGGGTTTCGCGCAGCGGTGCCATAGTCCCGCAGTTTATCTACGTGAGCCAGTTAGGATGCCAAGGAGGAGATGCAAGTTGAAGCCGCCCCCATAGATGGGGTAAGTCCCCCGACCGACTGGGGGGGTAGGGGTGCAGTGGGTGCGGATGAATGAATAACTTGTATAGCGCTACCTATGTGAACTGAATCGCCTCAGGGCGCTTTTTGCCACTGGTGTCCATCTGTGGTATAGCGCCGTCCTTGCCCTGTGGGGTCCCGACACGCTTACAAAAACACATACACATATTTGCCCAATTTTATAGACAGGATCTAATTAACCTACCAGCATGTCTTTGGAGTGTCCGGAAACCGGAGGAAACCCACGCAGGCACGGGGAGAACATGCAAACTCCGGGCAGAAGGTGTCGTGGTCGGGATTTGAACCAGCGACCCTATTGCTGCTAGGTGAATGTGCTAACCACTACACTACTGTGCTGCCACTAACCACTACACCACTGTCGGGATGACCCGACTGACTGGACATAGGAGGTGGTTGCGGGTGACCCAACTTGGGGGGGGGTGGCTGTGGGTGCACTGTTTGCTGCCCCCTCCCCCCAGAAATATACCACCAGGTGAAGCCTTAACCTACATGTAATATCCCCCCCCCCATTGTTTTTGGTAGCATGAATCCGCTAGTAACCCGAAAGCGATGACACAACTCCACTTTCGGTTTACCCGAATGTGCAGAGGAGAGATTTGGTGTTATATAGACCTCAGAGCTCTCCATAAAGAGGACCTGTTACATGCCTATTGCTGTCACAATGTATGTTTATTAAAAAAAAAAAAAAATGCGAGTACCCCCATCTCCCCGTGCTAGCGTGTGTCGGTCCTGCATGCATTCAAACACCGATCGTCCCACACATGTGAGGTATCACTGCAAACATCAGATCGTGGGCAGTAATTCTAGCGCCAGACCTCCTCTGTAAATCTAAAGTGGTAACCTGTAAAGGCTTTTAAAGCGTTGCCGATGGATGATAGTAAAATTTATGACGTTTGTAGCTGTTGCACGGGCATGACCAATTTTAAAGCGTGGCATGTTTGGTAGCTATTTACTCGGCGTAACATCATCTTTTATATTTTACATATTTGGGCTATGTATTGTTTTATTTTTTGTATTCCAATTCCAAAAAAATATTTCTTCCCCCCAAAAAAGTGTTTGAAAAACCATTGCACAAATACAGTGTGACATAAAAAGCGGCAACACCCACCAATTTATTCTCTAGGGCCTCTGCTTTAAAAAATATATATAATGTGTGACGGGAGGGCACATGGAACCCAGAATCCCTTGTTTCAGCTTCCCATGCACCTCTTATGTCTAAGTCACCCTGAGTGAGTGAGAAAATCTATCTGGGATTACTTAAAATGTAAGTAATATTTATCCACAATATCTCCCAGGATATATGTAAAGACTGGCAGTATGGCACGGGCAGGTGAATCGGTGTCATGTGGCCAAAAGCGGCCACTAGGGGCGTGCGCGCTGCTTGCCCCCCGGAGCCGATGCGAGTGTCGTCGGTCTCGATGACCGTCGGGCTCCCGCGATCGCTCGTAGCATGTCGAGAACCGGGAGCTCTGTGTGTAAACACAGAGCTCCCGCTTCTCTGAGGGGAGAAGTGACAGATCGTCTGTTCATACAAAGTATAAACAGCCATGTGTCATCTCCCCTAGTCAGTCCCCCTCCCCCCCTTCAGTTAGAACACACACAGGGAACACAGTTAACCCCTTGATCGATCACCCCCTAGTGTTAACCCCTTCCCTGCCAGTGACATTTTTTACAGTCATCAATGCATTTTTATTGCACTGATCGTTGTATTAATGCTAATGGTCTCAAAAATGTGTCAAAAGTGTCCGATCTGTCCGCCATATTGTCGCAGTCCCGATTAAAAATCACAGATCGCCGCCATTACTAGTCAAAAAAGAAAATAATAAGAAAAATGCTATAAATCTATCCCCTATTTTGTAGACTTTGTATAACTTTTGGGCAAACCAATCAATATGCACTTATTGCGATTTTTATTTTTTTACCAATAATATGTAGAAGAATACGTATCGGCCTAAACTGAGAATTTTTTAAAAAAAAATTGGGATATTTATTATAGCAATAAGTACAAAATATTGTGTTTTTTTCAAAATGGTCGCTCTTTTTTGTTTAAAGCGCAAAAAATAAAAAACGCAAAGGTGATCAAGTACCACCAAAAGAAAGCTCTATTTGTGGGGAAAAAAAGGAGGTAAATTATTTTTGGGTGCAACATCGCACGACCGCGCAATTGTCAGTTAAATCGACGTGGTGCCGAATCGCAAAAAGTGCTCTGGTCAGGAGGGGGGGGGGGGTAAAATCTTCCGGGGCTGAAGCCGTTAAATTTATTCTGTTGGTCTTTAAATGATGATGGCATCCCATGAAAAAGAAAATGTAATGGAGAGAATTATTTAGGTCTTATCATTTTCCAGCCAAAAGCTCTCATCGGACTTTTGCTGGCGGAATTTCCGATCGTGTGTACGCGGCATAAGTGTCATTTTCTTAATCGGGTCGGAGAGAGTTGACACAAACTGTGTCCTTTTTCTTATTTTATTTTTTTGGTTGGTGTGATTTCTGAGTCTCCGGGTCAAATCCAGGCGCCTCTTAGAAATAGATATGGCCTCGTCCTTGTCCCGGCTGTTGTTGGGCGCTTTCCAAAAATTGTAGTGCTGTAATGAAGGTAGTGCTGGAAAATTAATATTTTCATCTTCCGCAAATTGCCGGCTGATGACTACAGGGGCAAGTGAGAGGCAGACAAATGCGACTTAATTGACACAGCATTAGAGGGTGCCAATCCCGAGGTCGGCACGCAGGCGGGGGACACGCTTTGGCGGTAAATGCGTAGATTTTCGATGGCCTGATGTTCTGAAAGGCTTTTAGCTTACACTTATTTGGCGGAGAGCCTCGACCCTTTTATTAGCTGCCGCTGGAATTGAAATGCAGGTATCATCTGTCGGAAAAGCAGAGCCGATTCAAGCTGCGGAGCTGTGATATCGGCTTATTGCTGTGCCAGCCGGAGGCATGACATGCCGGCCGTGATTTAAAGGGACGCTATGGGGGAAGCTCAAAATTATCTGATAAATTAACCATTAGAATAGCTCTGCCTGCAATGGGTTTTCAGGTATATTGTCGGACAGAAAAAGCTAATGACCCCCCCCCCCCCAGGAGTATTTGGCCTCCTGTTTTCCAGAGGATAGATTGTGACACAGTGATATCAAAACAATGCTGTACAGTGTACAACATGGGCGCTCAACCTGTGGACCGCCAGCTGTTGCAGAACTAGTTCCATTATGCCTCAGCCTTTGGGAGTCATGCTTGTAAGTGACAGCCTTCCAATGCATCATGGGACTTGTAGTTCCGCAACAGCTGGAGGGCCACAGGTTGAGCGCCCATTGGTGTAGATCGACCTTTGTCAACCTTTTTACCCCAGAGGCTTACATTGGTGATCAGTGGGAAGAATGTTCCTTACATTGGTGATCAGTGGGAAGAATGTTCCTTACATTGGTGGTCAGTGTAAAGAATGCTCCTTACATTGGTGATCAGTGTAAAGAATGCTCCTTACATTGGTTGTCTATGGGAAGAATGTCCCTTACATTGGGGATCAGTGGGAAGAATGATCCTTACATTGGTGATCAGTGGGAAGAATGTCCCTTACATTGGTAATCAGTGGGAAGAATGTTCCTTAAATTGGTGATCAGTGGGAAGAATGTCCCTTACATTGGTGATCAGTGGGAAGAATGTTCCTTACATTGGTGATCAGTGAGAAGAATGTTCCTTACATTGGTGATCAGTGGAAGAATGTTCCTTACATTGGTGATCAGTCGGAAGAATGTTCCTTACATTGGTGATCAATGGGAAGAATGTTCCTTACATTAGTGGTTAGTGGGAAGAATGTTCCTTACATTGGTGATCAGTGAGAAGAATGTTCCTTACATTGGTTGTCTATGGAAAGAATGTCCCTTACATTGGTGATCAGTGGGAAGAATGTTCCTTACATTGGTGATCAGTGGGAAGAATGCTCCTTACATTGGTGATCAGTGAGAAGAATGTTCCTTACATTGGTGATCAGTGGGAAGAATGTTCCTTACATTGGTGATCAGTGAGAAGAATGTCCCTTACATTGGTGATCAGTGGGAAGAATGTTCCTTACATCGGTGATCAGTGAGAAGAATGTTCCTTACATTGGGGATCAGTGGGAAGAATGTCCCTTACATTGGTGATCAGTGAGAAGAATGTTCCTTACATTGGTTGTCTATGGAAAGAATGTCCCTTACATTGGTGATCAGTGGGAAGAATGTTCCTTACATTGGTGATCAGTGAGAAGAATGTTCCTTACATTGGTGATCAGTGGGAAGAATGTTCCTTACATTGGGGATCAGTGGGAAGAATGTTCCTTACATTGGGGATCAGTGGGAAGAATGTCCCTTACATTGGTGATCAGTGAGAAGAATGTTCCTTACATTGGTTGTCTATGGAAAGAATGTCCCTTACATTGGTGATCAGTGGGAAGAATGTTCCTTACATTGGTGATCAGTGGGAAGAATGCTCCTTACATTGGTGATCAGTGAGAAGAATGTTCCTTACATTGGTGATCAGTGGGAAGAATGTTCCTTACATTGGTGATCAGTGAGAAGAATGTCCCTTACATTGGTGATCAGTGGGAAGAATGTTCCTTAAATCGGTGATCAGTGAGAAGAATGTTCCTTACATTGGGGATCAGTGGGAAGAATGTCCCTTACATTGGTGATCAGTGAGAAGAATGTTCCTTACATTGGTTGTCTATGGAAAGAATGTCCCTTACATTGGTGATCAGTGGGAAGAATGTTCCTTACATTGGTGATCAGTGAGAAGAATGTTCCTTACATTGGTGATCAGTGGGAAGAATGTTCCTTACATTGGGGATCAGTGGGAAGAATGTTCCTTACATTGGGGATCAGTGGGAAGAATGTCCCTTACATTGGTGATCAGTGAGAAGAATGTTCCTTACATTGGTTGTCTATGGAAAGAATGTCCCTTACATTGGTGATCAGTGGGAAGAATGTTCCTTACATTGGTGATCAGTGGGAAGAATGCTCCTTACATTGGTGATCAGTGAGAAGAATGTTCCTTACATTGGTGATCAGTGAGAAGAATGTCCCTTACATTGGTGGTCAGTGGGAAGAATGTTCCTTACATTGGGGATCAATGGGAAGAATGTCCCTTACATTGGGGATCAGTGGGAAGAATGTTCCTTACATTGCAAAAGAAATCCCTGTATAAGCACTTACTAGGTGTGAATGGAGGCCCCATTTACAGCTAAGGTGCGATTTTATGCTTCAGTAGAATCACTTCTACAGTCAACACTCGGTTTTTCACTGAAATTTGTCGCTTGAATAGCCTTCATGCCCTTTTTTCCTCTTAAATTGAAAATGCACAAAAACACATATAACACACTCTTTTCGAGCTTTTTTTTTTGCTTTGTTACTACTGTAGCTTTACATTGGCTAAAAATAATTAAAAAAAATACCCCTAAGCCTGAAATGCATGAAAAAAATACCGAACACGCCTAAAGAAAATTCACAAAAAAACAACCAAAGATACCCAGCTCCAGTGTGAATTGGGGCTTATGCTCCATTGTTTATTTTTTTTTGTTTTTTTGTTTTTTATCAAAAAAGGTTTTATTGAACACAATGAACAACTTTCAATGTACAAATCCTATGCTTTACAAACAGTAACATGTAGATATCCCAATTAACGTGGCATCAGCCAGAGATATAACCATAGTACACAAGCGCTCACGTCTTTACTCTCCTGCACAGATCCCTTAATGTAGATAATACATATAGAATAAAATCGCCCTGTGGGGCGCTGTAGACATTACCAACTCCCTTGGGCTCAGTCCAGGTGTGTCAAGCCAACGCGACCACAGCTTTTCAAACCTGCCCGGGCATCCCCTTTGAAACCTGCCCGGGCATCCCCCTAATGCCGCATACACACGATCGGAATTCTCGTCTGAAAAAACTCTGACGGTTTTTTCGACGGAATTCCGACGGAATTCCGCTCAAGCTGTTTTGCCTACACACGATCACACCAAATTCCGACGGTCAATAACACAGCGGCATAAAACACGTTCGACGGCACTATAAAAGGGAAGTTTAATGCTTCCGAGCATGCGTCGAATTGTTTCCAAGCATGCGTCGGAATTTTGCGTGTCGGAATTGCATACACACGATCGGAAAATCCGATAGAAAGGTTTTCCGTCGGAAAAATTGAGAACAGGTTCTCAATTCAAAGTCCGTCGGAAATTCCGACAGAAAAAGACCGTTGGGCGTACTCACGGTCGGAAAATCCGATGAAAAGCTCCCATCGGACTGTTTCCATCGGAAATTCCGACCGTGTGTACGCCCCCTTAGGGTTGCCGCCTTTTCTTCAAGTCAAACCCAAACACTTTAGCGGCGCACAGCAATTTTGTTTTGTAGTATGAACTATACATATATTTTGCTATTAAATAACATTTCTAATCATATGGAGTCAAGAACAAGAGTCCCCCTTTACATCAGAGTCCACAGAGTTCCCCTTTTACATCGGAATTTGCAGAGTTCCCTTTCACTGTAAGGGGGGGGACTCTGCAGACTCGGATGTAAGGGAGAACTCTGGGGACCCTGACATAAGGGATGCTCTGGAAACCCTGATTTTAGGGTGGAACAATGAGAGCTCTGATGTACGGAGAGGACTCTGATGTAAGGTGGAACACTGTGGCCTTCGGTGTAAAGGGGAACTCTGATGTAAGGGGTGCTCTGAGAACTAGACATGTGCACAACAAAAAAATTCGTTATTTTCGTTTCGTTTTTTTCGTTTCCGTTGATTCGTAACGATTCGTACATTCGTAAGTCGTCGTTCGTATTCGTAGCGATTCGTACATTTGTAAGAGTTATTTTTCGTTGATTCGTTTTTTCGTTAGTTTAATTTTCGTTTATTCGAAATTCGGACGCATTCGTATTTATTCGTACATTCGTAACATTTGTAACATTCGTAGATTCGTAATCGGAGCATAATTCATAATTTTATGTAATGTGTATGCTATTATTACATTTTAATAATTTTACGAATCGGAAAAAAAAAAGTTACGAATCGAAAAAAAAAAGTTACGAATCGAAAAAAAAGTTACGAAACGAAAAAAACTGTTACGAATGTACGAATTTTTTTTGTTCAATCCGTTCGAAGCACGTTAAGCAGCGCCATTGTAAGGGACACGGAAAATTACCAATTCAACAACAAAAAAGTTACGAATGTACGAATTTTTTCGTTCATTTTCGTTGTTCCTTTTTTCGTTTATCGGATTTTCGTTGTTTGGTTTTTCGGATTTTCGTTGCTTTTCGGATTCGTTTGATTCGAACGATTCGTTATTCGGATTCGTTCGATTCGAACGATTCGTTCATTCGTACGAAAACGAACGAACGAAAAAAACTAAAAAAAAACGAAAAAAAACAAAACTAATTGCACATGTCTACTGAGAACCCTGATTTACCTTAGTCTACTCACTCAGAGGCAGGAGAGAGAGAGGGGGGGGGGGGGAGACTTTTTCAGTCACAGACCGGGATGGATGGTGAGCTCACTCACCCCTTGGCAGTCAGCACCTCTCATCCAGATGTATCTGAGGCTGCTGAACTTCAAATTTCTGGCCACCACTTTCCTTTTTTGAGGAGTGTGGGCCGAAACAGAAGGGTAGGGCCAAGAGGAAGAGGTGCAGGTCAAGACCTCTCTCCTCTCCCATCTGTGTGTGTGGTGGGGGGGGGGGGGATTGTTAGTGTTGGCGTTGGGCAGCATGAAAGAGAGTGTAACAGACACTCTCAGCTTAGACAACTGCAGTCAGCAACCCTGCTGGGAAGCCATAGTCCAGTCTGAATAATGTGTCCGGGTTTCAGGCAGTCTGAAACCCGGGTGCATGATTCCAAACTCGAACTGTCCGGGTGCAACCCTAATCCCCCTGCTCCATTGGTTAAACTATGGCTACCCTACAGCTTCACAGCATTTCTAATAAAGACAAGCTTTGCTCCTGCCGCAGACCCCGGTGCCACCCGAGCCGGACCCCCACCAACCCCACAGCCCATGCTTGGTTGGGATTAGCCTTGCAGCTTCATCCAAGGGGGGGGGGACTTCCTCTAATTTTTGTTTTTAACCAGAATTCTCCTATAAAGCCTTCATGTCAAAAGTTTTCCTGAGCCGCTTCTGCATCCTGCCATGCTAATATCTGCTTTTCCCCGAGGCGCTTGTAAATATCTTTAAAGTCTCGTCTCCAATATTAGTAGAGTAGCAGAAAAAACCCCGTCTCCATGGAAACGGCGTTCCGACATTGGAAGAGGGAAGGGGGGGGGGGGGGTCACATCAGTGCTTTTTGTTTGTGTGCCGGAATTCTGGATGACGCCGATGATAAGGGATTCCTAGCGCCTGGATGGCAAATTAGAGCTTTATTAAAACAATAGAAGATGAACGTGGAACGTCTCCGTGGCTCTTGCTGGGAATCCGTTATTGAAGCGCTAATTCAGAATCTGAAAGTTTGGTGGAGTTTTTTTTTTTTTTTTTCTCGGTATCTATGGAAACAATGATTGGAATCAGAAGACTACAAAAGGACAAGTCAAACATGATCAGCTTTTTAGTAATTGCGCTAACATTATTTTAGGTGAGTGACAATCGTTTCTGAGAATGTAACGAAATTTAACAAAAAAAAAGAAAAAAATACAATAAAATATTGGATACAATGTCACAGTCTGACACACGTCCTTAAAAGATAACATCACTTTCAAATAATAAATAAAAATAAAAAAATAGCAAAAAATAAAATATCATATACAATTGCTACACAAGCCACATTGTAACAATGTTATTAAAAACGATCTTTCCTTCTCTATCCACAGCCACTGTAATTTTCTGTAAAAGTCAATGCAATATGACCACCTGGAGGCGCTCTGTAAACAAATGGTATATAGCTCCCCCCCCCCCCCAAAAAATGTAATTTCCTGCTTGTGTGATTGGCTCACTGAATTTCCCAGATGTCTGCACTAAGATATACCGTATATACTCGAGTATAAGCCGACCCGAATATAAGCCGAGGCACCTAATATTACCACAAAAAAATGGGAAAACGTATTGACTTGAGTATAAGCCTAGGGTGAGAAATGCGCAGCTACTGTAAGTGAAAAAGACGGTCAACAATGCCCATTTGCAGCCTCAACAATGCCCATTTGCAGCCTCACTGTGCCCATTTGCAGCCATAGGTCCCCCGAACTTCAAACTTGGTAGTTAAGGGTTCCTAGATGCCTCCTAGCCGAAATTTGGAGTCTCTGGACCCAAAGGGTCCCAAAATGACATTTTTGTCATTTTGTCATTTTTGCTGCAGATGGACACAGTTGACCGATTTTGGGGCCCTGTATCTCGGGGCCACTATGGGGTTCCTGTCACCAAGTGGCCCCGAGATACGGGGCCCCAAAGTCGGGTCGGAAAATGTCTAGCACTTTTCTGCAGCAGAGAATGACATTTTCCGAACCAAATTTGGTGCACCCTATTTCGGGGCCACTTGGAGCTAGAAACCCCATGTTTGGATATGTTGTAGTGCTAGTTCCACTTTTGGGAAAACAGTTTTGTTGGGTTGACTCCAGGAGGGTCCTTCCAGCACCCGAGCCCTAGGCCCGAGGTCACCCCCCAGACTAGGGGGCACCCTCAAGGGCTACCTACAGCCTCCTCAGCATTTATTCTTCATCTTCCACCTGACTGCTCCTGCCGGCATGGCTCATGTCTATTTATGAGGTCGTTCTGTCCCCTGCCATCCCAAAGCTGGGCCTGGGGCTAGGGCCCTCATCAGTACTCCAAACAGCTCCTCCTAGAGTCCACCCTCTACTTCTGGAAGCTTCTCCAAGGTTCCAGAAAGCAGGGGGAGTCACCAGAGATGCTACTTGCTGAGTCATCCAGCCTCCCTGAGTCACCCAACCCTGGCCCGATTCAACCCAGACCTGGCTTTCAGCCAGGCCAAATTTTCCTACACTAACAACCAGTGATGTAAGTAACTGAGTTAAAATAAACTGAGTTACGTAACTCAGTTACTTTAGAGGGTAACTAGTAATCTAACTAATTACTTTTCCCCTCATGGTAACTCAGTTACCATTACTTTGGCTTAGTTACCCCAATTACATCTACTGCCACTAGATGGCAGTAGTGTAATTCCGGTGTCCTGCCGAAAAAGTTCCCCGCCTGATAAGGACCCCCTGTACTGCGCAGGCGCAGCGCTTGCACAGTACGAAGGACTACGGAGCTTCCAAAAATTGCAGAACCTAAACAGCTCTGAGTGAACTCTACACCGCTCAGGCGCAGTTAACATGTAATTGTACGAGGCGATGCCGCACGCTCCTGATGCTCGTGCTACTCTGCAAGGGGCGTCTATCGTGTAAGTAAGGGGCGGGTCTAGTATTACTGTAACCAAGGGGTGCATTTATTAATATTGTTATATATCGAGCTCTGCCCATTAATTTAACATTCGCCCTCTTCTGTAGCCATCCGCCCCTTACACAATATAATAATAATAGACCCGCCCCTTACACAATATAATAATAATAGACCCGCCCCTTGCTTACACGTTATAACAGATCTGCCCCTTGGTAAGAGTAATAATAGAGAAGCCCCTCGGTTACACGATATATAACAATAATTATAAATGCGCCCCTTGGTTACAGTAATACTAGACCCGCCCCTTAGTTACACGTATAGAATATTTAAAAAAAAAAGTCACAGTTACTTTGCTGTGTAACTAATTACTTTTCCAATGTAGTAACTGAGTTACTAACGCAATTACTTTTTGGGAGAAGTAATTTGTAACTTAACTAATTACTTTTTTAAAGTAAGATGACCAACACTGCTAACAACTAACAGGTGCTACACATACAGTATGTGATTTTTACTTTCTTTTTCCATTACAGGTTTTCTCCCCCAGACAGACAGCGGGTATTGCTTGTAATTGGCCAGAAAAAAATCACATAAAGAATACATCAAAAAGCATAAAAGCACATCAAAATGACATGTAAAATTGCATCAAAATGATATAAAAAATGCAGACAGACGTCAGTGACAAATGACGTCAGTGCCCCCAGCCGCCCACCCCCCCCCCCCCCCCCCCGGATATGTGATGTGCATATCCCAGGAGGCACCAGGAGCCCTGCACATCACCCCATTCACCAACAGAGGAAGGGGCAGGACTAGTGGTGCGATATCAGTAGGATGTGCCAGAACCCAAACAAGCCCATGCAGCCTCCCGATGACATCACAGATGAACACGGTGGTGCAGGACATGGTGGTGGCAGCAGGACAACACTAGATCCTCTGTGTGGGTGAGTATCTAAAATCTCAGCGCATCAGGTAAGCAGGGGAGCAGAGAAATTGGAGGGAGGGGGAAATTTCTCTTTAATCTGAACCTTTCCCTTTATGGCATGATAGCAATTCAAGAACCTCTCCTTGCAAAGGAGTAAGACAGCTGATATTAAGTTTCACATTTTTCTACCTGCCTCACAGAACTGAATAAGCGTCACAGCTGCAGTGGAGTTTTAATTTGCGTGGTTGTTTTGACCGCATCTACCCGACGAATTTTGCCTTGCAAAAGGTGCACAGAAAGGTAATGTATGCATTGACTAGTGAAAAGCGCCAAGGACATCAAAGTCACGTTGTGATGTTCTACGCACTCGTACACTCATAGCGTACAAGAGGTGGCATGCTCCAGTATTCACCTTGGAAAAAGATGGACTGCCTTGGAAAAAGATGGACTGCTTTGACAAAGAGTGACTGCTTTGAAAAAGATGTACTCCCTTGACAATGTGGGACTGCCATGACAAAGATGGGCTGCCTTAACAAAGAGGGACTGCCTTGACATAGATGGACTGCCTTAACAAAGAGGGACTGCCTTGACAAACAGGGACTGCTTTGGAAAAAATGGGCTGCCTTGACAAAGATGGACTGCCATGACAATCAGGGACTACCTTGACACAGAGGGACTGCCTTAACCAAGGGTGACTGCCTTGACAAAGTGGGACTGCCATGACAAAGATGGACTGCCATGACAATCGGGGACTACCTTGACAGAGAGTGACTGCTTTGGAAAAAAATGGACTGCCTTGACAAAGATGGACTGCTAAGACAAAGATGGACTGCCATGACAATCAGGGACTACCTTGGTAAAAAAGGGACTGCCTTGACACAGAGGGACTGCCTTGACACAGATGGGCTGCCTCGACAAAGATGGGCTACCTTGACAAAGTGGGACTGCCATGACAAAGATGAACTGCCTTGATAATCAGGCACTACCTTGACAAAAAGGGACTGCCTTGACACAGAGGGACTGCCTTAACAAAGGGTGACTGCCATGACAAAGATGGACTGCTTTGACAAAGTAGGACTGCCATGACAAAGATGGACTGCCATGACAATCGGGGACTACCTTGACAAAAAGGGACTACCTTGACAAAAAGGGACTACCTTGACACAGAAGGACTGCCTTGACACAGAGGAACTGCCTTGACAAAAAGGGACTGCCTTGACACAGATGGACTGTCTTAACAAAGAGTGACTGCTTTGGAAAAAATGGGCCACCTTGACAAAGATGGACTGTCATGATAATCAGGGACTACCTTGACAAAAAGGGACTGCCTTGACACAGAAGGACTGCCTTGACACAGAGGAACTGCCTTGACAAACAGGGACTGCCTTAACACAGATGGACTGCCATGACACAGATGGTCTGCCTTGACAAAGAGTGACTGGTTTGGAAAAAATAGGCTGCCTTGACAAAGATGGACTGCCATGTCAATCAGGGACTACCTTGACAAAAAGGGACTGCCTTGACACAGAGGGACTGCCTTAACACAAATGGGCTGCCTCGACAAAGATGGACTACCTTGACACAGAGGGACTGCCTTGACAAACAGGGACTGCCTTGACGAAGATGGACAAGCAGCCATTCACTAAAATCAGAAGAGAAGCGATTAACCTTAAACTGCATAGAGGGTTCTTTACTGTAAGAGCGGTAAGGATGTGGAATTCTCTTCCACAAGCAGTGGTATCAACAGGGAGCACAGATAATTTCAAAAAACTATTAGATGGGCACCCAAACGACCACAACATACAGGGGTATTCAATGTACAGTACTGTTGACATAAACACACACACAGCATAGGTTGGACTGGTGTCCTTTTTCAACTCTCACCAACTTTGTAACTTTGACTGCCTTGACAAAGAGTGACTGCTTTCACAAAGAGTGACTGCTTTGAAAAAGATGTCTACCTTGATAAACAGGGACTGCCTTGACAAAAAAGGACTGCCATGACACAGATGGATTTCCTTGACACAGACAGACTGTCTTGACAAACAGGGACTTCCTTGACACAGATGGTCCTGAATGCTGCTGAGAAGGTACTCGTGCAGCAATGTGGGCATTTTTTTGGGCACAGCATCCAAAATTCAATTACTCGTTAAAGGGAAAATACACTCACCAACCCCTTTATTAGGTCCACCTTGCTAGTAGCGGGTTGGACCCCCTTTTGCCTTCATTCTTCATGGCATAGGTTCAACAAGGTGTTGGAAACGTTCCTCAGAGATTTTGCTCCATAGTGACATGTTAGCATCACGCAGTTGCTGCAGATTTGTCGGCTGACCATTCATGATGCCAATCTCCTTTTCCACCACATCCCAAAGGTGCTCTATTGGATGAGATGTGGTGAGTGTCTCTATTGGATGAGATGTGGTGACTGTGGAGGCCATTGGAGGACAGTGACCTCATTGTCCAGTGGTGAGATGATTGGAGCTTTGTGACATGGTGCATTATCCTGCTGGAAGGAGCCATCAGAAGATGGGGACACTGTAGTCATAAAGGGATGGACATGGTCAGCAACAATACTCAGGTAGGCCGTGGTGTTTAAACCATTATCAATTGGTACTAAGGGGCCCAAATTGTGCCAAGAAAATATCCCCCACACTATTACACCACCACCAGCCTGAACCGGTGATACCCCATCCCCCACACCATTACACCCCCACCACCAGCCTGAACCGTGATACAAGGCAGGATGGATCCATGCGCCAAATTCTGACCCCACCATCTGAATGCCGCAGCTGAATTTCAGACTCATCAGACCCGGCAACGTTTTTCCAATGTTCTATTGTCCAATTTTGGTGATCCTGTGCCAATTGTAGCCTCAGTTTCCTGTTCTTAGCTGACAGGAGTGGCACCCGGTGTGGTCTTCTGCTGCCGTAGTCCATCCACTTGAAGGTTGTATGTGTTGTGAGTTCTGAGATGATATTCTGCATACCTTGGATGTAACGAGTGGTTTTTTTGAGTTACTGTTGCCTTTCTATCATCTAGAACCAGTCTGCCCATTCTCCTCTGACATCAACAAGGCCTTTTCCTCCACACAATTGCCACTCGCTGGATATTTTCTCTTTTTCCCACCATTCTCTGTAAACCCAGAGAGATGGTTGTGTGTGGAAATCCCAGAAATACTCACTGCGTCCGGATGCCACCCTGTTGTGTGACATAGCGAATACATTTTCGCTATTTCCACACTAACGTTCCTCCCTGACAATCAGTAGGCAGGTCAGTGAGACCTGTCTCCCGATTGCCCAAAGCATTAGGCAATCCTATTGGATGCTTAACACTTTGGCGGAAGAGGAGGAGACTGGCCTCCTGAGGAGGCCTGAGGAGCCGAGCGGACACAGTTGCCACTTCCCTCCACTGCAGAAGAGTAGGAGGAGAGCCCGTCCCTCCAGGAGAAGAGCAGAGCCCCGCCACATGAGCGGCAAGTGCGGACGGACCAGCCGCGGGGGGACGGGGGGTTGGTGAAGTGACAGCCGGGGGACGCGCCTGGCTGCATATGATGGGCACAGTGGCTGTATTTGATGGGCACAGTGGCTGTATTTGCTGGGGACAGTGGCTGTATTTGATGGGTAGAGCGGCTGTATTTGATGGGCACAGTGGCTGCATATGATGGGCACAGTGGCTGTATTTGCTGGGCACAGTGGCTGTATTTGATGGGCACAATGGCTGCATTTGATGGGCACAGCGGCTGTATTTGATGGGCACAGTGGCTGCATATGATGGGCACAGTAGCTGTAATTGATGGTACAGTGGCTGTATTTGATGGGCACAGTGGCTGTATTTGATGGGCACAGTGGCTGCATTTGATGGGCACAGTGGCTGGCTGCATTTGATGGCACAGTGCCTGTATTTGCTGGGCACAGTGGCTGCATATGATGGGCACAGTGGCTGTAATTGATGGCACAGTGGCTGTATTTGCTTGGCACAGTGGCTGCATATGCTGGGCACAGTGGCTGTATTTGCTGGGCACAGTGGCTGCATATAATTGGCACAGTGGCTGTATTTGATGGGCACAGTGGCTGTATATGCTGGGCACAGTGGCTGCATTTGCTGGCACAGTGGCTGCACTTGTTGGCACAGTGGCTACATTTGATGACACAGTGGCTGCACTTGTTGGCATAGTGGCTGCAATTGATGGCACAGTGGCTGCATTTGATGTTTATTTTTCAGAATTTTTTTGTTTGTGCCCCCCCTAAAATTTTGAGCACCAGCCGCCACTGGTCGCAGCCTGTATCAAATGTGTATAAAATTATATTTTTCCATAAATAATAAAAATTGATATCAAAAGGGAACTTCAGCCTGGCAAATGCAAGCCTCTCCTCATCGTCGCCAACCTCATTGAAAGTCCTTCGCTTGTGCAGATGTGCCAAGGGGCTCTGCCAGACCTGGGTGTAAGTTAAGATACAGCGATTCAGCTCTAAAAACAACAGATTTTTTTTCTTCTCACCAACACAGTAGAGGTTAGACTGGTCAATGTGCCAAAAGGAGCTCCTAGCTCGAAAGAATTAATTTGGAATATTTTTCTGCAATATTTTAGATAGATTATCAATTGTTTTTTTATTTTTTTACAGAATTAAATAAAGGAGATATCTACAAAAACACGATGCATTTCCCTATAAGTACAAGCTGTCCATTCTCCTAAAAACACATGAAGACATGGAACGCATTGTTCTCATACCATATAAAGCGCTGTGAGCTCTGCGACTCCATAAAGTATAAATCTGCGCCATAAACCAGTTAATAAAAACTCGCACAGCTAAAATCCGAGATACTGTACAGTCACATATTAAAAGCTGCTCAGGTATCTCAGACGTGCGCATTCCCCACCAGACGAAGAGTAATAAATATTTACAGGACGCTCCAGACAAGCAGATGGCAAAAACCGAAAAAAATATATATATTTTGCAAACCTGTTGAAAATGCTCAGTAAAAGGGGAAAATGATGAATGATGGGGTATGAATAAAAAGAAAGCAGAGGGAAAATTGTAAAAAGAAATAGTAGGACCGAACTAGGAGAGATGGACAGATCAGCCCAACATTTATGACCACCCATCTATTATTGAATAGGTTCCCCTTCCCTGACCCACCATGGCATGGACTCCACTAGACCTCTGAAGGTATGCTGTGGTATCTGGCACCAAGCCATTAGTAGCAAATTAGGTGGGATCTCCATGGATCAGACCCACAGATGCTCGATTTGGATGGAGATCTGGGGAATCTGAAGGTCAAGTCAACACCACAAACTTGTTGTGTTCCTCAAACCATTCTTGAATTCATTAGACCAGGCCACCTTCCTCCATTGCTCCGTAGTTCAGATCTAATGCTCATAATCCTTGGAGTCCTGTAAATTAGGAGGTGGGGCCTCCATGGATCGGACTTGTTTTTCCAGCACATCCCACAGATGCTCGATTGGATTGAGATCTGAAGAATCTGAGGTTCAAGTCAACACCACAAACTCGTTGTGTTCCTCAAACCAGGGCTCAAGTCCTGCGGGAACGCATGAGAACGGAGTTCCTGTACTTTTTCCACAACAGGAACTCAGTTCCCGTTAGCAGCCGTGTCCTGCAAGACTTTGAAGTATGCAAACTGTGTGGCAGGTGCTACACCAGTAGCTGCCGACATAGCTCGCAATAGTAAGTGCCGCACACCTGACCATTCAGGCATTGCCAGTAGGGGGCCCCATGACAGCTTCCACTTCGATCTAACTGTCAATCACAGCTAGCTGACAGGTAGATCAGGTCCCTGCTGCTAAGAGATTGTATTTAGTCAGACCTCTCGTGATGCGCTCCTCCTCGCCTGCCCCTCCTGACTTACTGTCTCCTCATCCCCCCGTCTCCTGCATACTTGCTCTGTGTGTCCCACTGAATCCCCCCCTCCTCTATCTTCAGTGCCATATGATGAGAGAACCCAGAGGAGGAGCACAGCTATTCTGCTCACAGGACATGCAGGGAGAGAGGTGAGCTGAGGGAGGAACATCAGTTTGGGGTAGTAAGCTGAGCACAATTCCTGGTAAAGTTTAATGCCAGGAGGGAAGTTTATGTGGAAATATGTAAAGGGTTGGAATAGCAGCGAGTGTGTGTTGGAGCCCTGCAGAGTTTGCAGCCCCCCAAGCTAACATACATCTCCTAAGCAGGAACACATCACTATCTCCCCAAGCATTCTGTCCAGATAATGTGCAGTTCATTTATGACCTTTCCGTTTAACCCTGTGTTATCCAAACTCTGTTCAATGAAAAGTGTAAACTCACCACATAAACACTCTATATACAAAATAACATTCCCCAATAAAGATCAGAACATGATGTTCACATTTGCATGGAAGCACAATTGAATGAATGCTGATTATTCAAAGAATTACCGTATTTATGTTTATTGAGGATTGTTTTTTTTTTTTTTGTACAGTTAAGCTTCATACACACAATACGAAAATTGGATGAAAAATACCACTTTTGAAGCGTTCGTGCATATGAGCGTATCATTTTTTTTTTTGGTGGGCGAGTGGATCTTGGGTGGGAGTTCCCACACTTTTTTTCCCAGGACTTGACCCCTGCCTCAAACCATTCTTGAAATCATTAGACCAGGCCACCTTCTTCCATTGCTCCGTAGTCCAGATCTGATGCTCATAATCCTTGGAGTCCTGTAAATTAGGAGGTGGAGCCTCCATGGATTGGACTTGTTTTTCCAGCACATCCCACAGATGCTCGATTGGATGGAGATCTGAAGAATCTGAAGGTCAAGTCAACACCACAAACTCGTTGTGTTCCTCAAACCATTCTTGAAATCATTAGACCAGGTCACCTGCTTCCATTGCTCTGTAGTCCAGATCTGATGCTCATAATCCTTGGAGTCCTGTAAATTAGGAGGTGGGGCCTCCATGGATTGGACTTGTTTTTCCAGCACATCCCACAGATGCTCAATTGTATTGAGATCTGGAGAATTTGGAGGTCAAGTCAACATCTTAAACTTGTTGCTGAGTTCCTCAAACCATTCTTGAACCAATTTTACAATGTGGCAGGACGCATTATCCTGCTGAAAGAGGCCACTGCTATCAGGGAATACCATTTCCATGAAGGGGATTACTTGGTCACAAACAATGTTTAGGTGGGATATGTCAAAGTAACATCCACATGAATGGCAGGAGCCAAGGTTTCCCAGCAGAACATTGCCCAAAGCATCTCACTGCCTCCGCTGGCATGTCCTCTTTCCATACTGCATCCTGGTGAGGTAGGTGACGCACACCCACCTGGCCATCCACATGATGTTAAAGAAAACGTGATTTGTCAGACCAGGCCACCTTCTTCCATTGCAAGTCAGCAGCTACAAAAAGCATAGCTGCTGACTTTTAATAAAACGACACTTACCTATCCCACGGTCCAGCAATGCGGCTGCCCGGAGCCTCGCTCCTCTCCCCCTCCTCTCCTCTGTGCCGTCATAGCAACTGTGGGCACCCAGCCATGACAGCTTACGACTTCATGGCGGGCGCACACTGCGCATGCACGAGTCACACTGCGCTCTGCTATTGGCCAGCCAATCCTCTTGCTGGCCCCTCGCTGGCAGGGAGGGGCCGCCTAGGGCGAGAGGAGGAGTCGTCTAGGTGGCCAAGAACAGGAAGGAGGGAGTGGGACAGGAAGTCCCACTAAAAATAGGGTACACCCCCCCCCCCCCAAAAAAGGACATGCCAAATGTGGCACGTCGGGGGGCGAGGAGTGTTTAAAGCGGAAGTTCCACTTTTGGGTGGAACTCCGCTTTAATACATTTTTACCAAAGGTACAAATAACAGGGTGTTACGCATGCTGTTTTCATTACATTCAACTATTTTTTTTTATTAAACTCATCACTGAATTAATTGGTGTGTTTTATGTGCCTGTAGTTCAGCTGCAAGGTTGTAAACGGGATAAATGTAGTAAGCTAAGAATAGCAGCCAGAGATCTATTAGTGTAAACGGTGACACGTCTGAGCAATTATGACTTCCTTAACGAGGGAAGAAAATCTATTAATAATTTAATAGCCGCTTTAAAGCTCTTCAAACCTCTAGTATGCCTAGAAATCATCAATGACAAAACAACGCCGATATCTTCCACACCACAATAAATAGATACACAATATCTTCCATAAAATGGTGAGCCAGCCGGCCAAAGTCATTTAATTTCCTATAAGTTGCATTTCTTCCTATTCCTCTACATTTCCATTTATTTCCTTCCTTCCTTTCCTCTTCTCTCTTTCCCTGTATGTCATCTCTTCCATTTTCTCTTTTCAGCACCCCTTTCTTTCCTTTCGTTTGTCTCTTCTCCCTTTTCCTGTCCCTTCCATTCCCCCTCCCTTTCCCATTTTCTCTTTTTTACTCCACTCCTTTCTCTTCCCCTTTAATTCCCTTTCCTTTCCTGTATTTCCCCTCCTACCTTTTTCTCTCTCCTTCTCTTTGCAACTATTTATTTCCCTCATTTTTTCCCTCAATTATTTTTGCTCTGCTTTCCATCTGCCCTCCCTTTTTGTTTCTTTTCTTTGGTCCTTTCTATTTCTTTTCTCTCCATTATTCTCTCCTTTTCTTGTCCCTTCACTTTCCATTCCTCTTCCCCCTTCCCTGTATTTCCCCTACTTCAATTTCCTCTTTCTTTTCATTCTCCTTTTCTTTTCCATTTATTTCCTCACTTCTCCCTTTTCTTTTCTTTTCCATTACCTTGTCTTTTTTTTTCTCTTTTCTTTTCCATTTTCTTTCCCTTTACCAATTTTCTTACTCTTTTCTTCATTCCTTTCCCATTTATTTCCATTCCTCTCCTTTTCTATTTTCCCTTTCCCTGTATTTCCCCTGCTTCTGCTTCCTCTTTATTTTATTTATTTTAATGTGTCTTTTTTTCCTTGTCTTTTTTCTCTTCTCTCTTTTCTTTTCTTTTCTTTCCCCTTGCCTTTTTTTCTTTTCTCCCCTTACTATTTTTCTTCCCTTCCCACTCTTTCTTTTCTCCATTCTTTCCCCCTCTTTTTCCTTCACTT
The DNA here is from genome assembly GCA_028564925.1 of Lithobates sylvaticus. NCBI lineage: Eukaryota > Metazoa > Chordata > Amphibia > Anura > Ranidae > Lithobates > Lithobates sylvaticus. Next base: position 188,439,863 of record CM053037.1, on the reverse strand, counting down.
CCTTTAGCATTTCTCTCCTTTGCTTTTTTCTTCCTTGCCTGTATTCTCCTTGCTTCCTCTTTTTTTTTTTGTCTTTCTTTCTTTTTCCCTTGCCTTTTTTCTCTTCTTCCATTTCTCCTTTCTGTTTTTTTTTTCACTTTCTATCAGTGGCGTAACTAGAACCTTCAGGGCCCCGGTGCAAGAAACCATGGAGGGCCCCCCTGACCCCCGGCCAGGGCCCTGCCCACTGATCCCAGGGGCAGCAGGACCTGCATAGCAGGGGGAACAAATCCCCTCCATGTTCCTCCTGCAGCCACTGAATGCCTATCAGAGGGAGAGGAGGAGAAGCAGACTTTTAGTGGCTGCAGAAATAAAATGGAGGGGATTTGTTCCTCTAAATGCCCCCCCCCCCATCCAGGTGTTCAGGGGCAACATGTGTGCTATTACAATTGTGTCCCCTGTAGTTACGCCCCTGGGATGAGTGGCAGCGGTGTTGGTGGGGGATGGGATCAGTGGTGGTTGGGGAGGGATAGGATCAGTGGCATCGGTGGTAGGGGGTTGGATGAGTGGCAGCGGTGAGGGAGAGATGGGATGAGTGGCATTGGTGGGGGGAATGGGATCAGTGGCAGCAGTGGTGGTTGGGTAGGGATGGGAACAGTGGCAGCGATGGTGGAGGAGGGATTGGATCATTGGCAGCAGTGAGGGGGGATGGGATCAGCTGCAAGGGTTGTGGTTGAGGGGGTGGGATGAGTGGTAGGCGGGATTGAATGGGATCAGTGGCAAAGGTGGTGGGGGGGAATGGGATCAGTGGCAAGGATGATGGTTGGAGGAGGGTGGGATGAGATGAGTGGTAGTGGAAGGGGGATTGGATAGGGTGAGTGGTAGTGGAAGGGGGGATTGGATGGGATGAGTGGCAGCGGTGGAGGGCATTGGATGAAATGAGTGGCAGCGGTGGTGGGAGAATGGGATCCGTCGTGAGGGTGGTCGTTGGGGGGGGGGATGGGATGAGTGGTGGGGAGGAGAATGGTATCAGTGGCAGTAGTGGTCATGATGGGGTGGATCAGTGACAGCAGTGGTTGTGGTATTGGTGTGGGGGGAGGGGGAATCAGTGGCAGTAGTGGTGGTAATGTGGGGGATCAGTGGCAGTAGTGGTGGTGTGGGAGGGTATCAGTGGCAGTAGTGGTGGTAATGTGGGGGATCAGTGGCAGTAGTGGTGGTGTGGGAGGGTATCAGTGGCAGCAGTGGTGTGTGTGTGGGGGGAATGAGTGCAGTAGTGGTGTGTGTGGGGGGAATGAGTGCAGTAGTGGTGGTGTGGGGGGGGGCAGTGGCAGTAGTGGTGGTGTGGGGTGGTATCAGTGCAGTAGTGGTGGTGTGGGGGGTATCAGTGCAGTAGTGGTAGTGTGGGGGGGTATCGGTGCAGTAGTGGTGGTGTGGGGGGGTATCAGTGCAGTAGTGGTGGTGTGGGGGGTATCAGTGCAGTAGTGGGGGGGTGTGTGGGGGGGTATCAGTGCAGTAGTGGGGGTGTGGGGGGGTATCAGTGCAGTAGTGGTGGTGTTGGGGGGGTATCAGTGCAGTAGTGGTGGTGTGGGGGGGTATCAGTGCAGTAGTGGTGGTGTGGGGGGTATCAGTGCAGTAGTGGGGGTGTGGGGGGGTATCAGTGCAGTAGTGGGGGTGTGGGGGGGTATCAGTGCAGTAGTGGTGGTGTGGGGGAGGTATCAGTGCAGTAGTGGGGGTGGTGTGGGGGGGTATCAGTGCAGTTGTGGTGGTGTGGGGGGGTATCAGTGCAGTAGTGGTGGTGTGGGGGGGTATCAGTGCAGTAGTAGTGTTGGTGTGGGGGGGTATCAGTGGTGTGGGGGTGGGGGGGTATCAGTGCAGTAGTGGTGATGTGGGGGGGATCAGTGCAGTAGTGGTGATGTGGGGGGGGGGGTATCAGTGCAGTAGTGGTGGTTGTGGGGGGGGGGGGTGCAGTAGTGGGGGTTATCAGTGCAGTTTTTTTTTTTCCTTTTTTTCTTGGGGGGGTGAGTAATCAGTGCAGTAGTGGTTGGGGTGGGGGGGGTCAGTGCAGTAGTGGTGGTGTGGGGGGGATCAGTGCAGTAGTGGGGGTGGGGGGGGGGGCAGTGTGGTGGGTGGGTGGTGGGGGGGGGGGGGGTCAGTGCAGTAGTGGTGGTGTGGGGGGGATGAGTGCAGTAGTGGTGGTGTGGGGGGGTCAGTGCAGTAGTGGTGGTGGTGGGTGGGGGGGGGGGGTCAGTGCAGTAGTGGTGGGTGGGTCAGTGGGGGGTGGTGTGGGGGGGGGAATCAGTGCAGTAGTGGTGGTGTGGGGGGGTATCAGTGCAGTAGTGGTGGTGTGGGGGGGTATCAGTGCTGTAGTAGTGGTGGTGTGGGGGGGGGGGGTCAGTGCAGTAGTGGTGGTGTGGTGGTAGTGGGGTGTGGGGGGGGGGATCAGTGCAGTAGTGGTGGTGTGGGGGGGGGGCAGTTAGTGGGGGTGGGGGGGAATCAGTGCAGTAGTGGTGGTGTGGTGGGGGGGGGGTCAGTGCAGTAGTGGTGGTGTGTGGGGGGGGTCAGTGCAGTAGTGGTGGTGTGGGGGGGGGGGGGGGGGTCAGTGCAGTAGTGGTGGTGTGGGGTGGGGGGGGGATTCAGTGCAGTAGTGGTGGTGGTGGTGTGGGATCAGTGCAGTAGTGGTGGTGTGGGGGGGGGATCAGTGCAGTAGTGGTGGTGTGGGGGGGGATCAGTGCAGTAGTGGTGGTGTGGGGGGGGGGGGGGGATCAGTGCAGTAGTGGTGGTGTGTGGGGTGGGAATCAGTGCAGTAGTGGTGGTGGTGGGGGGGGGGGTCAGTGCAGTAGTGGTGGTGTGGGGGGGAGATCAGTGCAGTAGTGGTGGGGTGGGGGGGGGAATCAGTGCAGTAGTGGTGGTGTGGGGGGGGAATCAGTGCAGTAGTGGTGGTGTGGGGGGGGGGGGGGGTCAGTGGCAGTAGTGGTGGTGTGGGGGGGAATCAGTGCAGTAGTGGTGGTGTGGGGGGGGATCAGTTCAGTAGTGGTGGTGTGGGGGGGGGATCAGTGGTGGTGGTGGGGGGGGGGGGGGGGATCAGTGTAGTAGTGGTGGTTTGGGGGGGGGGGATCAGTGCATTGGGTGGGGTGTGGGGGGGGGAATCAGTGCAGTAGTGGTGGTGTGGGGGTTGCTTTTGTGGTGGTGGGGGGGGGGGATGTGTAGTGGGGTGGGGGGGGGGACTCAGTGCAGTAGTGGTGGTGTGGGGGGGGGGGATCAGTGCAGTAGTGGTGGTGTTGGGATCAGTGCAGTAGTGGTGGTGTGGGGGGGGGGTGTGTGTAGTGGGGGGGGGGATCAGTGCAGTAGTGGTGGTGGTGGGGGGGGGGGGGGAATCAGTGCAGTACTTGGTGGTGTGGGGGGGGGGGGGTCATATCAGTGCAGTAGTGGTGGTTGTGGGGAGTGCAGTAGTGGTGGTGTGGGGGGGGGGAAATCAGTGCAGTAGTGGTGGTGTGGGGATCAGGGCAGTAGTGGTGGTGTGGGGGGGGGGGGGTCAGTGCAGTAGTGGTGTTGTGGGTGTGGGGGGGGGGGATTCAGTGCAGTATGGTGGTGTGGGGATCTGCAGTAGTGGTGGTGTGGGGGGGGGGGGAAATCAGTGCAGTCAGTTCAGTCTCCTGCAGTATTGGTGTGGGGATCAGTGCAGTAGTGGTGGTGTGGGGGGGGGGAATCAGTTTGGTGGTGTGGGGATTCTCAGTCTTGGTCTGTTTCACTTGGTTCCGAATCCCCCTCCTTTCTGGGTCTTGCTTGGGTGAAGCTAGAGAAGATGGGCGGGGCCTGTGAGTGCAGGTGAAGAGTATGGGCGGAGACGTTGGGCGGAGCGGGCGGAGCCACAGAGAGGATGGGTGAAGCGGGCTGAGAGGGGAGGATGAGCGGAGCCTGTGCAGTGTGCACAGTGCGCTCGGGGGGGATGGGCGGAGCGGCCGGAAAGGATGGGCGGGGCGAACTCCCCGTGAATGACCATACACTGTACTATTTCCCGGGCAGCAGCGGGCCCCCCTACAGTGGCGGAACCAGAGGGCCCAGTCGCAAATGCGACTGGTGCGACCCTGGTAATTCCGCCACTGCTTTCTATTCTTCTTCATCTTTCCCTGTATTTTCCATCTTTCAGTGTCCTCTTTCTTTCCATTCCCATTTTTCTTTCTTTTCTCTCTACTTTCTTTTCTTTTATATCTTTTTTCTCCGCTTTCTGTCTTTTTCTTCCCTTTTCTCTTTGCTTTCTTTATTCCTGTCCCCTTTCTTTCACTTCCTTTACCTTTTTTTATTTATTTCCTCTCTTCTCCCTTTTCTTTTCTTTTCCATCTCCTTGCTTTTTTTCTTTCTTCCCCTTTCTATCCTCGTTCCTACTTTTCTTTTTGTTTTCCCTATTCCTTCACCCTCCTCTTCCCCTTCCATTCCTCACCTTTTCTCTTCCCTGTTTCCTTGTATTTGCCCTCTTTCAATTTCCTCTTTCTTTTCATTCCCCTTTTCCTCTCCTTTTCTCTCTTCTCCCTTTTCTTTTATATCTCCTTACCTGTATTTTTCTTATTCCTCCTTTCTATTCCACCTCCCTTTCCCCTCTTCTATTTGTTTTCTTTATTTCTAACCACTTTGTTTTCCTTCTTTTCACTTTCAATTCCATTTTTTCCCCTCTTTTCTCCCGTGCTTCCCCTCCTTTCATTCACAGTTTCCTTTTTCTTTCCTATCCTTTTCCTTTCTATTTACCCCTTACCTTTCCTTACCTCTCCTTTACTTTTCTTTCCCTTTTTTTCCTTTCCTTTTACTTTCTTTTCCCTTTGTATTTTTCCTTTTCTTTTCCCTTTGTATTTTTCCTTTCCTTTCCCTTTTTGTATTTTTCCCTTTTCCTTTCCTTTCCTTTAATTTCCGTTCCTTTTGTATTTTTTCTTTTTCCTTTCCTTTCCGTTTTGTCAGGAACCATGAATCAGACTGAGACAGAAGTACAGTTAAATCACACTTGTTTAATAATAATAATAAAAAAAGGTAAACAGAGTAAACGTAGTCAAAACATAGCCAGAGTTCAGGAACCGGAACGGATAGTCAGACAAGCCAAAACTTCAGGGAGCCAGAGATCAGCGTAGTAGAACAGCAAGCAGGATCTGGAGCCAGAAGGAATGTCAGCCAAGCAAGTCTTTACCAGGAATACAGGAGAACATCTATAGAGATGTGACCAAGGCGAAGACAGAGATCATCTGGACTGGACAGCTTAAGTAGGCAGGACTGACGAGCAGGATATCATCAACAGGTGAGTCACTGTGGAGAGATAGGAGCTGGCATTTAGACGACAGCTGAGTGGCCAGCTTTGAGAAGGAAGGGCTGAGCCCAGCCCTGACACCTTTTGTAGTTTTCCTTTTTAATTTCCTTTCCTTTCCTTTCCCTTTTGTATCTTTTCTATTTCCTTTCCTTGCCTTGCCTTTCCTTTCATTTCCTTTCCTTTCCCTTTCTATTTTTTTTTTTCCTTTCCTTTCCTTTCCTTGCCTTTCCTTTTCTTTCCCTTTTGTATTTTTCCTTTTTTGTTTCTCTACCTTTCCTTTCCATTCATTTCCTTTCCTTTGTATTTTTCCTTTTTCTATTCTTTCCCTTTGTATTTTTCCTTTACTTTCCCTTTGTTTTATTTTTTTGTCCTTTCCTTTCGTTTCCTGTCCCTTCCTTTCATTTCCCTTTTGTATTTTTCCTTTTTCCTTTCCTTCCCTTTCCCTTTGTGTTCTTTCTTTTTCCTTTCCTATCCCTTTTTGAATTTTTCCTTTCATTTCCCTTTTGTATTTTTTTCCCTTTCCTTTCCCTTCCTTTCCTTTTGCATTGTTTCTTTTTCCTTTCCTTTCTCTTTTGTATTTTCCCTTTCCCTTTCTTTCCCTCTTGTATTTTTTCCTTTTCCTTTCCTTCCCTTTCCTTTCCATTTGTATTTTTCCTTTCCATATTTTTTCTCTTTTCTTTCCTTTTAGTTTGTATTTTTTCTTTTCTTTTGCCTTTCCTTTCCTTTCCTTTCCTTTCCTTTGCCTTTCCTTTCCTTTCCTTCCACTTCCCTTCCTTTCCTTTCCCTTTTGTTTTTTTCCTTTCCTTTACTTTCCTTTCCCTTTTGAATTTTTCCTTTTTTTTTTCCTGCTTTCCTTTCTTTTCATTTCCCTTTTACCATTTTTCCTTTCCTTTCCTTTCATATTTTTTATTTTTCCTTTCCTTTCCCTTTTGTATTTTTTCCTTTCCTTTCATATCCCTTTGTATTTTTCCTTTCCTTTCCCTTTTGTATTTTTCCTTTCCTTTCCTATCCCTTTGTATTTTTCCTTTCCTTTCCCTTTTGTATTTTTCCTTCCCTTTCCTATCCCTTTGTATTTTTCCTTTTTCCTTTCCTTTCCCTTTTTGTATTTTTCTTTTTTTCCTTTCCTTTTCTTTTCTTTTGCCTTTTGTATTTCCCTTTCCTTTCCAATTTTTTCTTTTCCCATTGTATTTTTCCTTTTTCCTTTCCTTTCCCTTTTTGTATTTTTTTTTTTTCCTTTCCTTTCCTTTTCTTTTGCCTTTTGTATTTCCCTTTCCTTTACAATTTTTTCTTTTCCCATTGTATTTTTCCTCTTTCCTTTCCCTGTATAATATATTGCAGCTTCCCGGTCCTTAGATTTAGCCGCTGCATTCGTTTTCTTTTTACAGGCTTTCAAGTCAGTAGGTTCCCATTCAGTGGGAACGTCCCCTTCTTTGCATTCATTTGGCGGGAGCTAACATCAACTTCCATATGAGGATATACATTTTTGTGACCAGTCTGATTGTGTTAATACTACTGACTGACTGCATCATATTTTTATTTTGCCTATACTTCGATACTAACCCTTTCCTTTAAATTCTCTTTTGTTCACCCCCATCCTTTTCTATTGTATTTTCCTTTCATTTACTTTTCTTCTTTCCTGTTTTTCTTTCCTTTTCCCCTTTTTTTTTTCCTTCTGTTTTCTCTTTTCCTCTTCTTTTCTTTTTTTCCCTGTTTCCTTTTCTTCTCTTCATTCTTTTCATTTTCCTCTCCTCTCCATTTCCTTCCTCACCCTTTTTTCTTCCTATAAGTATAAAGTATTATTTTCCCATTTGCAGCGCCCCAGTTACTAGGAATCGTCTTGTTGAACGTTTTATTACCGTCAATCTGAATTTATAGGAGCATAACAATCCATTTTCCACACTTTCCAGCCTTTGCTAATAAACACAAAATTGTTACCAGAAAAGGTGAAGTTCATTCCATCATTTAGAGAGGGAATGGAGTCTTTGAATAGTAATAGACTGGAATATGTCACCGAATGACCACGGGGCATTTCCATATATGACATTCTCCCGTTTTTATTGATGCAAAAGGACATTTAAGGGTCATACTTATGAAGCGGAGACTCGGATATTTAACAAATATTCTCAGCAGATGAATCTTGCTTGTCCGTGTGTTATAAATGATGATTGATTCACTAATAGTGAATGCCTGGTGAAAGTCACATCCACTGCTTTGTTAATATACCCCTTAGAGCAGGGGTCTCAAACTGGCGGCCCTCCAGCTGTTGCAAAACCACAAGTGCCACGAGGCGTTGCAAGGCTGACAGTTACAAGCATGACTCAAAAAGGCAGAGACATGAAGGGACTGGAGGGCCACCAGTTTGAGACCCCTGCCTTAGAGGCATAGTTCACCTTTACCAAAAACTGCCAATGATGGGTGGGTGGGTGGGGCGGGTCTGTAGATAAAAAAAAACTGTGCAGCTTTGACCAAAGTTAAATAATGCCCTTGCTATAGGTGTAGGTACGTTTTTGTATCTCCTGAAGCCTGACCGAAAAACTTTCATTGGTGGCACCATCCCATCGTGCCTTGTCGCTAGGGTGTTGCTTATTATTGGTCAGTCAAAATCTAGAGTCAGTCCTAGCTGGGGCTGCAGTACATGAGGTGTTTTTACTCCAATGGTCACACTGTACTGGAGGCTTAGGTACAATATACAGGGGGCGTCATCTTATACTGATATAAAGTATAGACACACAGTATATATACAAAGTGACAATATTTTGTGTGGCCACCATTATTTTCCAGCACTGCCTTATCCTTCTTGGGCATGGAGTTCACCAGAGCTTCACAGGTTGCCACTGGAGTCCTCTTCCCCTCCTCCATGACGACATCACGGAGCTGGTGGATGTTAGAGACCTTGCGCTCCTCCACCTTCCGTTTGAGGATGCCCCACAGATGATCAATAGGGTTTAGGTCTGAAGACATGCTTGGCCCGTCCATCACCTTTACCCTCAGCTTCTTTAGCAAGGCAGTGGTGGTCTTGGAGGTGTGTTTGGGGTCGTTATCATGTTGGAATACTGCCCTGCGGCCCAGTCTCTGAAGGGAGGGGATCATGCTCTGCTTCAGTATGTCACAGTACATGTTGGCATTCATGGTTCCCTCAATGAACTGTAGCTCCCCAGTGCCGGCAGAACTCATGCAACCCCAGACCATGACACTCCCACTACAATGCTTGACTGTAGACAAGACACACTTGTCTTTGTCCTCCTCACCTGGTTGCCCCCACACACGCTTGTCACCATCTGAACCAAATAAGTTTATCTTGGTCTCATCAGACCACAGGACATGGTTCCAGAAATACATGTCCTTAGTCTGCTTGTCTTCAGCAAACTGTTTGCGGGCTTTCTTGTGCATCATCTTTAGAAGAGGCTTCCTTCTGGGACGACAGCCATGCAGACCAATTTGATGCAGTGTGTGTGGCGTATGGTCTGAGCACTGACAGGCTGACCCCCCACCCCTTCAACCTCTGCAGCAATGCTGGCAGCACTCATATGTCTATTTCCCAAAAACAACCTCTGGATATGACGCTGAACACGTGCACTCAACTTCTTTGGTGGACCATGGCGAAGCCTGTTCTGAGTGGAACCTGTCCTGTTAAACCGCTGTATGGTCTTGGCCACCATGCTGCAGCTCAGTTTCAGGGTCTTGGCCACCTCCTTATAGCCTAGGCCATCTTTATGTAGAGCAACAATTCTTTTTTTCAGATTCTCGAATTCTTTGCCATGAGGTGCCGTGTTGAACTTCCAGTGACCAGTATGAGAGAGTGAGAGCGATAACACCAAATTTAACACACCTGCTCCCCATTCACACCTGAGACCTTGTAACACTAATGAGTCACATGACACCGGGGAGGGAAAATGGCTAATTGGGCCCAATTTGGACATTTTCCCTTAGGGGTGTAATCACTTTTGTTGCCAGCGGTTTAGACATTAATGTCTGTATGTTGAGTTATTTTGAGGGGACAGCAAATTTACACTGTTATACAAGCTGTACACCCACTACTTTTCATTGTAGCAAAGTGTAATTTCTTCAGTGTTGTCACATGAAAAGATAGAATACAGTGGAACCTTGGATTACGAGCATAGTCCGTTCCAGGAGAATGCTCGTAATCCAAAGTACTCGCATATCAAAGCGAGTTTTCCCATTGAAGTCAATGGAAACTAAAATAATTTGTTCCGCATTCACTTTAATGGGATGCAATACCGCATGCGGCCAGAGGCGGGGGGCGCCGGAGAGCCTCGGAAATGGCCTAAAAGGCCCACGCACACTTCGGCTGACCTCGGCAAACCTCGGAAAGACTCTGTTCACTAGCCTTTCCGAGGTTTGCCGAGGTCAGCCGAATTGGCCTCGGGCCTTTCCGTGAATTTCCGAATGCCGACTATTGGCACTGTTTGGCTCCGGCGTCCCCCACCTCAGGCCAAAAGCGGTACTGCACACCGCTTTTGGCCTGAATTCTGCTTGTTTTGCGAGACAACACTCGAAAAACCGAGTTAGGATTTTTAGAAATACAGTGCTCGTTTTGCGAAATGCTCGTTAACCGCGTTACTCGCAAACCGAGGTTCCACTATAAAATATTAAAAAAAATGTGAGGGGTGCAATCACTTTTGTGAAATACTGTATATATATATATATATATATATACACACACCATACATGGCCGATCACCCTGCACACTGGAAATACTGTAGCAGACACCAGTACTACACCTCTACTACACCGCTACAACAGTGATCGCCATTTTCTTTCAGGTCCCATGCTGAGCGGCTGCCCTGCTGCATTCTGAACACAGGCGGTTGGCACAGACACCATTCAGAGAATGCTTTTCAATTTCTGAATAAATGCAAAGCATTCTCTGATTTGTAGAGGTGGAGAGGAAGGATGGTGACATCATACTCTTCACCTCATCCAATCAGAGACTGTCTTGCATTCATTCAGAAATTACAAAGTATTATCTGATTGGTCCCCATGCCAACCACCTGTGTTCAGAATGCCGCAGGGCAGCCACTTGACATGGAACATGGAAGAAAGTGGAAATCACTGGAGTAGAGCTGTAGTAGGGGTATAGTAGTGGAGTAGTAGTGGTGTAGTAGTAGTGATTTCTGGCTTCTAGAGCACATGTGTCAAACACAAAGCCTGAGGACCTCCCTTGCAGCTGTGCCCCCCCCCTATTTTGGGGTTTGTTCTGCCCACCGGCCTTTATTCGGTTATGGTGTCTATGTGCTGAAATAATATGTTGTTTTTTTCCTTGCTGTATACCAAGCTAATTATATGCAGAGCGTAGGCACCACCTACTGTCCCTTTCTGGTAAAGCATTAGCTGTTTTGTTTTAGTTACATATTGTAATTTTTTTAGAATGTGTTAATAAAGTTGTTAGAAACAAGAGCATTCTGGGAGGATTCTCTAGAGGAAGTGAGTTAGCCACCATTTTAGGAATCCACATCTCAATCTCGCGCCATTGCCCTTCAGCCGGCTTAAAAAGTAGATTCTTGTTATCCCATTCTGTGTTATAGAGCATTGTTTCTTTATTATATGCAATATTGTACTGATTGATGTTTTATTTATCAATTTGTTTCACCTGGCTCGTTCTAATAAATTTAAAATCAAAGAAATATGGTATCTGAAGTTTATGGAGCCGGAAGGTTTAGCTCTCTGTCCTACAGACAGAACAGGGTGTTCTGGACATCTACAGTAGTCCCTTTTAGGAAAACCATAATGCTGATGCAGCCCGTTTGACACCCCTAATATAGAGGGATCCCGCAAGTATGGTGTAGACATAGTTACATTGGATCAAGCTGGAACAATGTATCTACTGTATGTAATATAATATCATTACTGGAGTTCTTCTTTAGCTCCTCCCCATTCTATGAAAATAAACAGTTGGTGTTGGGTTTTATTGTAAAGAAGGAATACAAATCACACATTTGTGGTTTAAAAAAAAAAACGCTTTATAAAAATCAAGGGAAAATTTTCATGGCCTAAACTCTTTTTTTTTCTTACTTTTTCTTGGACTTTTTTAATCCATTTATGAATATCTCAATCGAAGATGGATAAATAGTAACACAATTATAACGCCTCTAATTAAAATAAATGACAGAGGTTACTCCGGCAGCGGTTGGTTTTATATGAGGTGCCGCGGCTGGGGAATTGTTGGGGTTTTACTGTATAAAATACCAATTTTTCCTACCTGTCAATTATCCGGATCTAATGTTTATAAGGTATTCCCACCTGAACGGTAACACGATTACGGCGGCCAATCTCTCACTCTGAGGTCACAGCGAGCCTCCCAGGAGGCCGTATCTGAATTGAGGATTCTGGCTCAATGTAATCACACACAGAATGATGGAGCACCGCAGATATCAGCCGGTATATATAGCAACCGAGGGAGCCTCTGGGCTGGTACGAAGCATCAGTCTGTGAGATACGGCCGTCTACTGCCAGCTCACTTGTTGTCACAGGTGCGGCTTATCAACGCTGCCCGCTCTCACGCGGCAAGCAAACACCTTGAGTCCATCTTTAAAGCCCGCCTGGCATCAGATATATTATTTCGTATTAAGCACATGTACAGTACTGTGCAAAAGGTTTTAGGCAGGTGTGAATAAATGCTGTAAAGTAAGGATGCTTTCAGAAATATATATTTCAATTGTTTGTTTTTTTATCAATTTACAAAATGCAAAATGAGCAAACAGAAGAAAAATCAAATCAATATTGGATGTGACCACCCTTTGGCTTCAAACCAGCATCAGTTCTTACACTTGCACAAAGTCAGGGATTTTGTAGGATTAGAGTCAGTGATACCAATCAGGTGCTAATAATCATCAATTTCATATGTAGGTTGAAACACAGTCATTAACAGAAACAGAAACGGCTGTGCAGGAAGTTTAGAGCTGGGTGTGGAACAGCCAAACTCTGCAACTAAGGTGACTGGTCGGGGAATGTTGAGGATCGTAGATGCAGTGGTTGGGTGACGTTGAGGATCGTAGACGCAGTGGTTGGGTGACGTTGAGGATCGTAGACGCAGTGGTTGGGTGACGTTGAGGATCGTAGACGCAGTGGTTGGATGACATTGAGGAGCGTAGACGCAGTGGTTGGGTGACGTTAAGGATTGTAGACGCAGTGGTTGGGTGACGTTGAGGATCGTAGACGCAGTGGTTGGGTGATGTTGAGGAGCGTAGACACAGTGGTTGGGTGATGTTGAGGATCGTAGATGCAGTGCTTGGGTGACGTTGAGGATCGTAGACGCAGTGGTTGGGTGCTGTTGAGGAGCGTAGACGCAGTGGTTGGGTGACGTTGAGGAGCGTAGACGCAGTGGTTGGGTGACGTTGAGGAGCGTACATGCAGTGGTTGGGTGACATTGAAGATCGTAGACGCATTGGTTGAGTGACGTTGAGGAACGTAGACGCAGTGGTTGGGTGACGTTGAGGAGCGTACATGCAGTGGTCAGGTAACGTTGAGGATCGTAAACGCAGTGGTTGGGTGACGTTGAGGATCGTAGACGCAGTGGTTGGGTGACGTTGAGGAGCGTTCATGCAGTGGTTGGGTGACGTTGAGGAGCGTAGACGCAGTGGTTGGGTGACGTTGAGGAGCTAGACGCAGTGGTTGGGTGACGTTGAGGAGCGTAGACGCAGTGGTTGGGTGACGTTAAGGATTGTAGACGCAGTGGTTGGGTGACGTTGAGGATCGTAGACGCAGTGGTTGGGTGACGTTGAGGATCGTAGACGCAGTGCTTGGGTGACGTTGAGGATCGTAGACGCAGTGGTTGGGTGACGTTGAGGAGCGTACATGCAGTGGTTGGGTGACGTTGAGGAGCGTAGACGCAGTGGTTGGGTGACGTTGAGGAGCGTACATGCAGTGCTTGGGTGATGTTGAGGAGCGTAGACGCAGTGCTTGGGTGACGTTGAGGATCGTAGACGCAGTGGTTGGGTGACGTTGAGGAGCGTACATGCAGTGGTTGGGTGACGTTGAGGAGCGTAGACGCAGTGGTTGGGTGACGTTGAGGAGCGTAGACGCAGTGGTCAGGTAACGTTGAGGATCGTAGACGCAGTGGTTGGGTGACGTTGAAGATCGTAGACGCAGTGGTTGGGTGACGTTGAGGATCGTAGACGCAGTGCTTGGGTGACGTTGAGGATCGTAGACGCAGTGGTTGGGTGGCGTTGAGGAGCGTTCATGCAGTGGTTGGGTGACGTTGAGGAGCGTAGACGCAGTGGTTGGGTGACGTTGAGGAGCGTAGACGCAGTGGTTGGGTGACGTTGAGGAGCGTAGACGCAGTGGTTGGGTGACGTTAAGGATTGTAGACGCAGTGGTTGGGTGACGTTGAGGATCGTAGACGCAGTGGTTGGGTGACGTTGAGGATCGTAGACGCAGTGCTTGGGTGACGTTGAGGATCGTAGACGCAGTGGTTGGGTGATTTTGAGGAGCGTAGACACAGTGGTTGGGTGATGTTGAGGATCGTAGATGCAGTGCTTGGGTGACGTTGAGGATCGTAGACGCAGTGGTTGGGTGCTGTTGAGGAGCGTAGACGCAGTGGTTGGGTGACGTTGAGGAGCGTAGACGCAGTGGTTGGGTGACGTTGAGGAGCGTACATGCAGTGGTTGGGTGACATTGAAGATCGTAGACGCATTGGTTGAGTGACGTTGAGGAACGTAGACGCAGTGGTTGGGTGACGTTGAGGAGCGTACATGCAGTGGTCAGGTAACGTTGAGGATCGTAAACGCAGTGGTTGGGTGACGTTGAGGATCGTAGACGCAGTGGTTGGGTGACGTTGAGGAGCGTACAAGCAGTGGTTGGGTGACGTTGAGGAGCGTAGACGCAGTGGTTGGGTGACGTTGAGGAGCGTAGACGCAGTGGTTGGGTGACGTTGAGGAGCGTAGACGCAGTGGTTGGGTGACGTTGAGGATTGTAGACGCAGTGGTTGGGTGACGTTGAGGATCGTAGACGCAGTGGTTGGGTGACGTTGAGGATCGTAGACGCAGTGGTTGGGTGACGTTGAGGATCGTAGACGCAGTGGTTGGGTGACGTTGAGGAGCGTACATGCAGTGGTTGGGTGACGTTGAGGAGCGTAGACGCAGTGGTTGGGTGACGTTGAGGAGCGTACATGCAGTGCTTGGGTGATGTTGAGGAGCGTAGACGCAGTGCTTGGGTGACGTTGAGGATCGTAGACGCAGTGGTTGGGTGACGTTGAGGAGCGTACATGCAGTGGTTGGGTGACGTTGAGGAGCGTAGACGCAGTGGTTGGGTGACGTTGAGGAGCGTAGACGCAGTGGTCAGGTAACGTTGAGGATCGTAGACGCAGTGGTTGGGTGACGTTGAAGATCGTAGATGCAGTGGTTGGGTGACGTTGAGGATCGTAGACGCAGTGCTTGGGTGACGTTGAGGATCGTAGACGCAGTGGTTGGGTGGCGTTGAGGAGCGTTCATGCAGTGGTTGGGTGACGTTGAGGAGCGTAGACGCAGTGGTTGGGTGACGTTGAGGAGCGTAGACGCAGTGGTTGGGTGACGTTGAGGAGCGTAGACGCAGTGGTTGGGTGACGTTAAGGATAGTAGACGCAGTGGTTGGGTGACGTTGAGGATCGTAGACGCAGTGGTTGGGTGACGTTGAGGATCGCAGACGCAGTGCTTGGGTGACGTTGAGGATCGTAGACGCAGTGCTTGGGTGATGTTGAGGAGCGTAGACGCAGTGGTTGGGTGACGTTGAGGAGCGTACATGCAGTGGTTGGGTGACGTTGAGGAGCGTACATGCAGTGGTTGGGTGACGTTGAGGAGCGTAGACGCAGTGGTTGGGTGACGTTAAGGATTGTAGACGCAGTGGTTGGGTGACGTTGAGGATCGTAGACGCAGTGGTTGGGTGACATTGAGGATCGTAGACGCAGTGCTTGGGTGACGTTGAGGATCGTAGACGCAGTGCTTGGGTGATGTTGAGGAGCGTAGACGCAGTGCTCGGGTGACGTTGAGGATCGTAGACGCAGCGGTTGGGTGACGTTGAGGAGCGTAAATGCAGTGGTTGGGTGACGTTGAGGAGCGTAGACGCAGTGGTTGGGTGACGTTGAGGAGCGTAGACGCAGTGGTCAGGTAACGTTGAGGATCGTAGACGCAGTGGTTGGGTGACGTTGAAGATCGTAGATGCAGTGGTTGGGTGACGTTGAGGATCGTAGACGCAGTGCTTGGATGACGTTGAGGATCGTAGACGCAGTGCTTGGGTGATGTTGAGGAGCGTAGACGCAGTGCTTGGGTGACGTTGAGGATCGTAGACGCAGTGGTTGGGTGACGTTGAGGAGCGTACATGCAGTGGTTGGGTGACGTTGAGGAGCGTAGACGCAGTGGTTGGGTGACGTTGAGGAGTGTAGACGCAGTGGTTGGGTAACGTTGATGTAAGCTGTTACCATTTACTACAGGCTTGTTTTTAAAGCCCTTAAGGTGAGGGCACACCTGAAGGGGGAGAGTGCACATTGCATGAAGACACCATTTGTTTCACCTTTTTTCTTTTTTTACACGTTTATGGACTTTTTCTTGCTTATCAATATTGAGGACTGTGCATATACACGCTGAGCACTTACACTTTTTTCATCTGCTAATGAGCACCTGCACTATAATTGGGGATATTTTACTTAATTATCCTATTATCTGTTTATTTATTTTATATTACCTTTATTAGAGTTTTAGTATATTGCATAATTCTTAGCGCCACACATTGGGTATACTGTATATGTTTACATTGTCACATTTCGAGAAAGTGGTGAATGCTGGCAGCTATTTCATAGTATAATTTTTTGGGGGTTTATGTTTATTTTTTTGTTTTTTGAGTTTTTAATTTTGGCAGCTCACAAGGTTTATACATATCAATATTGAGTTGGCCCACCCTTTGCAGCTATAACAGCTTCAACTCTTCTGGGAAGGCTGTCCACAAGGTTTAGGAGTGTGTCTATGGGATTGTTTAACCATTCTTCCAGAAGCACATTTGTGAGGTCAGGCACTGATATTGGATGAGAAGGCCTGGCTCGCAGTCTCCGCTCTAATTTATCCCAAAGGTATTCTATCAGGTTGAGGTCCGGACTGTGCCTGACCTCACAAATGCGCTTCTGGAAGAATGGTCAACCGTTCCCATAGACACCCTCCTAAACCTTGTGGACAGCCTTCCCAGAAGAGTTGAAGCTGTTATAGCTGCAAAGGGTGGGGCCAACCCAATATTGAACCCTACGGACTAAGACTGGGATGCCATTAAAGTTCATGTGTGTGTGTAAAGGCAGGCGTCCTAATACTTTTTGTAATATAGTGTATATAAGGGCCTGTGGACACTTGAGAATAATAATGAGGTTTGGCTACCAGGTAAGAGGTGGTCCTGGGATTGGAGGCTTTATGCCACTTAAAGCTCTACAAATTCTCTGAGCTCCGGGACACAAAGCAGGAATTATTAAGGTCTGAGAAAAGAAAAAATGTGTTTTCTCTTCATGAGCCGTAAACCTTGGAGCTCTTTACCATGTGCATGGGAGAAATCTAAGTGCCTCACAAGATAGATAGATAGAGAGAGAGATACAATATATATATCACATCACCCCAATTCAAAGTTTTAAAGACGAGGGTAACTTTAGGAAAAATAATATATCTAAGAAATAATTAGTGTTATTTTTGGAGCGGTAATATTTCAGCATAATATCCATTATAACCGCACCGTCCTGTTTTTCTGCAAGGCTTCCCGCTGCCTTAGTCTGTTTTCTGTTCTGAGTAATGAATTTGCTGTAATGACATCAAATGAGATAACTTGTCATGCAGCAAAATGTTCCTGCAGAAAACAAGCCATGAATCAGAGGAACAGAATGAATTCTGCAGCATATCTTCTGGCGTTTTCCAATTTAAAGCTGAACTCCAAAAAAAAAAAAAAAAGTCGCTAAACACATATATAGGAGCTGGTTTACTTATACAGGCTGTCGGGTGGTCGCGGAACCCCTGGGGAGGCTGAGGGAACCTGGACCACCACTACGGCTGCAGCACAGCTTGGTCAGGAACACGCCCTCAGCTTGCTGATTGGATAGCGAAGGATCAGCATCGCGCTGATAAGTCTTCACTCCTCCTCCTTGTCTTCCTTTCTGAAGAGCTTGGCTGGATCCAAGTGCTAGCCCCACCTATCCTAGTCTGAGCTTTGCTGTGCAGGGTATTATAGAAGGCTGATATCCAGATAGATTCAGGAACTAATATTTGTCACCCATGGACTACACAAAACTCCCCCCTCTCCTCTTCCATGTTTATGTAATGTAGCACCCTCCTAGGTAGGTGCTAGAGAAGTGAGAATCGTTTTTGGCCCCTCTAGTTAACAGGAGCAGCTAGGTAAATGTATTTGGTCTGTCTGCTTAATAGGAGCTGTGATCGTTTAGTTCTACCTGTTCAGGATGCTCTGATGCTGCTCACGTTGCTTGGAGTTTGTCAGAAACCATGAAATCAGACTGAGACAGAAGTACAGTTGTTTAATAATAAAAGTAAAAAGAGCAAATGTAGTCAAAATATAGCCAAAGTTCAGTAATCGGCACGAATGGTCAGCCAAGCCAGAAGTCAGGGATCAATGTAGTGGAACAGCAAGCAGTATCTGGAGCCAGAAGGGATGCCAGCAAAAGCCAGTCTTTAACCACTTCAATACCAGGCACTTAGACACCTTCCCCCCCAAGCCAATTTTCAGCTTTCAGTGCTGTCGCAATTTGAATGATAATTGCGCGGTCATGCTACACTGTACCCAAACAAATTTTTTATCATTTGTTCCAACAAATAGAGCTTTCTTTTGGTGGTATTTGATCACCTCTGCGATTTTAATTTTTTGCGCAACAAACAAAAAAAAAACGAAAATTTTGCAAAAAAAAAAGTTTTTCTTTGTCATTGTTAATTTTTTTGTAAATAAGTGCGTTTTCTTCTTCAATGACGGGCACTGATAAGGCGGCACTAATGGGCACTGATAAGGCGGCACTGATGGGCACCGATGAGGTGGCACCGATTATGGGCACTGATAGGCGGCACTGATGGGCACTGATAGCTGGTACTGATGGGCATTGATAGGTGGCACTGGTATGCGGCACTGATGGGCACTCAGGTGGCACTGATGGGCACTCATAGGCGGCACTGATGGGCACTCATAGGCGGCACTGACGGGTACTTATGGGTGGCACTGATGCACACATATAGGTGGCACTGATAGGTGGGCATGGGTGGGCACGGATGGGCACTGATGGACGCTGATGAGTGGCACTGATGACACTGATGGGTGGCATTGCTGGGCATCCCTTTTTAAACATTTTTTTAATAAATATGATGTGCCAATCAGTGCCCATCTGTGGGCACTGATTGGCATATTTTTTGCATTTTTTTTAACATGTGGATGGCCATGGGGGATGTACCTGGCCATCCACATGCTGGGGGCTTCCCTGGTGGTCCTGGGGGCTTCCCTGGTGGTCTAGTGTGGGCATCTGAGGGGGGGCTGCGCTGATAAACAATCAGCGCATACCCCCCCTGTCAGGAGAGCCGCCGATCGTCTCTCCTCTACTCGCGTCTGTCAGACGCGAGTGAGGAAAAGCCGATCAACGGCTCTTCCTGTGTACATCGTGATCAGCCGTGATTGGACACGGCTGATCACATGGTAAAGAGCCTCCGCCGGAGGCTCTTTACCGAGATCAGTGTAGCGGTGTGTCAGACTGACACACCGCTCCACCGATCGCCGCGATGCGCGCCCACACGGGCGCGCGGCGGCTGTTATCCTGAAGGACGTCATATGACGCCCAGTCAGGATAACGAAACCACTTCCCGGACATCAATCTGCTATTGACCGGGCGGGAAGTGGTTAAACAGGAACGCAGGAGACGTTTCTTGTGTTGTTGACCAAGGCGAGGGCAGAGGACCTGTGGACTGGACGGCTTAAGTAGGCAAGTCTGACGAGCAGGATATCAACAACAGCTCAGTAACTGTGGAGAGAGATGGTAGCTGGCAATTAGCCGACAGCTGAGCAGCCAGCTCAGAGAAGGAAAAGCTGAGCCCACCCCTGACAGAGTTTTCCTGTATCCAATCAATTTAGGAAAGTTCTGGATTGTAGGTTTGAAATTATTCAGATGAGCAGCATGAATATGGATGCAGCCCAAGCCAATTGTAAGGGAAGGTGCCCCCCAAGCCTACTTGGTGCCTGTATTTATGTTTTTTTTCCTTGAGAGTAAAGGTCCAGTTGGGGAGGGGGCATGTTGCCTCTTTCCAGCACAACCTGCCATGCAGCCTCAGATGGGTGGCCTAAGGGACTGAATGTTTACCTTATACAACCTTCAGTTGAAGAATCTTTTATTAATTAGCTAAGGAACTAGCAACTGAACTTCTTTAATGGTTGAATATGTTTTGTAGGATCTCCAGTCCACTGCGGAAGATATCCCAACATTACCACAAAGGTAGCACAGATACCTGAATCCAGTCAGCATGGAATGTGTCAAGGCAATTATTGATTGTCTAAGGCAATCCATGAATTATTCTGTTTCCTTTCCTTCCACCACAGGCCACGAGAACCTTCATAACATAAGCTGGAGACGTGGGAACCTTCATACCATGACCTGGAGACGTGAGAACCTTCATACCAAGATCTAGAGACACAAGAACCTTAATACCAAGACCTAGAGACACAAGAACCTTCGTACAATGACCTGGAGACACAAGAACCTTCATGCCATGACCTGGAGATACCAGAACCTTCATGCCATGATCTGGAGACACCAGAACCTTCATGCCATGACCTGGAGACACCAGAACCTTCATGCCATGACCTGGAGACACCAGAACCTTCATGCTATGACCTGGAGACACTAGAACCTTCATGCCATGACCTGGAGACATGAGAACCTTCATACCATGATCTGAAAACACGAGAACCTTCATACCAAGACCTGGAGATACGAGAACCTTCATGCCATGACCTGGGGAAACAATAGCCTTCATACCATGACCTGGAGACACGAGAACCTTCAAATTATGACCTGAAGACATAAGAACCTTCATACCATGATCTGGAAACACGAGAACCTTCATACCAAGACCTGGAGACACAAAAACCTTCCTGCCATGACCTCGAGACATGAGAACCTTCATACCATGACCTGGAGACATGAGAACCTTCATACCATGACCTGGGGAAACAATAGCCTTCATACCATGACCTGGGAAAAAAATAACCTTTATACCATGACCTGGAGACACGAGAACCTTCATACCATGACCTGAAGATATAAGAACCTTCATACCATGACCTGGAGACACGAGAACCTTCATACCAAGACCTGGAGACATGAAAACCTTCCTGCCAAAACAAGGAGATATGGGAGCATCCATAGACTGTTTTTTTAATTAGCTGTGTCCTGGTATATCTCTACTCCTTGGCTTTTAGGTGGAGTTTATTTTCACTTGATCTTATAAGTTGTCCAGTGTATGTCTATGTAACTAGAACAGAGTGGTTCCACAACTTTCATACCTCCCATTATATTTTTGGACACGCAGTTCCATTTGTGAGTGGAATTAAACACATTCCATGGTGATTGGGTTAAGGTGTTTGGAAACATATGTTGGGGTATTTTTTTGATCTTATTTTATGACCTGGAGACGTGAGAACCTTCATACCAAGATCTAGAGACACAAGAACCTTAATACCAAGACCTGGAGATACGAGAACCTTCGTACAATGACCTGGAGACACGAGAACCTTCATGCCATGACCTGGAGACACCAGAACCTTCATGCCATGACCTGGAGACACTAGAACCTTCATGCCATGACCTGGAGACACCAGTACCTTCATGCCATGACCTGGAGACATGAGAACCTTCATACCATGACCTGGAGACACGAGAAGTTCATACCATGACCTGGGGAAACAATAGCCTTCATACCATGACCTGGAGACACGAGAACCTTCATACTATGACCTGAAGACATAAGAACCTTAATACCATGATCTGAAAGCACGAGAACCTTCATGCCATGACCTGGAGACACCAGAACTTTCATGCCATGACCTGGGGAAACAATAGCCTTCATACCATGACCTGGAGACACGAGAACCTTCATATTATGACCTGAAGACATAAGAACCTTCATACCATGATCTGGAAACACGAGAACCTTCATACCAAGACCTGGAGACATGAAAACCTTCCTGCCATGACCTCGAGACATGAGAACCTTCATACCATGACCTGGAAACATGAGAACCTTCATACCATGACCTGGGAAAACAATAACCTTCATACCATGACCTGAAGACATAAGAACCTTCATACCATGACCTGGAGACACGAGAACCTTCATACCAAGACCTGGAGACATGAGAACCTTCATACCATGACCTGGAGACATGAAAACTTTCCTGCCAAGACCTGGAGACATGGGAACATCACACAGACTTTTTTTTTTAAATAGCTGTGTCCTGGTTTATCTCTTCTTCTTGGCTTTTAGGTGGAGTTTATTTTCACTTGATCTTATAAGTTGTCCAGTGTATGTCTATGTAACTAGAACAGAGTGGTTCCACAACTTTCATACCTCCCATTATATTTTTGGACACGCAGTTCCATTTGTGAGTGGAATTAAACACATTCCATGGTGATTGGGTTAAGGTGTTTGGAAACATATGTTGGGGTATTTTTTTGATCTTATTTTTTGACCTGTAGACGTGAGAACCTTCATACCAAGATCTAGAGACACGAGAACCTTAATACCAAGACCTGGAGACACGAGAACCTTCGTACAATGACCTGGAGACATGAGAACCTTCATGCCATGACCTGGAGACACCAGAACCTTCATACCATGACCTGGAGACACTAGAACCTTCATGCCATGACCTGGAGACACCAGAACCTTCATGCCATGACCTGGAGACATGAGAACCTTCATACCATGACCTGGAGACACGAGAAGTTCATATCATGACCTGGGGAAACAATAGCCTTCATACCATGACCTGGAGACACGAGAACCTTCATACTATGACCTGAAGACATAAGAACCTTCATACCATGATCTGAAAACATGAGAACCTTCATGCCATGACCTGGAGACACCAGAACTTTCATGCTATGACCTGGGGAAACAATAGCCTTCATACCATGACCTGGAGACACGAGAACCTTCATACTATGACCTGAAGACATAAGAACCTTCATACCATGATCTGGAAACACGAGAACCTTCATACCAAGACCTGGAGACACGAAAACCTTCCTGCCATGACCTCAAGACATGAGAACCTTCATACCATGACCTGGAGACATGAGAACCTTCATACCATGACCTGGGGAAACAATAGCCTTCATACCATGACCTGGGAAAACAATAACCTTCATATCATGACCTGGAGACACGAGAACCTTCATACCATGACCTGAAGATATAAGAACCTTCATACCATGACCTGGAGACACGAGAACCTTCATACCAAGACCTGGAGACATGAAAACCTTCCTGCCAAGACCTGGAGACATGGGAACATCCACAGACTGTTTTTTTAATTAGCTGTGTCCTGGTATATCTCTACTCCTTGGCTTTTAGGTGCAGATTATTTTCACTTGATCTTATAAGTTGTCCAGTGTATGTCTATGTAACTAGAACAGAGTGGTTCCACAACTTACATAACTCCCATTACATTTTTGGACACGCAGTTCCATTTGTGAGTGGAATTAAACACATTCCATGGTGATTAGGTTAAGGTGTTTGGAAACATATGTTGGGGTATTTTTTTGATCTTATTTTATGACCTGAAGACGTGAGAACCTTCATACCAAGATCTAGAGACACGAGAACCTTAATACCAAGACCTGGAGACACAAGAACCTTCGTACAATGACCTGGAGACACAAGAACCTTCGTACAATGACCTGAAGACACCAGAACCTTCATGCCATGACCTGGAGACACTAGAAACTTCATGCCATGACCTGGAGACACCAGAACCTTCATGCCATGACCTGGAGACACCAGAACCTTCATACCATGACCTGGAGACACGAGAAGTTCATACCATGACCTGGGGAAACAATAGCCTTCATACCATGACCTGGAGACACGAGAACCTTCATACTATGACCTGAAGACATAAGAACCTTTATCCCATGATCTGAAAACACGAGAACCTTCATGCCATGACCTGGAGACACCAGAACTTTCATGCCATGACCTGGGGAAACAATAGCCTTCAGACCATGACCTGGAGACACGAGAACCTTCATATTATGACCTGAAGACATAAGAACCTTCATACCATGATCTAGAAACACGAGAACCTTCATACCAAGACCTGGAGACACGAAAACCTTCCTGCCATGACCTCGAGACATGAGAACCTTCATACCATGACCTGGAGACATGAGAACCTTCGTACCATGACCTGAAGATATAAGAACCTTTATACCATGACCTGGAGACACGAGAACCTTCATACCAAGACCTGGAGACATGGAAACATCCACAGATTTTTTTTTTTAATTATCTGGGTCCTTGTGTATCTCTACTTCTTGGCTTTTAGGTGGTGTTAATTTTCACTTGATCTTATAAGTTGTCCAATGTATGTCTATGTAACTAGAACAGAGTGGTTCCTCAACCTTCACACCTCCTATTATATTTTTGGACACACAGTTCCATTTGTGAGTGGAATTAAACACATTCCACGGTGATTGGGTTAAGGTGTTTGGATACATATGTTGGGGTATTTTCTTGATGGTCATTGAAACCGAAGCAGCGGCTTGGAGAAGTTACCAGCGGTCTTCCACATTACAGAACAAGTCCAGTATCCCATGACCTGGATAAATGGTAACCTTAACAGACTCGCTTTCTTTGCTGTGTTCTGGGGTTTCCTCCACATTTCTCGCCTTTTAGGTGGAGTTAATTTTTGCTTGATCCTTTAAGTTATCCAATTATTCTGAGAGATGTTTGATCCTTCCTCGTTGCTTGCGGCTAAGCCCAGCAACACAACGGAAACATTTGTCTCAGTATAAACAGAGTGGTGACACATATTCCCTGTATCTAAGCAATCCTTTAGCAACATTACCTTTCAGCACAATGGATCTCTTTTGAGCGGTGCAGTCAAGGACCGATAAACATTCTTTTTCATGCTCATCCGGCACTTTGATCTCAGCCGACACCTGTCACTACCACCTGTCTTCCATGACTGCTCCAGTCGGAGACAAGGCCAAAATACTGTCCTAGACTGTAGAAGGGGTTGGTGCTCCTCTCCGATTCAGTTTGCTTAAAATCCATTGAACCTCCTCACCTCAATTTGCAAGCTTCACTAGCCAATTGTGTTATGCAGGATCTGAGGATAATCACAGCAGAGTCACGGGAGATTTGTATCTGGATAAACGTCTACAAGGAAGATGGGAATATGATGGGACTTTTAAGGGTCAAATACCGTTGACGCTATATACATCCTGTAGAGTAATAATAATAAAAACAGTTAAAATGTATTAAAACCACATAAAAAACTTTACTTGTAAGAACTGAACGTTCATAAATACCTCAAGCCCATCATTTCTATAAATAACAGGTTATGCCAGCCCTTCTCAATCTCAACCAGGATTCTGTGGAACCCAAGTGTTCCTCTTAAGGGAGATCGGTCTTTCTTTCAGCAAAGAGTAATCTCTGCCTCTCAGATTAGAAATAGTAATCACTGAAACCAATGATTTCTTTTTAGCTATCTGTAAAGGAGGGCAATTCTTCCCACTGATCACCAATGTAAGGAACATTCTTCCCACTGATCACCAATGTAAGGAACATTCTTCTCACTGATCACCAATGTAAGGAACATTCTTCCCACTGATCACCAATGTAAGGAACATTCTTCCCACTGATCACCAATGTAAGGAACATTCTTCCCACTGATCACCAATGTAAGGAACATTCTTCCCACTGATCACCAATGTAAGGAACATTCTTCCCACTGACCACCAATGTAAGGAGCATTCTTCCCACTGACCACCAATGTAAGGAACATTCTTCTCACTGATCACCAATGTAAGGAACATTCTTCCCACTGATCACCAATGTAAGGAACATTCTTCCCACTGGTCACCAATGTAAGGAACATTCTACCCACTGACCACCAATGTAAGGGACATTCTTCCCACTGGTCACCAATGTAAGGAACATTCTTCCCACTGGTCACCAATGTAAGGAACATTATATCCACTGACCACCAATGTAAGGAACATTCTTCTCACTGATCACCAATGTAAGGAACATTCTTCCCACTGATCACCAATGTAAGGGATATTCTTCCCACTGACCACCAATGTAAGGGACATTCTTCCCACTGGTCACCAATGTAAGGAACATTCTTCCCACTGATCACCAATGTAAGGGATATTCTTCCCACTGACCACCAATGTAAGGGACATTCTTCCCACTGATCACCAATGTAAGGAACATTCTTCCCACTGATCACCAATGTAAGGAACATTCTTCCCACTGGTCACCAATGTAAGGAACATTCTACCCACTGACCACCAATGTAAGGGACATTCTTCCCACTGGTCACCAATGTAAGGAACATTCTTCCCACTGATCACCAATGTAAGGAACATTATATCCACTGACCACCAATGTAAGGAACATTCTTCTCACTGATCACCAATGTAAGGAACATTCTTCCCACTGATCACCAATGTAAGGAACATTCTTCTCACTGATCACCAATGTAAGGGACATTCTTCCCACTGATCACCAATGTAAGGAACATTCTTCTCACTGATCACCAATGTAAGGGATATTCTTCCCACTGACCACCAATGTAAGGGACATTCTTCCCACTGGTCACCAATGTAAGGAACATTCTTCCCACTGGTCATGGTCACCAATGTAAGGAACATTCTACCCACTGACCACCAATGTAAGGAACATTCTTCTCACTGATCACCAATGTAAGGAACATTCTTCCCACTGATCACCAATGTAAGGGATATTCTTCCCACTGACCACCAATGTAAGGGACATTCTTCCCACTGATCACCAATGTAAGGAACATTCTTCTCACTGGTCACCAATGTAAGGAACATTCTCCTCACTGATCACCAATGTAAGGAACATTCTTCCCACTGATCACCAATGTAAGGGACATTCTTCCCACTGATCACCAATGTAAGGAACATTCTTCCCACTGATCACCAATATAAGGAACATTCTTCCCACTGATCACCAATGTAAGGAGCATTCTTCCCACTAACCTTTTCCTTTCTTGGAGAGACCCAGAGTAAGGACTCAGCAAAAAGATCTGCTCAAGTTGGAGACAAGGCCAAAATGCCATCCTAGAAAGTAGAACAAGTTGGTGCTCTCAGGTTCTGGGTGCTTAAACTCTGTTAATCATCCAAAAAACATGAATAATCACAGTATAGGCACAGAGGAGATTTTATCAGGATAAATATCTACTGAAGCCAAATTTCTATTGTGGGACCATTGTCATTTATACAGCAATCAGTGCTATACAAATGCACTGATTCCTGTGTAAATGACACTGGCAGTGAAGGAGTTAACCACTAGGGGACAGTGTAAGGGTTAAGTGTGCCCTGGGGAGTGTTTCTAACTGTGATGGGGCGTGGCTACATGTGACACGTCACTGATCTCCGCTCCCGATGACAGGGAGCAGAGATCAGTGACACTGTCACTAGGCAGAACGGGGAGATGCTTGTTTACATTAGCATCCCCCCGTTCTTCCTCTCCGTGAGGCGATCGCGGGTATCCCCGCGGCGATTGAGTCCACGGGCCCCCGTGACCCGACTTATGGAGGTCCCGGCCGGCGCGGGTGTGATGGCACGGCGGCAAATTTAAAGGGATGTACAGGTACACCCATTTGCCTGTCCGTGCCATTTTGCAGACGTACATCGGCTAGCGCCGGTCGGGAAGCAGTTAAAGTGGACTCCCAGCCAAGATGACTCCCAAAGCACAACACAGAATCCATGAGTAACAGCTAAAGGCTTGAAGATATTACTGGAACTGACAAACATCCCTGTACAGTTTAGTCCGACGGAAAAAACGCGTGTGTACGTGGCATAATACTAATGCCCCATACACACGGTCGGAAATTCCGACCACAAAATATGTCGGATTTTTTCCGACGGATTTTGTCCGACACTGGTGTTGCATACACACGGTCGGACAAAGTTGTCGGAAAATCCGATCATCCTGAACGTGGTGACGTTCGTTGCGTACGACGGAACTACATAGAGGCTAGTAGCCAATAGCTTTGGTTTTGTAATGTGATCTGAGCATGCGTGGCACTTTGTCCGTCGGAATTCGCTACACACGATCGGAAAAAGTCCGATAGGACTTTGTTTGAAAATTTGAGAGCAGGAGAAAACTTTGTCCGTCGGAAAATACGATGGAAAATGTCCGATGGCGCCTACACACGGTCGGATTTTCCGACAACATTGTCCGATAGGACATTTTTCATCGGAAAATCCGACCGTGTGTATGGGGCTTTACACTAATATTACACCTAACCCTAATATTAACTCCTAACCCTAATCCTAAACCCTAACCTCAAAACCCAACCTAACAAAATAAATAAACAAAAAAATAAGTAATTAAATAAATAATAAATAAATTAGCCCCTAACCTTTAACCACTAGCCCGTAACCCCTTACAAAAAAAGTTTAAAAATAAATAAAAAATAATAATATTAAATAAATAATAAATAAAAGCAGATGAAAAAGCTGAAAAACGTAGCAACAAATGATGAATTTTCAGATTTTTTTTTTCTCTCTATTGGCTAT
This sequence comes from Lithobates sylvaticus, assembly GCA_028564925.1. Classification (NCBI taxonomy): domain Eukaryota; kingdom Metazoa; phylum Chordata; class Amphibia; order Anura; family Ranidae; genus Lithobates; species Lithobates sylvaticus. Next base: position 188,411,811 of record CM053037.1, on the reverse strand, counting down.
TAAAAAACACCAAAGCTCAAAAACTCTAAAAATGCCACAAACATTCAAAAACGCACATACAAACACTTAAAAAAAAAGTGCCAGAAAAGACGCTCAAAAACGTGACGCTCAGATTTGAATGCAGCCCAAGTATCGAAATAAATCCACTACAGAAAGGCTTCAGAAAAATGAAAAGAAAAGAAAATGTGCCTTTTTTTCCTAAACTGAAGTAGTTTTAAAAGCGAATATTACGGTTACAGTGTCAGCAAAAATTTCCTAACGACAAAATTAGTATTTTCTCTGAAATGTCCCTCCGCTCATCCCTAACGGTAAAGTGTGTGGCCGTTTTTATTTTTTAACGTTTTCCAAAGCGCTCAGCAGTATAAATATCTGATACAAGTAGCACGTAAACAAGTGACCCTATAGCGCCATCTTGTGGAGGATATGTGATAATGCAATTTTATTAATAGGCCACATAATTATTTTTGTGACATTTGAAGAGGAACTTCAACCACGCTGAGACAGCTGGCCCGGGCAGTGCCGACTCATTAAATCCCCCTTTGAAATATTCAGAAAAAAAATGTAAAATAGCTCTTTTTTTTTTTTTATAAGTCGCCCTCCAGTCCAGTCAAAATCTGTTTTATGTTTTTTATGTTTATTAGACATGTGCAATTCATTTTGTTCTAAATTCGTTTTTTTTAACGTATTTCGGCAAATTCTTAATTCGGAGATATCAGAATTAACGAAAACCCGTTTACCGAATTTTTCTGAATATTTGAATATTCGAAAATTCGTAAATTCGAAAATTCGAAATTCGAAAATCCAAAAATCTGAAAATCTGAAATAACAACTAACTAATAATAACTTAACTATTACTATTACATTTATAGGTATTGTAATTTCCTTTAAAATTTGGCTGTTAGTGAACGTAACGAATACGAATTTATCCAAAGTCATGAATTATCCGAAATAATGAATGCCCCATCTAAACGGATAGAACGTAACGAATTATGAATAATAAATAACAATAATAAAAAACGTTTTATTATTATTTATTAATAATTTGTTCCATTCCATTTGTTTAGATGCGGCATTCGTTATTTCGGATAGACATGTGCACAATAGAAAAATTTGTTTAGTTTCGTTTCGTTTCTTTCGTTTCCGTTGATTCGTAACGATTCGTAATTTCGTAAGAGTTATTTTTTCGTTAATTTGTTTTTCCGTTAGTTTAATTTTCGTTTATTCGAAATTCGGACGCATTCGTATTTTCGTAGATTTAGTTACATTCGTACTTTCGTTAGATTGATTTATTCGTACTTTCGTAACATTGTTTTCGTAGATTCGTAATCGGAGCATAATTCATAATTTTATGTAATGTGTATGCTATTATTACATTGTAAGAGACACGGAAATTTACGAATCGAAAAAAAAAGTTACGAATGTACAAATTTTTTCGTTCAATCCATTCGAAGCACGTTAAGCAGCGCCATTGTAAGAGACACTGAAAATTACGAATCGAAAAAAAAATAAAAAGTTACGACTGTACGAATGTTTTCGTTCAATCCATTCGAAGCACGTTAAGCAGCGCCATTGTAAGAGACTCGGAAAATTACGAATCGCAAAAAAAAAAAAAAAGTTCCGAATGTACGAATTTTTTCGTTCAATCCATTTGAAGCACGTTAAGCAGCGCCATTGTAAGAGACACTGAAAATTACGAATCGAAAAAATAAATAAAAAGTTACGAATGTAAGAATGTTTTCGTTCAATCCATTCGAAGCACGTTAAGCAGCGCCATTGTAAGAGACACGGAAAATTACGAATCGCAAAAAAAATAAAAATAAAAGTTACGAATGTACGAATTTTTTCGTTCAATCCATTCGAAGCACGTTAAGCAGCGCCATTGTAAGAGACACGGAAAATTACGAATCGCAAAAAAAAAAAAGTTACGAATGTACGAATTTTTTCGTTCAATCCATTCGAAGCACGTTAAGCAGCGCCATTGTAAGGGACACGGAAAATTACAAATTGGAAAAAGAAAAAAAAAAAAAAATGTTACGAATGTACGAATTTTTTCGTTCATTTTGATTTTCGTTGTTCCTGTTTTCGTTTTTCGGATTTTCTTCTTTCGTAGTTTCGTTGTTTCTAAATTGGTTATTTCGGATTTTCGTTGTTTTTCATATTCGTTCGATTCGATAATTCGTTAAAATTTTTAGCGAATCATTCGTTCATTCGTACGATAACGAATGAACGAATATAACGAATTTTAACGGAAAACGAATAAAAACGAAACGAATTGCACATGTCTAATTTCGGATAATTCGTAACTTCGGATAAATTTGTATTCGTTACGTTCACTAACAGACAAATTTGAAAGGAAATTCCAATCCCTTTAATTTAATAGTCAGTTATTATTAGTTAGTTGGTTATTCTTTCAGATTTTTTTTCTTATTTTCGAGTTTACGAATTTCCAAATTTTTCAAATTTACGAATTTTTACGAATTTGCGAATGGTGATCATAACGAATGACCCAGAAAACAGAAAAAAAAAAGAATGAAACGAAAACAAATATTTTTTTTTTCGGTAGTGCACATGTCTAGTGTTTATACTTTATTTATTATTTCACGTCTCTACATTGCAGACGCGTGGAAAATACCGCTCGCTGACATGTGCGCTCTAATGCATCTTAACCACTTCAGCCCCGGAAGGTTTTACCCCTCCCACTTCCTGATCTGGCCATTTTTTGCGATACCGCACTGCATTGCTTTATCTGACAATTGCGCAGTCGTGTGATGTTGTACCCAAATAAAATTGATGTCCTTCCCCCCCCCCCCCCCCCACAAATAGAGCTTTCTTTTGGTGGTATTTATTCACATCTGTGGCTTTTTTTTTTTTGTACTATAAACAAAACAAGGCCGACAATTTTGAAAAAAAAATATATATTTTTTTTACTTTCTGTTATAAAACACTTCCAATAAAAAAAAATGTAAAAATTCTAATTTCTTCATCAGTTTAGGCCAATGTGTATTCTTCTACATATTTTTGGTAAAAAAAATCCCAATAAGCGTATATTGATTGGTTCGCGCAAAAGTTATAGCGACTACAAACCACAGGATATTTTTATGGACCTTTTATTTTTTTTATTTTTTTGTTTATTAGTAACTGCGGCAATCAGCGATTTTTAGCGGGACTGCGACATTTCGGCGGACAAATCGCACAATAAGTGACACTTTTTGGGGACCAGTGACACCAATACAGTCATCAGAGCTAAAAAAAAAAAAATGCACTCTCACTGTACTAATGACACTGGCTGTGAAGGGGTTAACATTAGGGGCGATCAGAGGGTTAAATGTGTTCCCTATGAGTGCTTCCTAACTGTAGGGGGAGGGGCTTTGACCGAAGGAAAACAGAGATCTGTGTTTCCGCTTAACAGAAACACAAGTTCTCCATTTTCCTCTCTGGCAGACCGCTGATTGGCTCCCGCACATAGCGGGAGCAGGGCACCGGGCGCGCCCCAGAGCCGAAGAAGAAGATCACCTACAGGTATGTGATTTTGCACTTAAGGGCCGCTCTGCCGCAGTATATGTACGTGGGGCGGCCCTTAAGCGGTTAAAGCTAAATTCTACTATTTTCATCAATAGCCACAGAGAATGTATATCCACCAAATGCCTATGGGTGTGGGAGGGGCCCAGCAGGCTCCGCCCCAATACATAAAACTACAGGAGGGGGCGGAGACAACACCAGTCTCCCTGCAGAAGGAGAGAGAGCAGAGCTGTGGGAGGGGCCTGGCAAGCTCCAACCACTACAAGCTGCCTGCAGAAAACTACAGGAGGGGGCGGAGACAAGACCAGTCCCCCTGCACAAGGAGAGAGGGCAGCAGTGAGCGGTCTTTATTACAGGAAATCTCACACTGGATTACTGCTCAGATCTGGAAGAAATACACAAAGCTCACAGAGATTCACAGAAGAACACATGATAAATGCATTTAGACAATATTTGCTGATTCCAAAATCCTGATTTAATGTACTGCCAAAAGGTGAAGGGTCCCCGTTGATTAGTTTGTGCTCCCTTTAAGGTGTGGAGTTCAGCTCTACAGAGGACCTGCTTTCTCCAGCCTACTACAAAGTTACAATGTACAGTCTGATCACTGTGGGAGGGGAGGCTGAGGAAATGACTCCTCCTCCTTTTACAAAGTTACAATGTACAGTCTGATCACTGGGGGAGGGGAGACTGAGGAAATGCCCCCTCCTCCTTCTACAAAAGTTACAATGTACAGTCTGATCACTGGGGGAGGGGAGACTGAGGAAATGCTTCCCCCTCCTTCTACAAAGTTACAATGTACAGTCTGATCACTGGGGGAGGGGAGGCCGAAGAAATACTTCCTCCTGCCATCTACAAAGTTACAATGTACAGTCTGATCACTGGGGGAGGGGAGACTGAGGAAATGCTTCCTCCTCCTTCTACAAAGTTACAAGGTACAGTCTGATCACTGGGGGAGGGGAGACTGAGGAAATGCTTCCTCCTCCTTCTACAAAGTTACAAGGTACAGTCTGATCACTGGGGGAAGGGGAGACTGAGGAAATGCTTCCTCCTCCTTCTACAAAGTTACAATGTACAGTCTGATCACTGGGGGAGGGGAGGCCGGAGAAATACTTCCTCCTGCCATCTACAAAGTTACAATGTACTTCCTCCTGCCTGGTTCAGTCTTGCACAGGTGTAGCGGCTCCTCTCCTGGACTGAAACGGCTTCCTCTGATTTCACTGCACACTGTGAGCTTCTTACAATGTGCATTAGAAGCTACAGCAAGTCAGATAGAGCCCCGCCTCATTTCCTGGCTGGAGGACACCCAGCGTCCTCTAGCACTTTCCTTCCCAGCCTGATGGTCCCTGGCCCCTTTTCATTCATCGGATATCAGTTTTTTTTTTCAATCATGGAGTCTCAGCATCACAGGGGGGCGTTACCTGCATGCAAATAATGCCTGTCTCCTCCAGACCTCTGATCACTCATTTTGAGAGTCATTGATCAGCAGATTGCACAACTAAAGTCTGCAGCACGAGCAGGCCAGCAAGAAGGTGCATGCATGTCTAAAGGGATGCCGGGGGGTGTTCTTTCATATACTGCACCCATACCTCCCAACTTTTGAACATGAGAATGAGGGACATTTCAGGGATACAGTGACCAGCAGCAAGCAAAGCAGCAGCAAAAGGTGGGTGTGGCCAAACATGATAGTGGGATGGGCTTAAAGGCTGTGGTTAAACGACTGCCCACCGACCGCAGTGAAGGGGGAATGCTCTGCAGAGCACTACTTTTTCAAATAGTATCACACCGAACTAAACCGCATAGTATTGCAGCACCATGTGGGCCCGCAAACACGCTGCCATTAACAATTAATTGCACCCATGTTTGTCTCACAAGGGCAGCATGGTTGCATGCAGTGCGGGAAATGCACATGGAAAGCCCCTTTCCTGCACTGTGTTCTAGTGTGAACCACCCCTGAGGGAGAGAGAGAGGGAAGGATCAGTATAGCATATGGAATAAAGGAAGGAGGGATCACTATAGTACATGTAAGGCAGGAAGACAGGTTTACCATGGTACATGGAAAGCAGGAAGGAAGGATCTCTAAGGTACATGGAAGGCAGGAAGGAAAGATCACTAAGGTACATGGAAGGCAGGAAGGAAGGATCACTAAGGTACATGGAAGGCAGGAAGGATCACTTTTGATATATGGAAGGCAGAAAGGAACACTGTGACATCTGGAAGGATTACTATGGCACGTGGAAGGCAGGAAGGATCACTATGGTACATGAAAAGCAGGAAGGAAAGATCACTATGACATCTGGAAGGCAGGAAGGATTACTATGGTACATGTAAGGCAGGAAGGATCAGTATGGCACATGGAAGGTAAGATCACTATGGTACATGGAAGGAAGGATCACTCTGACAAATGGAGGCTGAAAGGATCACTATGGGACATAAAAGGCAGTATCACTATGATAAATGGAAGGCAGGAATGATCATAATGGGATATGGAAGGCAGGAGGGAAGGATCACTCTGGTAAATGAAAGGCAGGAAGGATCACTATTGGGACATGGAAGGCAGGATCATTATGGTATATGGAAGGCAGGAAGGATCACTATGGCACATGGAAGGCATGAAGGAAGGATCACTATGGCACATGGAAGGCAGGATCACTCTGGAAAAATGGAAGACGAAGGTTCACTGTGACACATGGAAAGCAGAAAGAAAGAATCATTATGGTACATGGAAGGTAGGAAAGAAGGATCACTATGGTACATGGAAGAAAGAAAGTAAGGATTACTATGGTACATAATAGGCAGGAAGGATCACTATGGTGCATGGAAGAAATGAAGGAAGGACCACTATGGTACATGGAAGGCATGAAGAAAAGATCACTAGGGTAGATGGAAGAAAGCAAGTATCACTATAGTGCACGGAAGAAAGGAAGGAGGGATCACTATGGTACATTTAAGACAGGAAGGATCAGAATGGCACATGGAAGGCAAGATCACTATGGTACATGGAAGGAAGGATTACCCTGGTAAATTAAAGGCAGGATGAATCACTATGGGACGTGGAAGGCAGGATCACTATGGTACATGGAAGGCAGGAAGGATCACTATGGCACATGGAAAGCAGGAAAGAAGGATCACTCTGGTAAAAGGAAGACAAGAAGGATTACTATGATTCATGGAAGGCAGGATCATTATGGTACATGGAAGACAGGAAGGAGAGATCACCATGGTACATGGAAGGAAGGAAGAATAGCTATGATACCTGGAAGGCAGGAAGGAAGGATCACTATGGTACATGGAAAAAAGGAAGGAAGGGTCACTATGGTACATGGAAGGTAAGAAGGATCACTGTGCATATGGCAGGCAGGAAGGATCACTCTGGTACATGGGCAGGATGGAAGGATCACTATCGCACAAGTAAGGCAGGAAGGATTAGTATGGAATATGGAAGGCAAGAACACTATGGTACATGGAAGAAAGGATCACTCTGGTACGTGAAAGGCAGGAAGGGTCACTATGGGACATAAAAGGCAGGATCACTATGGTACATGGAAGGCAGGAAGGAAGGATCAATAAGGAACATGGAAGGCAGGAGGGAAGGATCATTCTGGTAAATGGAAGGAAAGAAGGATCACAATGATCCGTGGAAGACAGGATCATTATGGTACATGGAAGACAGGAAGGAGAGATCACCATGGTACATGGAAGGAAGGAAGAATAGCTATGATACCTGGAAGGCAGGAAGGAAGGATCACTATGGTACATGGAAAAAAGGAAGGAAGGGTCACTATGGTACATGGAAGGTAAGAAGGATCACTGTGCATATGGCAGGCAGGAAGGATCACTCTGGTACATGGGCAGGATGGAAGGATCACTATCGCACAAGTAAGGCAGGAAGGATTAGTATGGAATATGGAAGGCAAGAACACTATGGTACATGGAAGAAAGGATCACTCTGGTACATGAAAGGCAGGAAGGGTCACTATGGGACATAAAAGGCAGGATCACTATGGTACATGGATTTTAAATTATTTTTATTAAATTATTGTGAACATACATACAAGTTCTTCCATATAATTTCCAATACAGAAATATAAAACATTCAAATAAAATGCATACACAATTACAAATACGAAAAACAATGACAGAAAAGAAAAGAAAAAAAAAAAATCTATCCCTCTCCATTGGCCAAATTTCGGAAAAAAATATAGTCAAAGCATTTTCTTATACTTTCTCCTTTCCTCTCTCCCTATCTCCTTGTTTCCTGTTAAGTGTGGAGGCGAGGATACTGCGCCCTTAGCTCCCCATCCCCTCCCTGTAACACCCCCCCCCCCCCAGATAAAAAAATAAATTAAAAAAAAAAAAAAATGTTTTAAATATAACCCCTCCTCATTTCTCCTCTTCACTTCCCTCCTCTCCGCCCTCCCCCCTTCCTCTTTAAATTTATAATGTGTTTTTATTTACAACCCTCCCCCCCCCCCCACATCATCATTTCCTCCCCGTGTAGTGTCTACCCCCCATCCTCACTTTAATCTATATTGTTTTTTTTACTAACACACACCCCCCCCCTCCCCCACTCCTATATTTTCAAATAAGTAATATCTCTTTTATGTATATGTATATACACGCACACGTGCACACCCACTGGTGAATCTGTGAACCTCCCTTACCCCTTTCTTTATTTATGAGGTGGAGAGAATCTTATCTCAGCCACCACTATATATCCCTAATAATGTGCCTCTTCATGAGGAGCATAGAGAAGAGGAGAAAAAAAAGAAGAGAGAAAAAAAAAAAATTAGTTGATAAAAAAAAAGTTGAACATTGAAATATATTAAAAAAATTAAAAAAAATAAAAAAAAAAAGGGGGAAGGGAGGAGGAACAGAAGTGGGAAGGGAAGGGACCGGGCACAGGACCCTAACCTCCACCCTCAAGTCCAGTTATGATCTGCTAAATGTTATGAAAAATAAGAGAGGAAGGGGAACGGGGAAATGTGGGACTTTAAATGAGACACAGGAAAACCTAAGTCTCCATCCCTAATAAAATGTAAATAAGCAGCAAATTGGGACTTTAAATGAAGCATGTTCAATGTGGCCAGAAAATTTGTCAATAATATATATGTAATTATCTGGACAGTAAAAAACTGTGTCATATTGAAAACAACAATTGATACACAAAAATATATACATTAAAGACCATTGTCCTAGAAATAGATCATAGCATAAAAGCACAATACACAATGTGGCATAAAATATCGTCCTCCATGTTTATGTAACTTTCGGAGTGGTATAATAATAATAATAAATCCAACTGAGCTCAAATCAAATAGACCGTCTATATAAGACATAAGATACATCCAGATATGCCCGACATGTTTCGTGGCTAAAAACTTCAGGGGTGGGTGCATATACGAATGAAGCCTGGAACCTGCGAGACCCAAACCTGGAGGCTGCCTATAGTGTTCATACCGGGAACTGTGGTAGATTGGACCCGCCAGGCAGTCAAGCATGCACACACACATGGTCCCACACTGCTTGATGTGCAAGTGGGGATTAGGTGTTGGAAAAGACCCAATCGGTAAATTGTTTGGACTCCATTTCTATTGCCACAACCGGGATGACCAAACTCTAATAGCAGATACAAGGTGTGTGAGAGAGGTGCTGTCATAACACTATGGTACATGGAAGGCAGGAAGGAAGGATCAATAAGGAACATGGAAGGCAGGAAGGAAGGATCATTCTGGTAAATGGAAGGAAAGAAGGATCACAATGATCCGTGGAAGACAGGATCATTATGGTACATGGAAGACAGGAAGGAAGGATCACTATAGTAGATGATTGGAAGGAAGGAGGGGTCACTATGGTACGTGGAAGGCAGTAAGGATCACTGTGATGTGATGGAGAGACTCTAATGCGATGGGGGACTCTGATGTGATGGGAAAAATGGGACGGGGGGGGTAAAAGGTGTAGCAATTTTGAAATTAGAATAATTATTATTATATATTATAGATTTTATAGGAACATTTCTTGCTGATGTGTGAATTCTTACATTACACGAGATAGTTTTTTATTTATTGAAAACTATCACTCTCCTTGAGGGCGAGAACCTTGGTATGTTTTTTTATAGGGGTGAGTTCCCCTTTAAGACTTAGAGTGGCTGTGTTGGTATGGTAGGTGACAGCTTCATCACATCACATGACCTTCTATCCGCGTCACGTGACTCATAACAATGACATGGCCACGTGGCACACCCTATCACGTGACACCAAAGGTCACCATAGAACTACACTTCCCATGATGCCCCGCGCCCCCCTCCCCATACACCGTCCCGCATCTCTCGGCGCACAGCCTGCCGGGATCGGTAGTCCGCTCGCTTGTTCCGGGCTGAGCTGTCAGACATGGCGGCGGGGAGGCTGAGTGAGATGCGGGACCCGGGGACTCTGTTCGAGGCGCACAGCGCGGAGGAGATCCGGGCTCTGGAGAAGAAGGTGCGGGCGGAGATCGAGCAGAAGAAGGAGGAGCTCCGGCAGATGGTGGGGGAGAGGTACCGGGATCTGATCGAGGCGGCCGACACCATCGGGGAGATGAGGAGGAGCGCCGAGCAAGTGCTGGGGGCCGTCCGGGGCCTGGAGACCTACTGCGGGGGGCTGAGGGCCAAACCGGGGCCCCTACCGAGAGAGAGGAGAGGAGCCCAGGTGAGGAGAGGAGAGCTGTGCGTGTAGAGAGGAGAGGAGAGCTGTGTGTGTGGAGAGGAGAGCTGTGTGTGTAGAGAGGAGAGCTGTGTAGAGAGGAGAGGAGAGCTGTGTAGAGAGGAGAGGAGAGCTGTGTGTAGAGAGGAGAGGAGAGCTGTGTGTAGAGAGGAGAGGAGAGCTGTGTAGAGAGGAGAGGAGAGCTGTGTGTGTGTGTAGAGAGAGAGAGCTGTGTGTGTGTGTAGAGAGGAGAGCTGTGCGTGTAGAGAGGAGAGCTGTGTGTGTGTGTAGAGAGGAGAGGAGAGCTGTGTGTGTAGAGAGGAGAGCTGTGTGTGTGTGTGTAGAGAGGAGAGGAGAGCTGTGTGTGTAGAGAGGAGAGCTGTGTGTGTGTGTGTAGAGAGGAGAGGAGAGCTGTGTGTAGAGAGGAGAGGAGAGCTGTGTGTGTGTAGAGAGGAGAGGAGAGCTGTGTGTGTAGAGAGGAGAGCTGTGTGTGTGTGTGTGTGCTGTGCGTGTGTGTGTGTGCTGTGCGTGTAGAGAGGAGAGGAGAGCCGTGCGTGTAGAGAGGAGAGCCGTGCGTGTAGAGAGGAGAGCCGTGCGTGTAGAGAGGAGAAGAGAGCTGTGCGTGTAGAGAAGAGAGCTGTGCGTGTAGAGAGGAGAGCTGTGCGTGTAGAGAGGAGAAGAGAGCTGTGCGTGTAGAGAGGAGAGCTGTGCGTGTAGAGAGGAGAGCTGTGCGTGTAGAGGAGAAGAGAGCTGTGCGTGTAGAGAGGAGAGGAGAGCTGTGCGCGTAGAGAGGAGAGGAGAGCTGTGCGCGTAGAGAGGAGAGGAGAGCTGTGCGCGTAGAGAGGAGAGGAGAGCTGTGCGCGTAGAGAGGAGAGCTGTGCGTGTAGAGAGGAGAGGAGCCCAGGAGAGGAGAGCTGTGCGTGTAGAGAGGAGAGGTGTGCGTGTGTATATATAGAGAGGAGAGGAGAGCTGTGTGTAAAGAAGAGAGGAGCCCAGGTGAGGAGAGCTGTGCGTGTAGAGAGGAGAGGAGAGGAGAGCTGTGCGTGTAGAGAGGAGAGGTGTGCGTGTGTATATATAGAGAGGAGAGGAGAGCTGTGTGTAGAGAGAGAGAGAGGAGAGGAGCCCAGGTGAGGAGAGCTGTGCGTGTAGAGAGGAGAGGAGAGCTGTGCGGGTAGAGAGGAGAGGAGAGCTGTGCGTGTGGAGAGGAGAGGAGAGCTGTGAGTACAGATTAGAGGAGACCTCTGTGTGTGGAGAGGAGAGGAGAGCTGTGCGTGTAGAGAAGAGAGGAGCCCAGGTGTGGAGAGGAGAGCTGTGTGTGTGTAGAGGAGAGAGGAGCCCAGGTGAGGGGAGCTGTGTGTGTAGAGAGGAGAGGAGAGCTGTGTGTGTGTGCGTGCGTGTGTGTGTATATATAGAGAGGAGAGGAGAGCTGTGAGTACAGATTAGAGGAGACCTCTGTGTGTAGAGAGGAGAGGAGAGCTGTGTGTGTGTGTGTGTGTGTGTGTGTGTATATATGGAGAGGAGAGCTGTGTGTGTGTGTAGAGAGGAGAGCTGTGCGTGTAGAGTGGAGAGCTGTGTGTGTGTGTGGAGAGGAGAGCTGTGTGTGTAGAGAGGAGAGCTGTGTGTGTGTGTAGAGAGGAGAGGAGAGCTGTGTGTGTAGAGAGGAGAGCTGTGTGTGTGTGTAGAGAGGAGAGGAGAGCTGTGTGTGTAGAGAGGAGAGCTGTGTGTGTGTGTGTAGAGAGGAGAGGAGAGCTGTGTGTGTAGAGAGGAGAGCTGTGTGTGTGTGTAGAGAGGAGAGGAGAGCTGTGCGTGTAGAGAGGAGAGCTGTGTGTGTAGAGAGCTGTGTGTGTGTGTGTGTGTGTAGAGAGGAGAGGAGAGGAGAGCTGTGCGTGTAGAGAGGAGAGCTGTGCGTGTAGAGGAGGAGAGCTGTGCGTGTAGAGAGGAGAGCTGTGCGTGTAGAGAGGAGAGCTGTGCGTGTAGAGAGGAGAGCTGTGCGTGTAGAGAGGAGAGCTGTGCGTGTAGAGAGGAGAGGAGAGCTGTGCGTGTAGAGAGGAGAGGAGAGCTGTGCGTGTAGAGAGGAGAGCTGTGCGTGTAGAGAGGAGAGCTGTGCGTGTAGAGAGGAGAGGAGAGCGTGTAGAGAGGAGAGGAGAGCTGTGCGTGTAGAGAGGAGAGGAGAGCCGTGCGTGTAGAGAGGAGAGGAGAGCCGTGCGTGTAGAGAGGAGAGGAGAGCTGTGCGTGTAGAGAGGAGAGGAGAGCTGTGCGCGTAGAGAGGAGAGCTGTGCGTGTAGAGAGGAGAGGAGCCCAGGTGAGGAGAGCTGTGCTTGTAGAGAGGAGAGGAGAGGTGTGCGTGTGTATATATAGAGAGGAGAGGAGAGCTGTGTGTAAAGAAGAGAGGAGCCCAGGTGAGGAGAGCTGTGCGTGTAGAGAGGAGAGGAGAGGAGAGCTGTGCGTGTAGAGAGGAGAGGTGTGCGTGTGTATATATAGAGAGGAGAGGAGAGCTGTGTGTAAAGAAGAGAGGAGAGAGCAGGTAGAGAGGAGGAGAGCTGTGCGTGTAGAGAGGAGAGGAGAGCTGTGCGGGTAGAGAGGAGAGGTGTGCGTGTGGAGAGGAGAGGAGAGCTGTGAGTACAGATTAGAGGAGAGCTGTGTGTGTGTGTGAGAGGAGAGGAGAGCTGTGCGTGTAGAGAAGAGAGGAGCCCAGGTGTGGAGAGGAGAGCTGTGTGTGTGTAGAGGAGAGAGGAGCCCAGGTGAGGAGAGCTGTGTGTGTAGAGAGGAGAGGAGAGCTGTGTGTGTGTGAGTGCGTGTGTGTGTATATATAGAGAGGAGAGGAGAGCTGTGAGTACAGATTAGAGGAGACCTCTGTGTGTAGAGAGGAGAGGAGAGCTGTGTGTGTGTGTGTGTGTGTGTGTGTGTATATATGGAGAGGAGAGCTGTGTGTGTGTAGAGAGGAGAGCTGTGCGTGCAGAGAGGAGAGCTGTGTGTGTGTGTGGAGAGGAGAGCTGTGTGTGTAGAGAGGAGAGCTGTGTGTGTGTGTAGAGAGGAGAGGAGAGCTGTGCGTGTAGAGAGGAGAGCTGTGCGTGTGGAGAGGAGAGCTGTGTGTGTAGAGAGGAGAGGAGAGCTGTGTGTGTAGAGAGGAGAGGAGAGCTGTGTGTGTGTGTGTGTGTGTGTGTGTGTGTGTGTGTGTAGAGAGGAGAGGAGAGCTGTGCGTGTAGAGAGGAGAGCTGTGCGTGTAGAGAGGAGAGCTGTGCGTGTAGAGAGGAGAGCTGTGCGTGTAGAGAGGAGAGCTGTGCGTGTAGAGAGGAGAGCTGTGCGTGTTGTGGAGAGGAGTGGAGAGGAGAGCTGTGCGTGTAGAGAGGAGAGCTGTGCGTGTAGAGAGGAGAGCTGTGCGTGTAGAGAGGAGAGGAGAGCTGTGCGTGTAGAGAGAGGAGAGGAGAGCTGTGCGCGTAGAGAGGAGAAGAGAGCTGTGCGTGTAGAGAGGAGAGGAGAGCTGTGCGTGAAGAGAGGAGAGGAGAGCTGTGCGTGTAGAGAGGAGAGGAGAGCTGTGCGAGAGAGAGAGGAGAGCTGTGCGTGTAGAGAGGAGAGGAGCCCAGGTGAGGAGAGCTGTGCGTGTAGAGAGGAGAGGTGTGCGTGTGTATATATAGAGAGGAGAGGAGAGCTGTGCGTGTAGAGAAGAGAGGAGAGAGGTGTGGTGTGTGTGAGAGAGAGAGGAGAGGAGAGGAGAGGTGTGCGTGTAGAGAGGAGAGGTGTGTGTGTGTAGAGATAGAGAGGAGGAGGGAGAGCTGTGTGTAGAGAGAGAGAGAGAGAGCCCAGGAGAGGAGAGCTGTGCGTGTAGAGAGGAGAGGAGAGGAGAGAGGTGCGTGTAGAGAGGAGAGGTGAGCTGTGCGTGTAGAGAGGAGAGGAGAGCTGTGTGTAAAGAAGAGAGGAGCCCAGGTGAGGAGAGCTGTGCGTGTAGAGGAGAGGAGAGCTGTGCGGGTAGAGAGGAGAGCTGTGCGTGTGGAGAGGAGAGGAGAGCTGTGCGTGAGTAGAGGAGTTGTGGAGAGGAGAGGAGAGGAGAGCTCTGTGTGTGAGAGGAGAGGAGAGCTGTGCGTGTAGAGAAGAGAGGAGCCCAGGGTGTGGAGAGGAGAGCTGTGTGTGTGTAGAGGAGAGAGTGTGTGTGTGGAGGAGGAGAGGAGAGCTGTGCGTGTAGAGAAGAGAGCTGTTGCGTGTAGAGAAGAGAGCTGTTGCGTGTAGAGAAGAGAGCTGTTGCGTGTAGAGAGGAGAGGAGAGCTGTGTGTGGAGAAGAGAGGAGAGCTATGTGTGTGGAGAAGAGAGCTGTGCGTGTAGAGTGGAGAGGAGAGCTGTGCGTGTAGAGAGGAGAGGAGAGCTGTGCGTGTGGAGAGGAGAGGAGAGCTGTGCGTGTGGAGAGGAGAGGAGAGCTGTGCGTGTAGAGAGGAGAGGAGAGCTGTGCGTGTGGAGAGGAGAGGAGAGCTGTGCGTGTAGAGAGGAGAGGAGAGCTATGCGTGTGTATATGGAGAGGAGAGGAGAGCTGTGTGTGTGTGTGAGGAGAGGAGAGCTGTGTGTGTGTGTATATGGAGAGGAGAGCTGTGCGTACAGATTAGAGGAGACCTCTGTGTGTGGAGAGGAGAGTTTGCGCCATTCTCTGACTCTCTTCTCCTCTTCCAGTCACAGGAGAGATTCTATTGCATGGCGTCTCAGATAAAGCTTCTATTGGAGATCCCGGAGAAGATGTGGAGCTCTATGGAGGCCTCTCAGTATTTACACGCCACCCAGCTCTACCTGCTGTGCTGCCACCTGCACTCCCTCCTCCAGCTGGACTCCTCCGCCTCCCGCTACAGCCCGGTGCTGGCACGCTTCCCCATCCTCATCCGCCAGGTCGCTGCCGCTGGCACCTTCCGGTAAGTACCAACCTCACCTTACAGCACTGCTGGAAAATGGAGCTCTCCTGCAATGCTTCCAAATGGCAGCACTGGGGTCGTGTGTGAAGCCCCACCCCCTGATACCCCCTATAGAGAGTGCCCATAACTGGCACCCCCTCTATAGAGATACCCTCCCTCTAGTGATAGACCAGCTACTCCTTCCTTTGTGCTGTTGCTGCAAACTTCCCCGTGCTTGTAGGAATGGGTCAGTATATAACCTTCTCCCATGATGCATTGCTCTGGCCTCTGGAATCAGCGAAGGCAAAAATATAAGCAGATTAAACTTCGGCTTTAACCCCTTCAATACCGGGGGGGGGCGCTGTCACCCCCTTCCTGCCCAGGCCATTTTTCAGCATTCAGCACTGTCACACTTTGACAATTGCCTGGTCATGTAACACTGTGTACACATAAGACATTTTATCTTTTTTTTAATTTTTTTCACACAAATAGAGCTTTATTTTGGTGATATTTAATTACCACTGGGGTTTTTTTTATTTTTTGGTAAAAAAAAACAAACAAAAGACGAAAATTTTTGAAAAAAAATAAAAATTATTTTTCTTCATTTCTATTACATTTTGCAACTAAGTACATTTTTTTTTTTTCTCATTCACTGATGTGTGCTGATGAGAAGGCACTGATTGGGGCGACACTGATGGGGCTGCACTGATGAGGAGGCACTGATGGGGCTGCACTGATGAGGAGGCACTGAAGGGGGCTGTACTGATGAGGAGGCACTGAAGGGGGCTGTACTGATGGGGCGGCACTGAATGGGGCGGCACTGAATGGGGCGGCACTGAATGGGGCGGCACTGAATGGGGCGGCACTGAATGGGGGCGGCACTGATGAGGAGGCACTGAAGGGGCTGCACTGATGAGGAGGCACTGAAGGGGCTGCACTGATGAGGAGGCACTGAAGGGGGCTGCACTGATGAGGAGGCACTGAAGGGGGCTGCACTGATGAGGAGGCACTGAAGGGGGCTGCACTGATGAGGAGGCACTGAAGGGGGCTGCACTGATGAGGAGGCACTGAATGGGGCTGCACTGATGAGGAGGCACTGATGGGGCTGCACTGATGAGGAGGCACTGAATGGGGCTGCACTGATGAGGAGGCACTGATGGGGAGGCACGGATGGGGCTGCACTGATGAGGAGGCACGGATGGGGCTGCACTGATGAGGAGGCACGGATGGGGCTGCACTGATGAGGAGGCACGGATGGGGCTGCACTGATGAGGAGGCACGGATGGGGCTGCACTGATGAGGAGGCACTGATGGGGCTTCACTGATGGGGCTGCACTAATGAGGAGGCACTGATGGGGCTGCACTGATGGGGCTGCACTGATGAGGAGGCACTGATGGGGCTGCACTGATGGGGCTGCACTGATGGGGCTGCACTGATGGGGCTGCACTGATGGGGCTGCACTGATGGGGCTGCACTGATGGGGCTTCACTGATGGGGCTTCACTGATGAGGCTTCACTGATGAGGAGGCACTGATGGGGCTGAACTGACGAGGAGGCACTGATGGGGCTGCACTGACGAGGAGGCACTGATGGGGCTGCACGGATGGGGCTGCACTGATGGGGCTGCACTGATGGGGCTGCACGGATGGGGCTGCACGGATGAGGCTGCTCTGATGAGGTGGCACGGATGGGGCTGCACTGATGGGCACTGATGGGACTGCACTGAAGGGGATGGCACTGATGAGGAGGCACTGGTAGGCTGCACTAATGGAAACTTATGAAACAGCACTGATAGGCACTGATAGGCTGCACCAATGAGGAAGCACTGATAAGCTGCACTGATGGGCACCATTGACTCTGCAATGATGGGCAGCACTGACGGGGCACTAATCAGATGGCTCTAATAGGCTGCACTGATGGGCATTAACGAGATGGCACTGATAGGCGGCACTCATGGGCACTGATGGGCCGCTGTGATTCCATGGGCACGATCCCAGAAGGAGAGAGCCATGCTGTAGTCCTCTTTCGGTTATATCTCAGGTCTGAAGTGATTATAATTATATTCAGGAAATTATATTTAATTCCTTCAGATTTTTATCGGCCTTCTTCTTCTTCTTCTTCCAGCTCCACCATCCTGCAGGAAAGTAAGGCCCTTCTGAAGTGTCCGTCGGCGTCTGACCAAGCCGTCACAGAGGCCCTGTGTTCCATCATGCTGCTGGAGGACAGCTCCCCCCGACAAGCCCTGGCCGATTTTCTGCTGGCGAGGAAGGCCGGGATCCAGCAGCTGCTCAACCAACCTCATCACGGTGAGTCGGTCCCCCTTGTCATGGAAATTGAAAAAGATCGCTGTGTGCAATGGCTGAGTGCAGCGTGTTTAATCCTAACTCCACATTTAATAACTCTTTAACCATTCCCCCCCCCCCCCGGTGAACGTCATAAGACGTCCTTGACTTTCAGTTGTTATACCA
Organism: Lithobates sylvaticus; assembly: GCA_028564925.1. Classification (NCBI taxonomy): domain Eukaryota; kingdom Metazoa; phylum Chordata; class Amphibia; order Anura; family Ranidae; genus Lithobates; species Lithobates sylvaticus. The sequence goes on along the minus strand of CM053037.1, from coordinate 188,394,278 downwards.
GGATGATGCCTGCAGTGATTTACTTTCATGTAAAAGCCATCCTAACAGCTAATTAGCTACTGGATTGCCTTAACAGGATATCTCTCCCCCCCACTGTTCACCAGCACCTCTCCGGGCCCTCCCATACAATTGGGCAGCACTGCTCGATAATCATAGAGGTGGCCTCTGGCCCACCTCCCTGGTCCTGGGAGGCCGGAAGCGAGGTCCTGGCGTAAACACTTCCATTTTTTTTTTGTTCTGGAAAACATGAGATCAATATTTTTTTTATTTTTTATTTTTTTCTGATCTGGTGCTTTCATTATCTAATAATATATTTATTTATTAGATAATATATTTATTAGATAATATATATATTTATCTAATAAATATATTGTCTAATAAATAAATATATTGTCAAATAAATATATTATCTAAAAAAAATATATATATATTATAGAATTTTTTTTTTTTAATTAATTAAATAATATAACTATATAATTAGAGGTGCACCGAATGGAATATTTGGTCCTGAAACCAAAAATTCAGGATGCACTTGACTGAAAATGACTAAAAAAAAAATTAAAAATAAATAAATATATATATATATATATATATATTGAAAAAAATAAAATAATTAGTATTATATTTGACTCTAATTTATCGGCCATTATGTGAAAAACATATCCCTTCAAATGCTATTGTATGTTTTCACACTGGTCCATTGCGCTCACGTTGTGTTGTTAAAATTTTAAAATCGTGGTAAAAGCATGTGCGGCTTCGGCGCCATTATCGGCGGCCAAAATTTTTGTGCATCACTAAAATTGTATATGTAATGTTTTTTTATATATATATATATATATATATATATATATATATATACATTTTTTTTTATTTTATTATAACCTACAGTACTGTATACATGTGATTCGTCCTCCATTGCTCTGGTGATACAAAGTTGCAGAATTTGAATTAACCCTTTTTGTGTCTTCTTGGGTTTCAGGCTCCAGTATAAAGTCTCAGGTGTGTTCTCTGGTGGAGCTGCTGGCGAATACTCTGTACCAGGCTCACGCCCTCTTTTACACCACGCCGGACGATGTGCCACCTAACCCTTCTCTGAATTGCGGGCTCTTATTCTCTATGTTAGAGACGGTCACCGCTCAGCAGGGAGGAGGTAAAATTCCACCATTCCCCAAATGTGACATCGAGGCTTTGGGTAGCGAAGTGTCTTAAGCCGCGCTCACTCCTGTTTTGTTTTAGGCGCCGTGCTTTATTGATATGTGCGTTTCGTTCTGAATTGAAATTAGGACACGATTTTAGTAACAATAGTAATGAATTTAAACAAATCCGGAATAACGAATGAAAATTAGGGACGAAATTCAAGTAGTTCTCTAATTCAAATTCAAATAGTTTTTTCTTATCGAATTCGAATTTCCAAAGGGAATGAAATGGAATAGAAAAATAAAGGAATATAATCGAAAATAATATATAGTCTATTATTTTATTTTCTATTCTATTTTATTCTGTTCTTTTATTTTCTATTATATTTTATTTTGTTCTTTTATTTTCTAATTCTAAATTTTTTGCATTCTGTTCTGTTTGACTCTTTTTATATAGTCTATGCTTTTATTTTCTATTATAAGAGTCAAGCAGGACAGAATGCAAATAAAAATAAAATAAAGGAATATATATAAAATATATAATATAAAATAAAGGAATATAATCGAAAATAATATATAGTCTATTCTTTTTTTCTATTATTTTCTATTTTTTATTCTGTTCTTTATTTTCTAATTCTATTTTTTTTATTTTGCGTTCTGTTTGACTCTTATAATATAAAATAAAAGAATAGACTATATAAGAGTCAAACAGAACAGAATGCAAAATAAAAAAAATAGAATTAGAAAATAAAAGAACAGAAAAAAAATATAAAAGAAAATAAGGGAATAGAATAAAAAAAAATTTAAAAAATAGAATATAATTATCTTCTGAAATTGGAATTTCAAATAGAATAAATTTGAACAGAATAGAAAATAATAGAATAGACAATAGAAAAGAATAGAACAGAAATAATTTAACAATATCATTGTTTTCCAAAATTGGAATTTTAAATAGAATACATTTTGAATATAATAAAAAAAATAACAGAATGGAATAGAAATAATATAACTATCTAACAAAATTTGAATTTCAAATAGAATAAATTTGACTTCATATGGAATTCTGTAAAACAAATGTAAACGCATTAAACTAATTAATTTAACTAAACAAATTTATGTAAATAAGGAAACCCAGCAATTTTTTTATTTTTTTTTATTCTGCGCATGTCTAGTGCTTTAAAAAAAGTCCTGCATGCTGCATCTTTGCTCTATCATCAAAACTCATATTTTATAGAGCCCAATGGTAAAGAAGGGTAAAATTCAATACATCAAAGAAACGCGCTGCACAGATGTGAACTGTTGCTTAAAATGGACCTTCACATTCTGTGTGTACTTATCTACTTCTTTTGGGTCCAGTCGCTTGATCCTGCAGGCCCGGCTAATCTGTGTCAGTAATCATCTTCTGCAGGGGAGAATAGGGAGCACCGATAACGGCTGGGCCATGGGAGCCTATGGGTGACATCACAGCTCCCAGAATCCAGAGACATTGTCTTGCGTTGCTGGTCATAGCCGCCTCCTCTTCTGGGAGTGTTACCTCTCCCCTGCCCAGACTGTAAAAGTGATTTGTGTGCTTACCTATTTTTTTATCCGCCTTGGTCTGGTCATATGATCCTGCAGCTCTGACTCTCTTGTGTCGGCAAGCAGCTGCTGCAGGGGAGATGAGGGAGTGTCGACAATGACTGAACTATGGAAGCCTATGGGTGACATCACAGCTTCCAGAACCCAGAGATGCTGTTGAGCTTTGCTGGTCATATCCTTCTCCTCTTCTGGGAGCGTTACCCCCCCCCCCCCGCCACCTATCCTACCCAGAATAAAAAGGTGTGCGTACTTGCCTATTCTTATTCCACTCCGGCCCGGTCACGTGACCCAGCAGCTCCGGCTAAGGGAGTACCTACAACGGCTGGGCCATGGGAGCCTATGGGTGATCTTATGGCACTTAAAATCTAGAGAACTTGTCGAGAGCTCCTTGATCCGGAGCTGCGGGATCACATGAACGTTGTCTGTGCTCCGTCCTCTCCCCTGCAGCAGCTGCTCACTGACACAGGAAAGCCGGAGCTGCAGGATCATTTGACCAGAGCAGATTAAAAAAAGTCAATTGGGTAAAATTATTATTATTATTATTATTATATATATTTTTTTTTTTTTTACGATCTGGGCAGGATAGGTATAGGGGGGGAGCATTCCCAGAAGAGGTGAAGGCTATGATTGGCAATGCACGACAGCCATTGTTGGTCCTCCCTCTCCCCTGCAGCAGCTGCTCGCTGACACAGGGAAGCCAGAGCTGCAGGATCATATGACCAAAAGGGAAGTAAATTTAGGTAAGATTATTATTTTTATACATTTTCTTTTACAGTCTGGGCAGGATAGATATGGGGGGGGGGGGGAGCATTCCCACAAGAGGTGAAGGCTATGATTGTCAATGCACGACAGCCATTGTTGGTCCTCCCTCTCCCCTGCAGCAGCTGCTCGCTGACGCAGGGGGAGCCGGAGCTGCAGGATCGCGTAACCAGCCTGGAAAAAGTACACAGACTTTTTTTTTTCTTTTACAGTCTGGGCAGGATAGGTATGGGGGGGGGGGGGGAGCATTATATATTTATTATTATAAAGATCTTCTTCTTTTTTTTTTTTTTTTATATTATTATATTATTATTATATTATATATATATATATATATATATATATATATATATACAGGATAGTTTTAAATATAGTTATAATTTTGGCTTTTCTTCCCCCTTTTTTAAGATTTTCTGTGGCTTTTTTTTTTTTTACCTGCCGTCTCTCTTTTAATTTAGTGAAGCTGGTGGTGGTCATAGCCTCCTATTATGGATATGGCTCTTTGTCTCTATCATGTCTCTGTTGCCCCCGGCAGCAGAGTTGTGTAACTTTTGTGTTCCTATTGTTTTCAGGGAAAGGAATTAAAGTTTTAAGAGAGGAGATGAAATCCGTCAGCTGGTCTAAGCACCTCCCGCGCTCCGTCATGGATTTCCAGCCCACCCTGAGGACGTTGGCTCATCCCATCCACCCGGACTACCTGAGGGAGACTCTCCAGCAGTGGATCAGCATGTGAGATCCCGATGCAAAGCGCAATTCCTGTTTTTATCTGAGGAATTAACTAAGTTTCTGATGCCACTACCATGGGGCTCTTGCTAGTGGCATATGCCACATTAACAGAGCAGATAGGCTTGTTTAACCGGTTCCCGCCCGGCCTATAGCCAGAAGACGCCGGCGGGAACCTGTCATTGATCCGGGTGGATGTCATAAGACATCCTCCCGGATCGAAGTACTTCTTACCTCCTGACATGACACATTTGGCATGGTAATTTTTTTTTGGGTGGGGGGGTGGAGAGCAGCGGGTACCTGGTTTTGACAGGTACCCAGCTCCCACTTCCACTCCGGTCCGCCTAGGCGGCGACTCCTCCCCTCCCCCTAGGCGGCCCCTCCCTCCCTGCAATCTTCTGGGACATGTCACAGGTCCTAGAAGATTGCACAGCCATTATCGACGCGCAGCGCGCACCCGGCTGGAAATCCGCAAGCTGTCAGTCGGGTGCCCACAGTAGTGATGACAGTGCCACGGAGAGGGCGCGAGGCTTCGGGAGCCTGTGTCAGTGAGCAGCTGCTGCAGGGGAGAGGAGGGAGTGTTGACAACGACTGGACTATGGAAGCCTATGGGTGACATCACAGCTCCCAGAACCCAGAGATGCTGTTGAGCTTTGCTGGCCATATGCTTCTCCTCTTCTGGGAGCGTTACCCCCCCCGCCACCTATCCTACCCAGAATTAAAAGGCTATCCTACCCAGAGGCTTCGGGATCCCGCATCGCTGGACCGTGGGACAGGTGAGTGTGTGTTAAAAGTCAGCAGCTACACTTTTTGTAGCTGCTTACTTTTAATAAACACATAACCGGGAGGAACTCAGCTGTCAGTAGACAACTCCCATTCCCCTCTCTGCTTGTGCAGTGATTACACCACATGAGCAGAGCCTGCATAGCCCCTCTCTGGCACAGCGGGACCCTGAAATCCTGTATCTTTTTGGTTTTCTAGGTGCAATGAGGATATAAAGTCGGGTATCTCGGCTCTGCTGGTCTATGTGACAAGTCTGAAGGGTCTGGCGGGTATTAGAGACGCCGTTTGGGAGCTGCTGACCAGCGAGTCAATGAGCCAGAACTGGGACATCGTCTGCCAGCGTCTGCTGGATCGCCCGTTCCGCTTCTGGGAGGATCTGATGCAGCGTCTCTTCCTGGATAGACTTCAGGTTGGTGATATCTCTGCTCATTATACAGCCAGATTCTGCACAGTGAAGTTTATTGCAAAGAAATCCAAAAGGGAAGAGACGGCTGCTGGGTACCGCCATCTTGGTTGTGATGTCAGCAGACTCCGAGCTGACATTCAAGTGACACTGTAGCAGCCATTTTCAACCAGGGTTCCTCCAGAGGTTGTTAGGAGTTCCTAGAACTGTGGTTAATTGCCCTGCCCTTTGATTATGCCCAAATTCCAGTTCAGGGGCCAGCGCCACTTATCCCAGTCAAAGGCATGACACCAATGATCATTAGCAGAGGCATTCTGACCACCAAGGAAGGGCTTTCTTCTGACCACCAATGTAAGGGACGTTCTGACCGCCAAGGTAAGGGACGTTCTGACCGCCAAGGTAAGGGACGTTCTGACCGCCAAGGTAAGGGACGTTCTGACCGCCAAGGTAAGGGACGTTCTGACCGCCAAGGTAAGGGACGTTCTGACCACCAAGGTATGGGACGTTCTGACCACCAAGGTATGGGACGTTCTGACCACCAAGGTAAGGGACGATATTCTTCTTACTGATCACCAATGTAAGGGGAATTTTTTTCCCAGTGACCCCTGATGAATTGGTTGTAGCAGAGATTCTCCGAGACCTAAAATAGACATGTGCAATTCTGTTTTTTTTTTCACTCCTCCCCAGCAGCTACACACTAGGGATGAATCGTTCATTCGTTTTCGTACGAACGATTCGCTAAAAAATTTAACGTATCGTTCGAATCGAACGAATCCGAAAACAACGAAAATCCGAAAAAAACTAATTAGAAACAACGAATGTACGAAAGAAAAAATCCGAAAAACGAAAAACAGGAACAACGAAAATCAAAATGAACGAAAAAATTCGTACATTCGTAATTTTTTTTTTTTTGTTGAATTGTTAATTTTCCGTGTCTCTTACGCTGCTTAACGTGCCTCGAATGGATTGAACGAAAAAATTCGTACATTTCGTAACTTTTTTTTTCGATTCGTAATTTCTGTGTCTCTTAAAATGTAATAATAGCATACACATTACATAACATTATGAATTTATGCTCCGATTACGAATGTTACGAATAAATACGAAAGCGTCCGAATTTCGAATAAACGAAACGGAAATACGAATCAACGAAAAAATAACTCATACGAAAATACTAATCGTTACGAATAAGAACACCGACGACTTCGTTGCGAATCAACGGAAACGAAAAAAACGAAACGAAAATAAACGAATTTTTTTGTTTTGTTACAACGTTTCAGAGATGAGTTGTAGTCTCCTTCATCAGGGGGTTTAACAGGAAGTACAATGTCTATGAGGGACATTGTACTTCCTGTGAAAAACCCCTGATGAAGGAGACTACAACTCATCTCTGAAACGTCGCTGGGTTCAGGACATTGTACTGTGTCTTCTCGCTATCGTTTGTACATCCTTGATTATTTGTTATCTATGTATTTTTCTGTGTACAATACATTTTATATTTTTCTATAATTTTGATATGGTAGTGCCTTTTAAAGTCCCACCTATAGGTAGGGGGGTTTCTCTACTCCACTGGGGGGGGGGGGGGGGGTGATCAGGTATTCTTTAAAAATATTTTTACTCTATGATTGCATGTACAGTGATCACTGTCAAATCATTTTAACCATCGTGCATGGCTTTCCTGAATCATTGTTTACTAATATGAGTGGCTGCAGCTATTACATGGTACAGGGCTTTGCAGGGATAAGAAACTGAGAGATCATTCCCTCTGTACAGAGCCCTGTGTTGATTGTCAACACAGGTCTCTGAGCTGTGATTGGGCACAGCTGCTCAGCAGGCCTCGGCCGTGAATCATTGGCTGGGTCCTGCAGACAGGAGAGGGGGTGCACTCTAAACCCGGAAGCCGACATTGTCGACACAGGTCTCTGAGCTGTGATTGGGCACAGCTGCTCAGCAGGCCTCGGCCGTGAATCATTGGCTGGGACCTGCTGACAGGAGAGGTGGTGCACCCTAAACCTGGAAGCAGGCATTGTTGACACAGGTCTCTGAGCTGTGATTGGGCACAGCTGCTCAGCAGGCCTCGGCCGTGAATCATTGGCTGGGACCTGCTGACAGGAGAGGGGTGCACCCTAAACCCGGAAGCAGGCATTGTCCACACAGGTCTCTGAGCTGTGATTGGGCACAGCTGCTCAGCAGGCCTCGGCCGTGAATCATTGGCTGGGACCTGCTGACAGGAGAGGGGGTGCACCCTAAACCCGGAAGCAGGCATTGTCGACACAGGTCTCTGAGCTGTGATTGGGCACAGCTGCTCAGCAGGCCTCGGCCGTGAATCATTGGCTGGGTCCTGCAGACAGGAGAGGGGGTGCACTCTAAACCCGGAAGCCGACATTGTCGACACAGGTCTCTGAGCTGTGATTGGGCACAGCTGCTCAGCAGGCCTCGGCCGTGAATCATTGGCTGGGACCTGCTGACAGGAGAGGTGGTGCACCCTAAACCTGGAAGCAGGCATTGTTGACACAGGTCTCTGAGCTGTGATTGGGCACAGCTGCTCAGCAGGCCTCGGCCGTGAATCATTGGCTGGGACCTGCTGACAGGAGAGGGGTGCACCCTAAACCCGGAAGCAGGCATTGTCCACACAGGTCTCTGAGCTGTGATTGGGCACAGCTGCTCAGCAGGCCTCGGCCGTGAATCATTGGCTGGGACCTGCTGACAGGAGAGGGGTGCACCCTAAACCCGTAAGCAGCCATTGTCCACACAGGTCTCTGAGCTGTGATTGGGCACAGCTGCTCAGCAGGCATTGGCCGTGAATCATTGGCTGGGACCTGCAGACAGGAGAGGGATGCACCCTAAACCCGGAAGCAAGCATTGTCGACACAGGTCTCTGAGCTGTGATTGGGTACACAGCTGCTCAGCAGGCCTCGGCCGTGAATCATTGGCTGGGACCTGCTGACAGGAGAGGGGTGCACCCTAAACCCGGAAACAGGCATTGTCGACACAGGTCTCTGAGCTGTGATTGGGCACAGCTGCTCTCAGCAGGCCACGGCCGTGAATCATTGGCTGGGACATGCTGACAGGAGCGGGCTGCACCCGGAAGCAGGCATTGTCGACACAGGTCTCTGAGCTGTGATTGGGCACAGCTGCAATCAGCAGGCCTCGGCCGTGAATCATTGGCTGGGACCTGCTGACAGGAGAGGGGTGCACCCTAAACCCGGATGCAGGCATTGTCCACACAGGTCTCTGAGCTGTGATTGGGCACAGCTGCTCAGGAGGCCTCGTCCGTGAATCATTGGCTGGGACCTGCTGACAGGAGAGGGATGCACCCTAAACCCGGAAGCAGGCAGTGGCGTATGGGTATGTTGCGTTGCCTGTGCGAGCCCCGCCTGCCCGCGGTACATTGCATGCAGGCGGTCCGTAAGTGGTCAATGTCTGGTCTGTGTGACCGTCACGGCTCTGTCCATAGAAACGGAGGAGAAGTGAGTGTAGACACAGAACTGGGAAGTGTGTTATTCTCAGCATTATATAGCTGACTGGCAAGCTGCAGTCCTTAGAAGCAAAAAGTTTACCCGTTTTACACTGAAAGGGGTAATGAGATATTTTACTTTTTGTTTTTATTAGACTTTGATGAAAGAAGGCCTGGAATCCATCTCTAATGACTCCATACAGCTGCTCCAGTCTTCTGTGCAGGAGCTTGAAGTCAATACAGAATCCATGAAGCACGTCCAGGGTGAGGGTAACATCTGCTCCTTCTTGTGGTCCGAGAACCAGAACGACCTGCCACCCGACGCAGCCTGGGTCAACGTGGGGAGCCGCAGCGCCCACTGCCGGAGCGGCCTGTCTCTGAAGGCCCAGGCTGTCACTCCATGCATCCTCACCTTCTGCCAAGCTCTGGACTCCAAACTCAAGGTCAAGCTGGAGGACCTCTTCTCCTACCTGCCGCAGGAGGCGTCCGACCAGCAGAGTAAACCTGCGACCGCTGGACTGAAACTGTCGGCCTTCGATCGGTATGGCGACGCCAACACGGTGCAGGAGATGCTGAGCCAGCTTTGCCTGACTTGTATGCAGCACATACAGGACTCCGTCAAGGCCCAACTGCAAGCGGCCGCCGAGACGGGACCGACCGATCAGAGCCACGGCCTGTTCAGCGCTAAACTCTCCACCGTGCTTTTCCTGGCCAGGCTGTGCCAGTCGCTGGGTGAACTGTGCCCGCACCTGAAGCAGTGCATTCTGGGTAAATCTGGTAGCCTAGACGTTAGCATAAGGGAGCCCAGGTCTGCAAAGAAGATGAGCAAGGGCAAAGTGGCCGATAAACCTCACATTCTCTGCAAGTGGCAAGAGCTGAAGGACAAGCTCATCCGACAGTCCCTGGAGGCTTATTCCATCTGGAGCTCGGCTGTGGTTCAGGTATGTCTGCCTCCGATATACAGTTGTGCTCATAAGTTTGCATACCCTGGCAGAATTTATGATTTCTTGGGCCATTTTTCAGAGACTATGAATGATAACACAAACTTTTCTTGCACTCATGGTTAGTGTTTTGGCTGAAGCCATTTATTATCAATCAACTGTGTTTACTCTTTTTAAGACCCCTTTCACACTGGGGCGTTTTTTAGGCGTTTTTTCAGGCGCTTTAGCGTTAAAAAAAGCACCTGTAAAGTGCTTGAAAGAAGCCTCATCTGCAATCCCAATGTGAAAGCCTGAGTGCTTTCACACTGAGATCCCTTTCACACTGGGGCGTTTTAGCTTAAAAAAAAGCGCCTGTAAAGCGCCTGAAAGAAGCCACAACTGCAATCCCAATGTGAAAGCCCGAGTGCTTTCACACTGAGGCCCTGCGCTGGCGGGGCGGCAAAAAAAGTCCTGCAAGCAGCTTCTTTGCATCGCTTTTGGAGCGGTGAATACACGGCTCCTAAAGCGCCCCTTCCCATTGAAATCAATGGGAAGCGCCTGCAAAACACCCGAAAAGCGCCTGAAAAACGCCCGAAAATCGCTTTTGGCAGCAGCGCTTTGTGGGCTCTTTTAACCCTTTATTTGGCCACTAGCAGGGGTTAAAAGCGCCCCACTAGCACTCGAAAAGCGCTGGTAAAGCGCTGCTAGTTTAAGGGGCGCTTTACGAGCGTTTTTCGGGCGCTGGCAGTGTGAAAGGGCTCTTAAAGCACTCAGGCTTTCACATTGGGATTGCAGATGAAGCTTCTTTCAAGCGCTTTACAGGCGCTTTTTTAACGCTAAAGCGCCTGAAAAACGCCCCATGTGAAAGGGGCCTAAATCATAATGGCAACAGAAACGACCCAAATGACCCTGATCAAAAGTTTACATACCCTGGTGATTTTGGCCTGATAACATGCACACAAGTTGACACAAAGGGGTTTGAATGGCTATCAAAGGTAACCCTCCTCACCTGTGATCTGTTTGCTTGTAATTAGTGTGTGTATAAAAGGTCAATGAGTTTCTGGACTCCTGACAGACCCTTGCATCTTTCATCCAGTGCTGCACTGACGGTTCTGGATTCTGAGTCATGGGGAAAGCAAAAGAATTGTCAAAGGATCTGCGGGAAAAGGTAGTTGAACTGTATAAAACAGGAAAGGGATATAAAAAGATATCCAAGGAATTGAGAACGCCAATCAGCAGCGTTCAAACTCTAATCAAGAAGTGGAAAATGAGGGGTTCTGTTTAGGGCTGCAACTAATGATTATTTTCATAATCGATTAGTTGGCCGATTATTGTTTCGATTAATCGGCTAATGACCTTAACTAAATTATACACCACACATTTTTTTTAATATGTAAAGTTTAACCACTTCAGCCCCGGACCAATTGGCAGCCAAAGGACCAGCCCCTTTTTGCGATTCGCACTGTGTCGCTTTAACTGACAAATGCGTGGTCGTGCGACGTGGCTCCAAAACAAAATTGGCGTCCTTTTTTTCCCACAAATAGAGCTTTCTTTGGTGGTATTTGATCGCCCCTGCGGTTTTTATTTTTTGCGCTATAAACAAAAATAGAGCGACAATTTTGAAAAAAATGCAATATTTTTTACTTTTTGCTATAATAAATATCCCCAAAAAATATATTAAAAAAAAAAAACATTTTTTTTTCCTCAGTTTAGGCCGATACGTATTCTTCTACATATTTTTGGTAAAAAAAATCGCAATTAGCGATTATTGATTGGTTTGCGCAAAAGTTATAGCGTTTACAAAATAGGGGATAGTTTTTTATAGCATTTTTATTAATATTTGTTTTTTACTAGTAATGGCGGCGATCAGCGATTTTTATTGTGACTGCGACATTATGGCGACACATCGGACATTTTTGACACATTTTTTGGGACCATTGTCATTTATACAGCAATCAATGCTATTTAAATGCACTGATTCCTGTATAAATGACAGTTGTAGTGAAAGAGTTAACCACTAGGGGAGGGGAGGGGTTATGGGCTGTGACGTGTGTGTTTTTTTTTACATTAGGGGGCGGGCTGACGTCTGACGTCATTGATCGGCTTTCCCGATGACCGGGAACAGCCAATCAATGACAGGCAGAGTAGGAAGCGCAGGGAGAGGTTTGTTTTACACAGACCTCTCCCCGTTCTTCAGCTCTGTGACCGGATCGCGGGACACCAGCGGCGATCGGGTCCGCTGGTCTCGCGGCCGGGGTCACGGAGCTCTCGACCGGGTCGCGAGCAGGCATTCTAAAGGGCCACGTATATATAAGTGATTTTGCCTGCCCGTGCCATTCTGCTCATGTATATCTGCGTGAGGCGGTCGGGAAGCTGTTAAAAAAAAAGGCAATCTATTCTTAAATATCTCTATGCAGTGGTAAATATAAACAACCAACTATATGGTAAGGGAGCAAAATATCAAATCCACTCTGAGAATAACAGACAGAAGAGATATACTGTATACACTATTAGAGGAGATATACTGTATACACTATTAGAAGAGACATACTGTTTTTTGGCCAATTTGTTGTTGGGCAGAATAAAAAAACACAAATTGCTGCAAAAACGCATTACATGCTTTTCTGCAGCTTCTCCATTGAAGTATATTGGACCAAAAAATGTGATGTGATGTGAACCAGGTCTAAGACGTTTAGTAACATAATGGGGTTAAAAAATAACTAAAATTAGCCCTTTTTATAGTACAAAAAAAATCATATAAGCACTACTGTAAGGCCCCTTTCACACCTAGGCGTTTTTCATGCGGTGCAGCGCTAAAAATAGCGCCTGTTCACCGCATGAAAAAATCCGGCCCCTTTAACTCCAGTGTGAAAGCCGGCGGGCTTTCACACTGGAGCGGTGCGCTAGCAGGATGACAAAAAAAGTCCTGCTAGCAGCATCTTTGGAGCGGATAGGAGCGGTGTGTTCACCGCTCCTATACCGCTCCTTCCCATTGATTACAATGGGAGACCGCGGCAATACCGCGGCTACGGCGGCGCTCTGCGGGGGGTGTTTAAACCCTTTTTTTTTTCGGCCGCTCGCGGGGGTAAAACCGCACCGCGAGCGGCCGAAAACCGCGGTGAAAACGACGGTAAAGCAGCGCTAAATATAGCGCTGCTTTACCGTCACCGCGGCTCACCGCCCCAGTGTGAAAGGGGCCTAAGGGATTAATTTTTTTTTTACCGTGAAAGTAATATTTACAGTAGTGATTATTTGCACTTTTTGTACTATAAAGGGCTCATTTTAGTTATTTATTTTTTTTTACCCCATTAATATAATGGGGTAAAAAAAAAACTGACCGATTTATGAAAATGGTAATTGATTCATTTCATAATCGATTAGTTGTTTCAGCCCTAGTTCTGTTGAAACCAAACCACGGTCAGGTAGACCAACTAAAATTTCAGCCTGGAAAATGGAAGTTCGGGACGCAAAGAAAAAAACAGAAATAACTTCAGGTGAAATACAGGACTCTCTGAAAACATGTGGTGTGGCTGTTTCAAGATGCACAATAAGGAGGCACTTGAAGAAAGATGGGCTGCATGGCCGAGTCGCTAGAAGAAAGTCATTACTACGCAAATGCCACAAAGTATGCCGCTTACAATACGCCAAACAGCACAGAGACAAGACTCAAACCTTCTGCCACAAAGTCATTTGGAGTGATGAGACCAAAATTTAGCTTTTTTTGGCCACAACCATAAACACTACATTTGGAGAGCAGTCAACAATGCCTATGATAAAAGGTTCACCATCCCAACTGTGAAACACGGAGGTGGGTCGCTGATGTTTTGGGGATGTGTGAGCTACAATGGCACAGGAAATTTGGTCAAAATTGTTGGCAAGGTGAATGCAGAATGTTATCAGAAAATACTGGAGGAACATTTGCATTCATCAGCCAGGAAGCTGCGCATGGGATGTACTTGGACATTCCAACATGACAATGTTCCAAAACACAAGGCCAAGTCAACCTGTCATTGGCTACAGCAGAATAAAGTGAAGGTTCTGGAGGGGCCATCTCAGTCTCCTGACCTCAATATCATTGAGACACTCTGGGGAGATCTCAAACGTGCCGTTCATGCGAGACAGTCCAAGAATTTACAGGAACTGGAGGGCTTTGTGCCAAGAGGAATGGGCAGCTTTACCATCTGAGAAGATAAAGAGCCTCATCCACAAATACCACAAATGACTTCAAGCTGTCATTGATGTTAAAGGGGGCAATACACGGTATTAAGAAGTGTAAACTAATACCGTGTATTGTAAGTAAACTTTTGATCAGGGTCATTTGGGTAGTTTTTGTTGTCACTATGATTTAAAAAGAGTAAACACAGTTGATTGATAATAAATCGCTTCAGCCAAACACTAACCATGAGTGAAAGAAAAGTTTTTGTGTTATTTCATATTCTCTGAAAAATGGCCAAGAAGTCATAAATTCTGGCAGGATATGTAAACTTATGAGTACAACTGTATTGCCCTCGCATGGTGACCCCATTGTGACCTTCGTTGTGGCGCTCGCCGTGACCTGCACGCTGGCGCTCGCCGTGACCTGCACGCTGGCGCTCGCCGTGACCTGCACGCTGGCGCTCGCCGTGACCTGCACGCTGGCGCTCGCCGTGACCTGCACGCTGGCGCTCGCCGCGACCTGCACGCTGGCGCTCGCCGCGACCTGCACGTTGACGCTCGCCGCGACCTGCACGCTGACCCTCGTAAATGAGTTGGCATTGATTTATGCTTTTTTCCCTCCTAAATTTTTATTTTGCAGCACGTAATCCGTTCCTTCTCGCAGACCCTTCTGCTCAATGCCGCTGGTTCAGCTCTCGTTACCGCCACTCACTGGGATGAGATAGAAATTCAAGAGGAGACGGAGGCAGGGAGCAGCGTGACCTCAAAAATCTTTCTTCCGGGGCAGGTGAGCGAGTCCTTTTTATTATTCAGGGACTCTACAGCAGACTTGGTGGCCCTGTAAGGGATAAGGATTCTGGAGGGAGCCAGGGGCAGCTGTGGGGTATGAGGTCCCTGAAGGGGGCTGGGGGCTTTTGAATGGGAAAAATGGGAGACTGGAGGGCACTGCTGGGGTTGGGGTCTTGAGACTCTATGGGGGCATTATGGAGGACTGAGGATGGAGGACTCTTAGGGGCTGTGGGTCTCTCCAGGAGGCTGGGGGTTTTACAGGGAGTAATATGGGAGACTGCGGGGGTTGGTGGGTTCTGTGAGACACACTGGCATTGCTATGGGGGGGGGGGGGGGGGGGGAGGGGGGTGGGGGGGGGGGGGGGGGGGGGCTCTACAACAGAAATTTCCATTGGTCACAATAAAAGCTTTAGATCCATACACAATACGTTCTTGACTTCTTATGTACAATGTAGATGGTCCGATTTACATGAAGTCCGCTTTGACGTGTCTGTTCTTGTCCGTAGTGTTCCTGGTATGTCCAGTCACTCTTATTCAGCCTGTGCCAAGCAGTGAACCGCGTAGGAGGCCACACCATTCCCAAAGTTACCCTGCAAGAGCTACTGAGAACCTGTCTGGAGGAAGTGATAAGTACCTACGAGAAGCTTTGCCGGGAATGCACTGGAAAGGTACGGCATGCAGATTTGTAGAGCCGATGATTGAAAAGACCAATGTATATTTAAACTGAACTCCAATTGGATGCAAAAGTTACTTATAGCTACCAGCTGTAATGGGATTTCCCCCCTTCCCTCTTTATCCAAAACCTAAAGGAAAATCTGTTGGCTTTAGATATTTGAAATTTTCAGAAGTAATGCATATCGAGATATTTTGGGTAGGACAGTTACCATCTGTCCATCACCTGAATTTATTGGACTTTAGAAGGTACCATATCCTATCCACTTAAAAATAGGTGAAAAATAAATAGTATTTGTGGCGCTAACTTAATAGCTAGGAATAATTCATACAGTGCATATTAGAAAGGATAAAAAAAAAAAATTTAAATTCAAGTCCATAAATGCAAAAAATCCAAAATTCATATAAGTGTAAAAAAGTATATGTGCAGATGAATGAATAACTACCGTATTTATCGGCGTATAACATGCACCCCAAGTTTAGGAGGACATTTTAAGGAAAAAAACTTTTTAAAGGAAAAAAAATTACATTTAAATGCCCATCAATGCAGCCTTGCACAGCGTCCATCTGCAGCCTTCTTAGTGTCAATTGCAGCGTCCATCTGCAGCCTCTAAAGTGACACTTGCAGCCTTGCCCAGGCTGCAGTTAAACTGCAGTGACATATCAGTGTCACTGCAGTTTGAAAATTGGCGCCATTGGCCGTTCTCGCCGCCATTGGCCTTTCTCGGCAGCTTTCGGCCGCCAAGAACGGCCGAAAGAGATCGAAAGCTGCCGATAAAGGCCGAAGGCGGCTGAATGCTGCCGAGAAAGGCCGAAGGCGGCTATCGAAAGCTGCTGAGAAGGGCCGAAGGGGGCTGAAAGCCGCCCGGAACCTCAAAACAGCGGGGGATCGGCGTATAACACGCACCCCTGATTTTAAGGGGGGAAAAAAGTGCTTGTTATACGCCGATAAATACGGTAAATCTTCAATGTAAACAAGACATGTAAAAAGTGCAGTGAATCCAGTGCAGGAAAATGCATCACATTCTCCTCCACCATCTGTAATCCCCAGCCTCCCACCTCAGATATTGACCCAAACGGATCTAGTGACGCTTCAGCCAAGTTTAAATCATAAGGGTTCCCTCCAATCTTCTCCTTGTAATATCAAACACGGCTCTCCTCACACATGACGATGTCTTCAAACAGATCCTCTGCCGATTCCATTGTGGGGGTGATATCGGTGACAAGAGCAGAGACGTTGTAGCAAGCTTTCCTTTCCTGTGAGACCAATCCACACTGTGACTAACTAAAGAAACAACAAAGAAGCACCAACAACAAAACACTTCTAGCACCTCTCCAGCCTTCTAGCCCACCTATTTTTTATGGGGACACATTTCTTTGTTGGCTGCCACTCTGAAACATTTTTAGGATTTGTTGTGGTTTGCACATCAGTCATATATTCACTATTAAGCTCTCTCTCCTCGCAGCTAATCCATACACATATATATACATCCCATAATACTTTTCTCCCAAGGCAGACAGACACTCTAGAACAATGGGATGCAGACACGTAACAAACGCATAGCAACCCCCACCTCAAAGCAAAGGTCTCTGACGAATGGTGGATTTTATCTTAATATATTCTTGAGGGTTATTTTTCAAAAATATATTAATGTCCCAAGTGAAAGGGCCCCTTCATTCCTTCATCACAAACCACACATATATAAGACCCTGGATAAAAGGAAAGGCTGAGTCTGGTGTGGTTGTACGGTGAGTCTGATTAGTGCACACCCGATTGTGGTTCTCGGTCACCCTGTGCCCCTAATAGACACAGGGTAACTTACACATAGGAGGGTGCCGGGGAAGCTGGACAAGGCGTTTCCAGAGCTCTCCAAGGTAAGCTGGGTTCCACAAGCCCCCCGCCCTAGGCGACTCCCGCCACAAGCTTCAAAACTTCTGGGAAGGCTTTCCACAAGGTTTAGGAGTGTTTCCAGAGGTCTCCAAGATAAGCAGGGTTCCACAAGCCCCCCCCACCCAAAGTGACTCCTTTCACAATTACCACTTCCTGACCAGCAACGTACCCGTACGTGATGGACTCCTGACACCTTGACCGGGTATCTCCACCAAGAAGCTGCTTCCCAAGCTCTGGAACACGAATCTGGCTATAGTTACCCCAAGAATTAGGCAATGCCAGTTCTGGAGCAAGCCAGAATAAGAACTGTTTATTGAACAAACTCGCACAGAATATATACCCCGCAGGAGGACAGTCCCCCTCCTGATCATATTACCCTAACAATACAAACTGTACACAGGAATATAATTAACATAAGCTAATTAACTAGACACCTGGACAATTGGAGATCTCATTCCAGGTCAGACTTGCCGGCATCGAGCTCACAAAATACAATACACATAATTACAAATATAAACACATCCCCACAGTAGTTTTTCTAGCAGACAGAGGTGTGTTGGCACAAATAACAATGGGTGAAAGACCCTTAGGAGGCACACTAGACATTTTACCAAACAATTGGGGATTATATTGTTTTTTCGTGCATTACAAAAAAAAAATATATTTTTTTCAAAAAAGTTGTTTTTGAAAAACTGCTACACAAATATTGTGTGACATAAAAAAATTGCAACACCCACCAATTTATTCTCTAGTGCCTCTGCTTATATATATATATATATTAATATAATATATATATATATATATATATATGGGGGGTTCTAAGAAAATTACTGATTGAACAAAAAGTGCCGGAAATGGCCTGGTCTTAGGCATTTTTCACACTTGTGCGACTTGGGACTGCAAAGTCGCGTGACAAGTCGTACCCCATGATTTCCAGTGAGTACTTGTTCATATCTGTGCGACTTCAAAGTAGTCCCTGCACTACTTTGGTCTGATGCGAATTGAGCTCCATAGACCTCAGGATTACACAGGCAATCCTTACACAGGCAATGCTTCAAGTTGCGTGGCAAAGTCGCATGACTTTCAGGTCCTACAAGTGTGAAATGGCCCTTTAAAGTGATTATAAAATGTGAAGACCGTGGTATGATTTTGAGTTTTTTTTCTGTAGCAGAAGCTCGGCTCCGCACTCACACAGGCCCGGGCCCTGCAAATCCTCTTCGACCTGCGGTACATCGGCCTCATTCTCGGCTCTCGCTCTGAAGACGGTTTAACCAGTAAGAACAAGCCGGACCCGAGGTAGGACCGGTACAGAGGATGTCACTCCTGATGTCCATATCGGACGCCTCTGACAACTGTTCTGTGTATTTTGTTTCAGAGTTCAGAAAGTCGCAGACCAGTTGGAGAGCTGCATCGACCCGTTCGATCTGGATGTGTTCACACCGCACCTTAACGCCAACCTCAACCGGCTGGCACAGAGAACCTCTGTAGGTTTATTGTAGAACGGCTGGGAGATATTAGATTAAAACTTGGAGAGGCAAGGCCTGCACTAGTAGCCAGTTGGATCCCTGTTACTGCATAGTACGTGGGTCTCCAGTTGGAGGAGTAGACTGCATAGTACGTGGGTCTCCAGTTGGAGGAGTAGACTGCATTGTACATGGGTCTCCAGTTGGAGGAGTAGACTGCATTGTACATGGGTCTCCAGTTGGAGGAGTAGACTGCATTGTACGTGGGTCTCCAGTTGGAGGAGTAGACTGCATTGTACATGGGTCTCCAGTTGGAGGAGTAGACTGCATTGTACGTGGGTCTCCAGTTGGAGGAGTAGACTGCATTGTACATGGGTCTCCAGTTGGAGGAGTAGCCTGCATTGTACATGGGTCTCCAGTTGGAGGAGTAGCCTGCATTGTACATGGGTCTCCAGTTGGAGGAGTAGACTGCATTGTACATGGGTCTCCAGTTGGAGGAGTAGACTGCATTGTACATGGGGCTCCAGTTGGAGGAGTAGACTGCATTGTACATGGGTCTCCAGTTGGAGGAGTAGACTGCATTGTACATGGGTCTCCAGTTGGAGGAGTAGACTGCATTGTACATGGGTCTCCAGTTGGAGGAGTAGACTGCATTGTGCATGGGTCTCCAGTTGGAGGAGTAGACTGCATTGTGCATGGGTCTCCAGTTGGAGGAGTAGACTGCATTGTGCATGGGTCTCCAGTTGGAGGAGTAGACTGCATTGTACATGGGTCTCCAGTTGGAGGAGTAGACTGCATTGTACATGGGTCTCCAGTTGGAGGAGTAGACTGCATTGTACATGGGTCTCCAGTTGGAGGAGTAGATTGCAGAGTAGTACATGGGTCTCCAGTTGGAGGAGTAGATTGCAGAGTAGTACATGGGTCTCCAGTTGGAGGAGTAGATTGTACAGTGTAGTACATGGGTCTCCATTTGGGGGTGTAGACTGCACAGTGTAGTACATGGGTCTCCAGTTGGAGGAGTAGACTGCACAGTGTAGTACATGGGTCTCTAATTGGAGGAGTAGATTGCAGAGTGTAGCACATGGGTCTCCAGTAGGGGGAGTAGATTGCAGAGTGCCATGGTCTTTGTCCTGGGGGATGTATCTGACTATCTGTTGTCCCAGATATCTCTTGGCCATATCTGACCCGCTCTTTGGGTTTTTACACTTGAACTTGCAGACTGATCACAGATTTCTAACCACACATTAAACAATCACTTTATTCAACTGCAGGTCCTGTTTGGGCTTCTAATGGGAGCAGAGAGCCAATTTGCCGGCAGGGGATCCACGCTGGGCATCCAGGAAGCCCACAACGTCCTTCCACTAGCCTCCAGCCAGATACGGTAACCTCCTTCACTGACACAACAATCACCATCAATCCCTGACCCTCGAATGGTGTCAGGAATGTAGCAGGTTAGGGTTAGCCTGAACTTTAAAGTCAGAAAGTTTTCTTATGCTCCATAAAAGGGAGGTGTTCTGTAGTTCACAAAGAGAACTGGGAACAATGTTATGGATAACAGTCAGCATAGGCAGAGAGCACAGGGAGTTGCCAGTTGAAAAGTTTTCAGTTTAGGTTTAACAAGTATTTCAATGACCAAAAGGAAGCAAATAAAATGCGTTATATTGTTATGTTTAACGCTGGCCTTCATACCCTTGCTATTAGACATGTGCACAACAAAAAAATTCGTTTATTTTCGTTTCGTTTTTTTCGTTTCCGAAAAAAATTAGTTTTTTTCGTTTTCGATTTTTTCGTTTCCGTTGATTCGTAACTATTCGTAAGTCGTCGGTGTTCGGATTCGTAACGATTCGTGCATTCGTAAGAGTTATTTTTTCGTTGATTCGTTTTTTTGTTTGTTTAATTTTCGGACGCATTCATATTTATTCGTAGATTCGTAACATTCATAGATTCGTAATCGGAGCATAATTCATAATTTTATGTAATGTGTATGCTATAATTACATTTTAATAATTTACGAATCGAAAAAAAAAAAAAAGTTACGAATCGAAAAAAAAGTTACGAATGTACGAATTTTTTTGTTCAATAGAGACACGGAAAATTACAAATTGAAAAAAAAAAGTTACGAATCGAAAAAAAAAGTTACAAATCGAAAAAAAAAAGTTACGAATCGAAAAAAAAAAGTTACGAATGTACGAATTTTTTTTTGTTCAATAGACATGGAAAATTACAAATCGAAAAAAATAAATAAAAAAAGTTACGAATCGTAAAAAAAAAAAATTACGAATGTACGAATTTTTTTGTTCAATAGAGACACGGAAAATTACAAATTGAAAAAAAAAAAGTTACGAATCGAAAAAAAACGTTACGAATTTTTTTGTTCAATAGACATGGAAAATTACAAATCGAAAAAAAAAAAAAAAAAAAAAGTTACGAATCGAAAAAAAAAAAAAAAAAAAAGTTACGAATCGAAAAAAAAAGTTACGAATGTACAAATTTTTTTGTTCAATCCATTCGAAGCACGTTTAGCAGCACCATTGTAAGGGACACGGAAATTCAACAAAAAAAAAAGTTACGAATGTACGAATTTTTTTGCTCAATAGAGACACGGAAAATTACAAATTGAAAAAAAAAAAGTTACGAATCGAAAAAAAAGTTACGAATGTACGAATTTTTTTGTTCAATAGACATGGAAAATTACAAATCGAAAAAAAAAAAAAAGTTACGAATCGAAAAAAAAAGTTACGAATGTACAAATTTTTTTGTTCAATCCATTCGAAGCACGTTTAGCAGCACCATTGTAAGGGACACGGAAATTCAACAAAAAAAAAAAAGTTACGAATGTACGAATTTTTTCGTTCGTTTTAGTTTTTCGGATTTTCTTCATTAGTACATTCGTTGTTTCTAATTAGTTTTTTTCTGATTTTCGTTGTTTTTTTCGGATTCGTTAGATTCGAACGATTCGTTACGATTTGTTATTCGGATTCGTACGATTCGAATGATTCGTTCATTCGTACGAAAACGGACGAACGAAAATAACAAAAAAAAAAAAAAAACGAAAAACGAAAAAAAAAAACGAAACGAATTGCACATGTCTACTTGCTATGAGATATCCCAGGATGCACTGGGAAACCAACAAGTGACCCAAAAAGACGTCATCAGCAGTCACTTCTGGTTGATGTGTATATATTCTGGGAGTGTCTGCTGCAGACGTCTCATCTGGTGCGCAGCGTTGAGCAGCAGGAAAGTGAGCGGGGTCCGGACTGGAGCGGAGCAAACTAGCAGACGGCGCGCGTGGTGTGCGACATGGGAATGCTATAGTGGAAGGTCAGTGGTGACCGGAGAGAGAGGACTGAGCGGCAGAGGATCAGCAGAGCTGGAGGACCAGAGCAGGAGAAACTAGCAAATGTCGAAGGTGGTGCCCAGTGTGTGAGCAATATGCCTGTGTATTGCTCACACACTGGGCACCACCTTCGACATTTGCTAGTTTCTCCTGCTCTGGTCCTCCAGCTCTGCTGATCCTCTGCCGCTCAGTCCTCTCTCTCCGGTCCACGGGTTACAAACAAGGTTCTGTAGGTTTGTTCTGAAGTTGAATTGGTATGTAAATTGGAAAAGGGTTTTACGTTTTTTGGATAGCACAGGGAAGGGATAACACCCCTGTAATGTTTATTCTGCTGGCTGTGCCCCTGTTCAGGAGATTTCACCTGACTTTCTGTCCCTGTGACAATTGGATTTTGAAAATTTTGGGTTGTGGAAACCAGGATTGTTGATAAAGCTTCAGTAGAGACCCCTTTTCCCCATAATAACTCTTACAGGAGTGAATTTCCCTTCCATGGGGTAGTTTTCATCTCACTTCCTATTGTCTCCATCTGTTTGTAAGTAGGAGTCGTATGAATGTTTGATGTTTGCAACTCGAGTGCCTGTAGCGGGAGGTGAGCAGAGAGCGGAGAGAGGAGGAGCAGAGAACCAGAGGATCAGCAGTGCTGAGGATTACTGCTAAGTGGGAGATCAGCAGAGCTGGGGTTTCTAGTGAGCAGGGGATCATGAAAGCTAGAGGTTGCTACTGAGCCAGGGATCAGCAGAACTTTGCTACTGAGCCAGGGATCAGCAGAACTGGGGGCTTACTACTGAGCGGGAGAGCAGCAGAGCTGGGGGTTACTACTGAGCAGGGGACCAGCAGAGCTGGGGGTTACTACTGTACTAAGCGGGAGATCAGCAAACCTGGCGATTACTACTGAGTGGGAGATTGGCAGAGCTGGGGGTTACTGAGCAGGAGACCAGCAGAGCTGGGGGTTACTACTGAGCGGGAGATCAGCAAACCTGGGGGTTCCTACTGAGCAAGGGATTAGCAGAGCTGGTGGTTACTACTGGGCGGGGCATCAGCAGAGCTTGAGGGTTACTACTAAGCTGGAGATGAGCAGAGCTGGGGGTTCCTCCTGAGACAGGGATCAGCAAAGCTGGGGGCTACTACTGAGCGGGGGATCAGCAGGGCTTGAGGGTTACTACTAAGCAGGAGATGAGCAGAGCTGGGGGTTTCTCCTGAGACAGGGATCAGCAAAGCTGGGGCTACTACTGAGCGGGGGATCAGCATAGATGGGGGCTACTACTGAGTGGGGGATCGGCAGAGCTGGGGGTTACTACTGAGTGGGGGATCGGCAGAGCTGGGGGTTACTACTGAGTGGGGGATCGGCAGAGCTGGGGGTTACTACTGAGTGGGGGATCGGCAGAGCTGGGGGTTACTACTGAGTGGGGGATCGGCAGAGCTGGGGGTTACTACTGAGTGGGGGATCGGCAGAGCTGGGGGTTACTACTGAGTGGGGGATCGGCAGAGCTGGGGGTTACTACTGAGTGGGGGATCGGCAGAGCTGGGGGTTACTACTGAGTGGGGGATCGGCAGAGCTGGGGGTTACTACTGAGTGGGGGATTGGCAGAGCTGGTGGTTACTACTGAGCGGGGGATCAGCAGAGCTTGAGGGTTACTACTAAGCTGGAGATGAGCAGAGCTGGGGGTTTCTCCTGAGACAGGGATCAGCAAAGCTGGGGGTTTCTAGTGAACAGGGAGATCAGCAAAGCTGGGGGTTACTACTGAGTGGGGGTCGGCAGAGCTGTGGGTTACTATTGAGTGGGGGATCGGCTGAGCTGGAGGTTACTAAGTGGGGGATCGGCAGAGCTAGGGATCTGCTGGCCCAGGGGTTCTACTGGGACCCCTTTTAAAACTAAGCCCCCCGAGAGACTGACCTGAGGGTCCGATTTATTAACTCAACTTAGAATTCCTCATTTTTATTTATTTCTCTTTTTCAGGTTCGGGCTCCTCCCTCTCAGCATGTCCAGCTCCCGAAAGACGAAGGTGAAGATGCAGGTAAGTGACGAATATTAATGGAACCGATTTTATAGAAGTCGTCACATTCGGATAAAATTGAACCTCATGCAGATCTATAAAAAAATAAATAAAACCCCAATTATTAGCAGTTGGGTCTTCATTATAGAAATATATTGGCTCATGCCGATCGTTTTGAGTCTTTGGATTGTTTTTGACGTGAGAGCTTTTCACTCATAGGCTGGGGGGGGGGGGGGGGGTGGTCTAGGTGACCAGACTTGTTGCTTAACCACTTCAGCCCCGGAAAGGTTTTACCCCCCCCCCCCCTTAATGACCAGGCCATGTTTTGCGATACGGCACTGCGTCGGTTTAACTGTCAATTGCGCGGTCGTGCGATTTCGTACACAAACAAAATTTACGTCCTTTTTTCCCCACAAATAGAGGTTTATTTTGGTGATATTTGATCGCCTCTAAGAATTCCATCGATGGATATTATTACATGGTTACATTGTTCCAGCTTGGACCAACAATGTATATACCGGATCCTCGTGGGAACTGCAAATGGTGTTGTAGGTACCCTGCTTGATGATCTCCACCAGCTTCCAGGTCCCGTGCTGAACATCTGCCCTAATGCATTGTGGACCCGGGAGGTCAGACGCGCTCTGCACCAGCTCTGATGACCCCCCCCCCCCACTCAGTAGTAACCCCCAGCTTTGCTGATCCCCTGCTCAGTAGTACCCCTCAGCTTTGCTGATCCCCCTGCTCAGTAGTAACCCCCAGCTTTGCTGATCCCCTGCTCAGTAGTACCCCTCAGCTTTGCTGATCCCCCTGCTCAGTAGTAACCCCCAGCTTTGCTGATCCCCTGCTCAGTAGTAACCCCCAGCTTTGCTGATCCCCTGCTCAGTAGTACCCCTCAGCTTTGCTGATCCCCTGCTCAGTAGTAACCCCCAGCTTTGCTGATCCCCTGCTCAGTAGTACCCCTCAGCTTTGCTGATCCCCCTGCTCAGTAGTAACCCCCAGCTTTGCTGATCCCCCTGCTCAGTAGTAACCCCCAGCTTTGCTGATCCCCCTGCTCAGTAGTAACCCCCGCTTTGCTTATCCCCCTGCTCAGTAGTAACCCCCAGCTTTGCTGATCCCCTGCTCAGTAGTAACCCCCAGCTTTGCTGATCCCTTGCTCAGTAGTAACCCCCAGCTTTGCTGATCCCCCTGCTCAGTAGTAACCCCCGGCTTTGCTGATCCCCCTGCTCAGTAGTAACCCCCAGCTTTGCTGATCCCCTGCTCAGTAGTAACCCCCAGCTTTGCTGATCCCTTGCTCAGTAGTAACCCCCAGCTTTGCTGATCCCTTGCTCAGTAGTAACCCCCAGCTTTGCTGATCCCTTGCTCAGTAATAACCCCCAGCTTTGCTGATCCCCCCCCACTCAGTAGTAACCCCCAGCTCTGCTGATCCCCAAACTCAGTAGTAACCCCCAGCTTTGCTGATCCCCCTGCTCAGTAGTAACCCCCAACTTTGCTGATCCCCCTGCTCAGTAGTAACCCCCGGCTTTGCTGATCCCCTGCTCAGTAGTAACCCCCGGCTTTGCTGATCCCCTGCTCAGTAGTAACCCCCGCTTTGCTGATCCCCTGCTCAGTAGTAACCCCCGGCTTTGCTGATCCCCTGCTCAGTACTAACCCCCGCTTTGCTGATCCCCTGCTCAGTAGTAACCCCCGGCTTTGCTGATCCCCTGCTCAGTAGTAACCCCCGGCTTTGCTGATCCCCTGCTCAGTAGTAACCCCCGGCTTTGCTGATCCCTTGCTCAGTAGTAACCCCCGGCTTTGCTGATCCCCTGCTCAGTAGTAACCCCCGGCTTTGCTGATCCCCTGCTCAGTAGTAACCCCCGGCTTTGCTGATCCCCTGCTCAGTAGTAACCCCCGGCTTTGCTGATCCCCTGCTCAGTAGTAACCCCCCGCTTTGCTGATCCCCTGCTCAGTAGTAACCCCCGGCTTTGCTGATCCCCTGCTCAGTAGTAACCCCCGGCTTTGCTGTTCCCCTGCTCAGTATTAACCCCCGGCTTTGCTGATCCCCCCCCGCTCAGTAGTAACCCCCAACTTTGCTGATCCCCCCCCCCCCCCCCCACTCAGTAGTAACCCACAACTTTGCTGATCCCCTGCTCAGTAGTAATCCCCAGCTCTGCTGATCCCCCTGCTCAGTAGTAACTCCCAGCTCTGTTGATCCCCCCCACTTAGTAGTAACTCCCAGCTTTTCTGATCCCCCGCTCAGTAGTTAACCTCTGCTCTGCTGATCCTCCTCTCTCTCTGGTCCCCACTTACCTCCCGCTATATTGCTTCCGCGCTGGACACCACTTGTGATATTGCTAGTTTATCCTGCTCTGGTCCCCCAGCTCTAAAAAAAAGTTTGTTTGTTTTCAACGTTGCACGACCGTGCAATTGTCAAAGCGACGCAGTGCTGACTCACCAAAAAAAATGTCCTGGGGCTAAAGTGGTTAAACAATAAGTCTGGTCACCTAAACGAAAAATTTCCTGGTCATTAAGGGGGAAAATCTTCCGGTCCTTAAGTAGTTTTATTCATCTTAATAGAGAATATTTGAACTCCATCCACCGACCTGGATGAGATTTAATAATCATTATAGAGTACATCTCCGTCCTCCTCGCTCTTTATACATACAAATAACTCTGTGATAATTGAGAATCCAGCATCAGTCTATTTCCTCCCGCAGTCGGCGGTGATATTAATCCTGTAAATTGACTCCTAGCTGTTAGCGAGCCATTCCCTGCTGTAGCAGTGCCGAGGTCGCCCGCCCGCCCCGCCGCCCGGGGTATTTGTGAAGCGTAAGCTGATGAACGGTCTGCGTTTGCTGTGTCCTGCTGTGTTCTCATTATCTGCTTTTCATTTATTTAAATGTGTGCCGCTTTCCTTTTTTTTTTATTGTTTTGTTTTTTGTGTTGTATTTTTTTTTATTTTTTTTTGCCTTTTGCTATATAAAGAAAATAAAACCCCTGCATGTTCTAGTGGGGGATGTTTTTATGAGACGGCTCATCATCTAGAATGGGCCAAAGAGCTGATTAAATCTATAAATCGAGGATCGTCTGCTGCATTGTTCTCACATCTCATCCCGGAAATTCTTCA